>CM070042.1:50938922-50954583 GCA_036250615.1 Ptychadena robeensis | reverse complement strand
GGAGGTGTTGGGCAGTTAGGGTATTATATGTATTAGGTTGGAGATGTTAAGGAGACAGGGGCTGTGGGTGGACAGTTAGGGGTATATTATGTACAGGTTGGAGATTGTGAGGACAGGAGGGGTGGGGACAGTAGGGGTATCTTAGGTACCACGTGGAGAGTAAAGGGGAACAGGAGGTGTGGGTTGCACGTTATAGAGGGTATTATGTATGTACCAGGTGGGAGATTGTAGGAGACAGGAGGGTGGGTTGCAGTTAGGGGTTATATTTATGTATCAGGTTGGAGACTGTTGTAAGGAGGACAGGGGTGTGGATGATGCAGTAGGGTGGCTTTATGTACCAGGTTTTGAGATGTAAGGAGGACAGGAGGGTGTGGGGCAGTTAGGGGTGATTATGTACAGGTGGAGATGTTAGGAGGGAAGGAGGGTGGGTGGTTGGTGCAGTTAGGGGGTATATTTATGTCAGATTGGAGGGGATGTAAGGAGGACAGGAGGTGTTGGTGCAGTTAGGGGTGATATTATGTATCGGTTGGAGAGTAAGGAGAACAGAAGGTGTGTGGGGGACAGTTGGCGTAATATTTATGTACAAGGTGGAGATGTAAGGGCACAGGAGGGTGGGGGCGCAGTTAGGTGTACATTTATATACCAGGTTTGTAGATGTTAGGACCCTGACGTTGTGGGGGAAAGTTAGGAGTTTGTATTTATGTACCAGGTGGACATGTTGAGGAGGACCGGCGGTGTGGGGACGTTAGGGGTACATGTATATTTACCCGGTTGGAGATGTAGGGGGACAGGAGGGTGTGGGTGCAGTTAGGGGTATATTTATATATCAGGTTGGAGATTTAAGGATGGACAGGAGGTTGTGGGGGACAGTTAGGGTATATATATAGACCATTTGGAGATGTAGGGAGGACAGGGGGAGGTGGGGGTGACAGTTAGGGTATATGTATGTACCAGGTTGCGATGTTGTAAGGAGGCAGGAGGTTTTTTTTTTTGGGTTTTGGGACAGTTCGGGGTATATTTATGTACCAGGTTGGAGATGTAAGGAGGACAGGAGGTGTGGGTTGCTCACCCTGAAATAACTTTGTCTAACTGCCCAGGAAGTTAAGAATCAAAACTACTACCCAGACATATGTGATGCCATAGGGGCGGACCTGGAAAGATCGGCAGGTCTGCCAAGTATTACTAGTAAACAAACTCACCCTGAAATAACTCAGGAAGTTAAGAATCAAAATGACAACCCAGACATACACAAAAAAAAAAAAAGAAACATTTGTTAACCCACCAGCAGCCAAAACCCATAAAGAACTGCTCTTCCTACAATGCAATGACATATGACTGCTACTAGTTGCCTTGCTAGTAGTCACTTGCACTAGTGTATTTCAGGAAAAATAAAACCCAGCATAATCATTACAGGTAAAGCCAGTGCATTGTATAAATAAAAAAAAATTCTTAAAAATTGCCAATCTGTACTCACAGTTTATAATGCACAAAGTGGGAGCGGTTGATGCTTCATAGACCTGATTCACCAAGTCACGGTGCTTTTACTCCAGTTCGTTCAGTTCCACAGAAAATCACCTTGCTTCTGAGCTGTGAATATTGTAAAGGGAAAAAAAAACATGGTTTAGTTCCCAAATTTCCCAGATGCTACGAGTGCAACTCAAAAAAAAATCAGAACTTTGCACTCAGCATCCTTGCATATAAGTACCAAGACAACCTGTTAGCAGCAAGAAGTAGTGCAAAGAGCCTCTGCCGAAGCAACTGGCCGCGTTACTCAAGAAGAGATAATAACTGCAGCAGCCGATAAGAGAAAAATAGTGATAGTAGTCTAATGTCACACTGTCATGCTTCTAGAAAACCACTGCAGCCATATCCTGGTAATAAGACGAACAGAAAGAGAATGGCAGGAGAGCAGTAATCCTTCAAGCGTTGTCCAGCTATTCATTGTGAGGGGCTTAAGCTCTCTTCATGATAAAGCCAAGCAGCTTCTATCGGTGCTTATTGCGATCATAGCAACGCAGACAGTTACCATATCTATAGCTATGGGACATCTGCAAGATGATTTCAGCTCGTGGACCGTGATTACAAGATAGCGGCACAGAAGAAAAGGAGCTTGAGGAACGCTCCGGTGATGAGCTGCATCCGATGATGTATTGGCACAATAAGCATCCCCTCCGTAAGCACTGCGGTGCGTTTAATGAACTCGGCAAAGTTAAATATCAGTGTTTTGATGCAAAATTCGCCCGTTTGTGTCTTTGTTTGTCAGATCAACACCTGCTTTGCGACAAAAGCACCGAATATAGCATTCAAAAACGACAAGAGGGAGCGGAGATTCCCTTTTCTAAGAAATTATGTACATTGCTCGCAATAAATGCTTATTGAAAAGAAGCTGTCAGACAAATAGAGGGGGGAGGGGAGGAGGGACTGATGGGCAAAGCAAAGCCATAGAATGTAATGAGGATGCAAAGTGTACCTGTTGTGATAATCATTATGCCTTAAACGAGAAGGGAAAATAAGGCGGCGCTACCCCTGATGTAAGGGTATTATTAAAAGGCGATTTTAAACATTTGTGTACCCATTTTGGAGAATTACAGTAATCTCACAGTGTGTTGTATACCTTTAAAAACACAGATTATAGATCTTTTTATAATTTTATTATCCACATTGCTCTCTTTTCTTTGCCTTAGATTTTTCATGTTGTGGAAATCTGGTTCTGACCATTTCTGCCTTCTTCCAACACTTTCATCATGTGTCACCTCCTGGTTCCTGACCTGGTTATGGTGAGAGTACAATACAAGGGCAATGTGGCTACAAAAACTGGTCACTAGCAATTAGAAATGGTCATAAAATATCAATTTGTTTATTTGGAACTAAAGCATCCTGGCGGTCAAATTCTGTTTAGAATTGAGGTGGAAAAAATGGTATGAAAATGTGAAAACATTACCAAGTAATCGGTTTAAGTTTTGCACTCATTTTGGACACCCCCCGCACATCCTTGGCATCAGCAATGACACCAGGGATGTGATGATTTCAGTAGCCAAGCCTGCCCAACATTTTGGAAAACCCCCGAACATCTTTGGCATCATCAATGATGCCGGGAATGTGATGACTTCAGTAGCCAAGCTTGCCCGACAAAAAGGCATAGGTGTGGGCACCTGCTCACGTCCCTGGTGTTAATGTCCTGCATATGCACCTGTATTTTCTGACAGACATAGCATACCTGTCATGAATCGTGTTTTGGGTGGGAAACTCACTTTTTAACCTTTCTTGTCCCTCTTGCTATTCCTGGAAATCTTAGTAGCCACCATTGTTTGGAGCCCTGGACTGCACAGCGTGGTGTGCTGATGTCGTCATCACTGTTCCAGGTCCAGGATTCCCTGGGCTGGCGGAGTGGGATTAGGCTCTCCACCTGCGCCTGCCCGATGCACCCCTCTCCTCATGACATGTCTGTGTTATTTGGCATCGCTGGAGAATGTGGCAAGATTGGGTGGAGCAGGGAGTCTACCTCAAGTCTGCCTCAGGGTTACTGCTTTTAACCGTCAGAAAGGTTAATTGCACAGCCTCTTAACATGGTATCATCACCACAATTGCTGGAGAAGTAGAGAAGGGTTGTGGGACAACGACAAAAATAATAATCATTGTTCTAGCACATGTAGTAGTCAAGATATTTTTTAACCTTCTGGGTGTTGTGCATGTGGCACGTTTTTTTTATGAAAAAACAAAAGCTTAATACATAAATCCGCCGTCACTGGAGACTCCGGAGTTATGCTAAAAAAAGGGCGATGCCCCTCCATTTACATGGAGGTCTATTGCGCTGTCTACCCCCACCTACCCCTCAGGGGCAGACCCAGAAGCATCGGCATACATGGCGATGCTCCCGACCGCCAGGCGAATCCGTCGGACAGGTGAGTATCTCACTACTTAACTCGGGCTGAGTTTCATGATGTAAACACCCAGGATGTGAACTTGATTTTGGTAATGGTAATTGTCCTGGTGGTCTAGTCTAGTTTTGAGGGGGGCTACTAAATTGCGTTCCACCAACTCCTCGGCCGTGATCCCCATGTGGTGGTTTGACTAGTGACGTGATATATGTGATCAGGAAGCACGGAAGGCCTGCCCAGGGGCAGTACGGACGTGGTCTGTCTGTGATGGACTGCAATTGTGTTCCACCAACAGCTGACCTTTATGGGAGAAACGTGGGTGGGCTCCAGTGGCAGTGCGGGTCCCTCTGGGGGGGAAAGGGGGGTGATCTCTTCCTTTGGATGGCTGATCTTGCCCCCTTCCTACCAGCTGAGGTCTGTTATTGCTGAGTGGCTGGGTAGATAATGCTTAGGCCATCTATCTGGCCCATATCTATTGTGGCCACCCTGGGACCAATTTAAGTGGGACCAATCAATCCAGCTCAAAAACAGGGATATCGGGCATGACCGTAAATGCAGTCGGAGCTGGAGACAAAGCAGTGCTGTGCACCCAGCTCCTTCTATGTCGGGCAGCATCAAGCAATGTGTTCCCTGCATTATCCACGCAGCGTTTGTCCAAACTGGAATTTTTTTTATTTCAACTCACTTGCAATGCCAATGTCAATGGTCCCATTAGCAGGTCAAATGTCTCAGGGAACACAGCAAAGTTCTAATGTTCTTATGCTTCCTATTGCTATTAAAATCTAAAAAAGAAAATGCATTTACATACCCCCAACCCTGTTTAGTGTAAATTCCTTATCCCATGACAGCTCCCATAATGCTAGGCTTTGCCAAGGAGAAGAAAAGATTCGACAAGTTGAGAAGAGGGAATTAGAAGGAAGAATAGGCCATAACAAAATGGCAGCCCATTGATATGTTAAGGAATTTCTGGTTATATTTCCAGGACAATTGATATGTTAATATGTGAAAGAAGTTCTGGTTATATTTCTATACTAGCGATTCCCTCATTAAACAGCACTTGTGTTACCACATTAGTCCACCACATGTCCATCATCCACAGACCAGGGACTCATTAAAAGAAGTGTTGTCATGATAAAGCTGTGAAGTTACCATCCTTGCCCTTGTATGTGGTTCTGTCCATCATGTGCAGCTCGTGCAGTGCACGTGTCCTTATCTCGTTGCCATCAAAGATGTGGAAGAAAACCTATGTATCACTGCTCAACGACACAATCATTTTGACAAGGTCAATATTCATTCAGTTGCCGGTATCTCTCCAGTTCCTTTTCAGATCTTTATTCCTTAGGGTCCCTCCTCACAGTTTGTGTAAATTGTAAGGATATTATTAAGAGATTAATTCAATGGCGAAAGCACAATTACTACAATGCCAAAATTGCAGTTTGCATTTTCTTTCATCATGCCATGTAACCTTTAATACCCGGGAATAAATCCAGGAGGAAATATATGTATTTAATTTATGCATATAGACACACATATGACTCTAGTCGTTGTCAGATCTTTATTTCAACAACAATCTCACTATTTGAGTATACGTGAATGGGCATCAAACTGTCGATGGACGCCAACATTATAAAAGATATATAGAGACGTCATTATGATATTGTGCTTCTCCCTTGTCTGCCTAATAGAATGTTTTGCAGGGAGGTAGGGAGGGTTGGAAGAGTTGTGCTAGCACAGAAGTAATTAGACCCTCCTAAAAGAGGAGAGGGTTAGGCAAGAAAGTAGAGAAGAGGTTGTGCTAGGAACGTAATAAGGCAGTCAATAGAGATCAATGAGCTGCAAAAAAGATTATCTTTGCACGAAAGTTACATTCGGGATTACACTGCAAAAGACAACAAAACTCTGGCTGCGAAGTCCAAATCTATAATATTCAAGTCATTGCAGTCATTTATTTTGCATATTACTGATCACCTCAAGTGGTCAATGAAAAATATTTTAAAGTATTATAAGTAAACGTTTAAAAGTCTGAGGTATATTCATATATATGAGGGAGGTCATATCGGGAACTGCAAACAGCGTTGGCAAAATTAGTTTTGTAGGTGTTTCCTCATAGGGTTAACATGGGGGACAGCCACCCTGAACAAACTGTATGTATATAGGACCAAAAATTAGCTATGCGTACCTTTATTATTCTTACTACGTGCATCAGGGTCTTCAGGGGTTAGTTACTAACCTAGAAAATGTCAGGGTTATACTACTGAGGTATGAGATCTGGGGGTTCAAACAGTGTTGTACTGTGAGAGTTACATGTGACCCAAAGCCAGCTGGTGATCTGTGGATGGAGGCAGCTAATCAGAGGCTCAATCAGGAACAGGGAGATCCATGTGCAGCAGAATCTACCATGCAGGAGGCTGACGCAGAGGACAGTAAGGAGGACAGTGAGGAAGACGGCACTTATTAATGCCATACTACATATGGGGTGGTATCAAACACCATCTTCTGGTACTCATGTGAGAAGCTCACTAAAAAAAGTTATGTGCACGTTATGTGCACCCCAATCCTTCTGAACTTGTTGGTGACAGTGTCTCATTTAGTAGACCAAATCAACCCAATTCCACTTTTTGAATTTTGATTTGATTGCTTTGAGTTACTTAATAAAAACATACATATGGGTGAAAAAAATTTGACCCCCGCAAACAGCTTGCCAGAAAAACAAGATGAAGGTGTTAAGTAGTCAAAATTCTGATACTGTTAGGCCCCCCATACACCTTTTAGCACTGTAAATTTCCATTAGATCTACCAACAACTATGTAGTGCCGGGTTCTCCCTGATAGCATACATATGTGGTTGGAAGGTTATTCACTGCTATGTAGGGGCCGGGTCCCCCTGATTAGAATACATAGTGATTGAAAGGTATATACACTGCTTGTAGTGACGGGGCCTCCTGATAGAATAAACATATTGATTGGAGGATGTTATCAATGCTAGTCGTGCAGGGTCCCTCCCTGATTAGAATAAATTATAATTGGAAGGTATATCACTGCTAGGAGTGCCGGGTCACCCTGAGCGAAACATGGTGGTTGGAAGGTATATATCATGCTATGTAGTTGCCGGGTCACCTGATAGTATCCATAGTGATTGGAAGGTTATATATCACTGCTATGGGTAGTTGCGGGTCCTCCCTGATAGAATTACCTAGTGATTGTAAGTATATATCCGTATGTAGTGCTGGGGCCTACCCTGATAGAATAACATAGTGATTGTAAGGTATTATATCAACTGCTAGTAGTGCCAGGGTCCTACCTGATGGGAATCACTAGTGGTTGGAGGTATATTATCACTGTATGTAGCTGCCGGGTCCTTCCTGATAGGACATACAGAGTGATGGAAGGTATGATATCACTGCTATGAGTGCGGGTCCTCCCTAATACATAGTGATTGGAAGGTATATATCACTGCTATGTAGTGCCAGGTCCTCCCTGAAAGGAAACATAGTGATTGGAAGGATTAGAAAGCTCCTCATATTACATGGATTTAATAGAAGAAAAGTAGATTGTACAGAAATTGTATAGCAAGATTATAAGGTGTATTGGGGGCTTAAATCCTTGCTGGTTCTAGTGGAAAAGCGAAGGATTTGATGAGCTTCAAAAGAATCCATTGCTAGTGAGTTACCACTAAATACCGCGACAAGGCCCTTAAGAACAATAACTATAAACTTTATTGTGAATCGGAAGAAGAAGTCAGTAATAGCAGAGTTGTTTCTTTCCAGAAGGATGCAATTCAGTCACAAGAGTTCATTTAATGAAAGCTGCAGTAAAGAACTACTGTAAAGCAGCAGCGCAGTGTAGTGCCTGTTTATAGAAAATCATTAAAAAAAAGAGAGAAGGAATGAGAATCAATATATTCCACACCTTCTCGGGAGACATGTGACGCTCTCATCAGCAAAGTGTTTCATCAGTTCCTCAAGAACATTTATGGAATACAAGCAGCAGATGAAAACATTAAGCCTAACACCTGCATTTTATTCCATATCTGCCATCTACAGCAATTAAATCTTTTGCAAGACCCTGGAGTATCGGCTGCGGGGAAACAATTCAGTTTTGATTTCTCTGCAGTTCCTGCTGAAGCATTCCACTTAATCTCCCAGCTCCGGAGGTTCCTTATAAAGATTTCAGATGCTTTCCCTGAAGGTAACATGTTTAAGCTGTGTAACAGAGTGGACGGTTCCTGTTAGGATTAAGTAAATGTTGGAGGGTTCCCAGAGTGGATACAAAATGTAATCTGTTCATAAAGGCCTTTCTCCACTCACCTGAGGACTACACACAACTCAGCTGTGCATAACCAACATTCAAAAACAGCGGTCCTACTGAGCAAACAGAGATCGCCAATTCAATCCAAGGGATGCTCGAAAAATTCACAATGTGAATTTTGAAGCAAAAATGTGCTGAAATTTCCACAGGGATGGTATCCTTCATTATGTCTTAAGCTAGCCGTACACGTGTCGGATTCCATGTCCAATCGATTCATCATCCGATCGATTCCGGCGATTCTGCCGGGAATCGCAGGTGTGATCAATCGGCCAATTAAGAGTATCCATCGCAGCATACCACCTTGTCCGAGCAGATTCCGGCACGATTCCGTGTGCGATTCCACCTCCGATTCCACCTCACAAATGGCAACTCCCCCTGATCCGGGCAGAATCGGATGAGAAAGACCAACATGTTGGTTCTCCGTCGGATCCGATTCTGAGCCCCTGAACGATCGGACCTGATCAATCGGACAAGGTGGGCTGCATGCGATTCCGGCACGATCGTTTCGCGTGCACGCGCCCGGAATCTATCGTGCCGGAATCCGGTGCGAATCCGACATGTGTATGGGGGCCTTTACTGTTCTCCTCCTATGGACTTGAAGCATTCTCTGACTAATGGTGACACCCTTGGGTGCTGTATGACTGTTTGTATTTTAATACTGTATTGTCTGTTTTTTGTTGTTTGCACTGAAAAATTCGATAAAAAGGTTATTCATAAGAAAAAAAAAAAAAAGGTGCAGAAATTTCGGCTTGAAAATTCACATTGGGACCATTTCAACTTTTAACCTCCTTAGCGTTCATGACGAGCCCAGCTCGTCCAGAGTTTGTCGCATATCCCCCGGAAAGCTACAGTGACTTCACTGTGTGACTCCACCTTGCATTTCCGGGGTTGTGCGGCGTCACCGATCGCCTCACGGTGGCGCTGAAGGGGGCAGGGGTGGGCAGCGCCATAGACCTCCATGTTAATGGATGGGCCTAGGCTTTCCACTCATGAATGACACCGGCTGTGTGGAGAGGGGAGGGAGGAAATGGCAGGCAGTGTATCTTGTACACTGCTGCGATTGCCCGTACCATGCTGTTAAAAACGGCGCGGTACAGGCGGTGCGCTAGAGAGGTTAATCGAAGAAGGACCCGAAATTTGGGCTAAAATATACATTTCTATTTAAAAATAAGTTATTGTGTTGATTGCGCAAAAAAAACATAAATTAATATTGCAAATATTATATAATGTAATATAATCGAATAAACAAATTTCAGTCAGGAAAATCTAAATTTACTTTGATTTAAATGTACGACATTTCAACCATCTCTTTTCAATACAATCCCAAATCCAACACACCAAACATAATCACAAAAGTGCAAAAGACTATTGATAGAATTATTTGCAGACGCAGCACAAGCGTGTGCCATACGCAATAATATTCCGATTTGTTGGATGCCAAGTCCCAAAAATCTTCAGAGAAAGGATCCTAATAGGTGTTGTGATGGTAAAGGTGGGTTTACACATGCAGATTTTTTCGTTCAATCAATGAAGAACGAACGATTTTTTGGTTGATTGAACAAAAATCTAGAATGGCAAATTTGTTGGATGGATACATTTTGTTCGATTTTGAACAAAAAATCGTTCAAAAGGTCATTGAACGTGTTGGTAAACTTTGATCGGTCGTAGTAATTCCGAATGTATTTTCATTCGATATCGGGATGAACGAACAAAGAAATCTAATGTTACATTCGATAAATGGACGAACGATGTTCGACAAAAAAATCTATCAAAAAATCTACACGTGTAAACCCACCTTAAGGTTTAAAAGGCCACTCACTTTGTCTGAAATTGTATTTGATGGGAGATACATCACTCACGGATGGAGACACTACTTTTGGTAGCAGCTCCAGAATGGTCCTGTAGACTGGTCTGTACAGCAATGGACTAATTGTTGTTTTGGGTCTGGAGCTGACCAGGGAGGGTGCTTCTGGTCCTCCAGTCCGGGGTGGATTTAGTTCCAGGTTTTAGCCCTTCCAAATTTCTAATGAGAAGTTGAACAGAACCTGTGAGGAGGGGATGAGAGAACAGAAGTGACTCACACCAAGCGAGGTGAGCACTGAGATTGTGGACAAGGGGGGGAAGCTTGGGACAAAACTTCCCTTCCTTTGGTCTGGACAGTTTGGATAATCCATCAAGGGTTGTGAGACACAGAGCCCTGGCCAACCAAGGCTGCCATCTGTGAGTTGTTTTTTTTTAAATTGTATTTATTTATTTGTTTGTTTTTTGCCAACTGTGACTTCACCTTGCCATAATAAACTGTTTGTTTCACCATACCTGAGAGCCTGTTTTGCATGCATAACTAACCATCTGTAGCTGGTTCCCCACAGTATATTAGTGGTAAACCACTAGACAAAGAATAGGCTTCTTTGAGGCGCCCATATGGTGATAAAAAAGTCCTTTATTTGATAAAAAAGGTATTTTCTAAAATACCTCTTTTTATCAAATAAAGGACTTTTTTTTATCACCATATGGGCGCCTCCAAGAAGCGTATTCTTTGCCTAGTGGTTTACCACTAATATACCTATTAGGATATTTTATTTAAACACTTCAATACATTGTTTGTACATTAAAAGTAAAAGCAGATGCATAAGCACTTTACACCCCATCATACTCAATAATATGAAAATGCTGAAAAAGTCTTAACGCGTTTTGCAACTCTGCTTTATCAGAAGATAAAATATCCATCAATAATATAAACATTATCTATCAAAAAAGTATATTTAAAAGATATATGCATATTTCCAGATTTAAATTATAAATTGAAATTGGTATAGGTACATATACTCACAACTGTCAAGCATGATGAGGACATAGTTGGTTGACTGGGTGCTTCCTCATACCAGGAAGGATCAAAATATGCCAATACTCAGTCCACAGAGGAAGGGAGATCAGATAATGGGGAGTCGGGTCTAAAGTGTCCACAGCCATTTCCATACAAGTTATCAATATAAGTGATTAATTCTCAACAAATGTTCAATATGGCACAATGGGCTTACAGATCAATAAAATGTAGTATATGTCATCATATCAGGAAAAAAAAATCCACTGGTAAAGAGCTGTAAGGTGTGCCCAGGAGGACCAGCCAAGATCTGTATACCTACTGTAATACCTCTAGCAACAAATCAAAACACTATATTATACTACTGCCTATAAAATTCATAAGAAGCTCTTGTTTTACCATTTTCTAACCTTATAACCATATTTTTCAGACCATAAGACGCATTTTCCTCCCAAAAAGGGGGGAAATCATGGTGCATCTTATGGACCGAATGTGTGGTAAAAGGAAATTTGTTTGGTGTGCCAGGTGCTGTTGTCCACTGCTGCATTAGCTCACTATTGCTGCTGTATGAACAGGAGTTGCAGCTTACTGTGGCTGTGCGTCAATGGCTGTCAGCCATAGGATCTGCATGCAGCATCCCCCTCCTCCACGATGTGTGAGAAAGAAGCCTCTGATATAATTTGTAAATTGACAGCAAGGGTTTACTAGGGACATCTTGTGGCTGAAGTTGATGTTGCAGGAGGATTTTTTTTTTTTTAATTGGTTTAAACATTACAAATATTTTTTTTTTCCTGCTCTAAAAACTGGTTGCATCTTATGGTCCGAAAAATACGGTATGTTGGGGAAAATAGATTATTAAGAGCTCTTTTCTACTATAAACACTGCACAGTGTACAAGCAATGCATGTTCGCACAGGAGGGGCGTTATGCATTAACACACTGTGTTGCACCTTAACTCTTTTAGCAGGCAGATGGTAGAGCAGGTTCCCAATGGAAACATGTAAACAATGCCGTAACACATACATACTATGTTGTGGTAATGAAAATGCCACATGTATAGTGTACAGTGTAAGAGACCTTAAAGTCTAAAATTGGTCATGTTTCCCAAATATTTAACTAGGGAGGTATCTGCATTAGGAGTTTCTGGGTTTGTACATCCTTGGCATGCCCAGAAATCCCCTGCTGGGGACTGGGTGCAGACACTGGCACAATGCTTGGGAGGAGCTTATCAAATATCTCAAGCGTCTCTTTGTTAGAACGTGTCCACTGCTGATTCCCTGAGCTGGGAAAAAAGATGTGTGTCAGCACATTTGCCCACAGATTCCTTGCAAATTGCAGACAGCTTGCCAGTGGTGGGCAGGGCAGACTGCGGTGGCAGAAGTGCACCCTATTTATTTAGCATACCAGCTTTTCCACGTCTTGGAGACACGTCCGTTGACCTTCAATGGACTTGTCTCTGGCTGCACCGCGAGGTGCTGCACTAAAGATGCTGCATTCCGCAGCTTCAAAACAGCACAGTGGGTGCATCGCTTAGATCCTAGGTGCTCAACCTGAGGCCTGGGGGCCGCATGCGGCCCTTTGGGTGTTCTTTGGCGGGCCCCCTCAGTCTTTCATTTAAAGCCCCCGAAACCTAACTATTAATGCATAGGGCATAGGAACTTACCTGTCTGCCGAATCGAAGGTTATGTGCCCCATCAATATTATCAATGGCTTTAAAGCACAAAACCTTTGATGATATACATGACACAAAATGTACATTACCACACTACAGTGTTCCCTAATGCTTGAAGTATCATGTAAAACAAATTGTGTTATTTAAAAGATAAAATAAAAATGTCTTCTAGCTCAACCTGCTGTAATTTTTTTCATTATACAATGCTTATATAAGTCAGTATAGATTGAAAATGTTATGTGCGGCCCTTTAGTGATGCCGAGGGCCGCACTTGTGGCCCTCCATATCAACTCAATTGCCCACCACTGGCTTAGATAGTGCAGAGTGGACACTGTCCCATTATTAGATGCATGTCCACCTAGAGATGTAAAATTTCCGGAAATTTTGAAGCTCGGAAAAAAAACGCTCCATTCAACACTTCTTTTTCTTTTCCAGACTGAAAGTCATTTTGTTACTTTAGAAACATAAAGTATAACTATGGACAATGTTACTGGGCATAAAATGATCACAACTTGTATAATAGAAATATAGTGACTATCACAGATCACACAGAACTGACTTTTATAATTATACTTATTTGTATTGTAACAAATGGAGCAACAATCTCCTGAACTGTTTACTAGTTTCTGTGGAACAAAAAAAACTCCAGAAAACAATATTTAAAACCAGAAGTAACAATTTCTCATATTTCCTGCTGGCAGCTGGCCTGGGCATGAATGGGGATGAGGTTTAATCAGAATCTCTGCTTCTGCATCTACTCTGCTGTGTCTGTCATCATCACAGTTATTATGGACGTCTGAAAAGTTATTATGGACGTCATTCATCATGCCATAATATATTTTTTCAATTTTTCGGAAAAAAACTAAAAATCTTCAGGGAAAAAAACGGGAAAAAAAACGTTTTTTTCCCCAAATTTTCCCGTTTTTTTCCGAGCTTCCCATCCCTATGTCCACCGCAGGGAACAAAATGCAGAGAGGACACTTCCCATTCTGGTGTCCACCTTTTTCTGAGCGGCGCGCCCACTGTGCTGTTTTGGTGGTGCCGTCGGAGACACAGCCATTGGAGATCATTGGATGGGTCTCCAAGATTACCGCTGTTGTTTGGGTGCGGTTTTTCCGCATCTTTGGTATGCTAAAAAAATAGGATGTGCTCCCGCCGATTCAGTGGGAGCGTGCCCACAACGCAGCCAAACTGCCCGCAAATAGCGGGGAATCCGCATGCTGGCGCACATCAACAGTGGACACATGGCCTCAACCTTATAGGTGATTTGTTAAAACAAAAAAAACTGTGGTGCTTCTCAGGCATCTGACCACAGGAAATGCGTAATTTCCAGACGCTTCTATGAATGAGCCCTTACAGTTCTTATGTGCTTTTATTTTAATATACAAAAAATTGCGTTTAATCATGGAGGTGGCCCAAGGGGTGGAGTGGATCCTGATGGATACATGCTCCCTTATCCTGGCTTTTATCTTTTTTGTATGTTATATTATCATGTATAATCGTACCCAAACACCTTATGGACCTTCATTAAGATTCTTTATTGTTACCACCAATGATATGTATCACCAACAGCCAACACTGCCATGCCATGTTATATGTTTTTAATCATGCAATAAATATGTTGTTACTTTTATTACTGTATTTGTCTACCAACTTACTCTAAACAAACCTATGGTCGGTAAAGTCCCCTTGCCCCTGACCACGGTCAGGGGGAACTTTCGCTATAAGTGGTATTTTCCACTCTGTAGTATATTTTGTCTATGTGCTTTTATTTTATTTTACACTGACACACAACTGTATGCCAGATTGCCATCAAGGTCATGGGGTGAGTATTAGGAAGACAAGTGTTCAATAGTGGTGATTGTGTCACATTTTTAGCTTAATGCACGCATAATAGAAGGCTGTTACATAACACACTTGTCATTGCCTTCAAAGCTCCAGCAGTGAGGCCCAAAGAGGCAGGTTAAGCACAGACTAGTATTGAATAGCTCATCTGCACTGTGGGGGACCAGCATTTATCACATTAGTGGATACAAAGAGGGAAAGGAAAGTAATGGAAGCATTTCTATGAATTAAGGAAAAAACAAAAATAAAAGATAATGTAAATGCCACTGCTGATGGAAATTAGTGATGGATAAATGGATTCTCTAGGCCCCCCAATGTGAACGTGCCAGTTTGACCACCTTACATCAGACTGAGCTTAGCAGTACATTCATTATCACACTGATCAGCAGAAACCAGCTTTGACATATTGGAGATGATCATTCCCTCGGTGGATGAATCAAAGTTCCATAAAAAGGCCACATCTATGTCATGCTGGAACTCACTGTGGTCCCATAACCTCGTGAGCATTATTTGAAAAGTATTGTAACGCTGAAAAGTAATGTCTGTAAAAATGTAGATACAAAGGAAATTAAGAATGGAAGCAAGTCATCATACCATTAAAAAGTGTAGGGGTTTCCTAAAGAGAAATTGCAAAGAAAGTTGAAGTATAGTTAGGGCTCCTGCTTGTGTTTATTTGCAAAAAAAAGTTTAAAAGCTGGAGATTACCCTCGCAAAAGTGAATAGTATCATCAACAAAGTCCAAATACGAAAATGCCAAGCCTTCTGACACGCAGATATCAACACAACTGGATTTCCCCGCTTCTCCGGAAATAAGAGTAATTTTTGATTGCCTGCAGCCAACCCCCCCTAACCGCGGCTATAGATGGGAATGGCAGCGGTTAAACACCGTGGCTCATAAATTGAGGTGCAGTATTAAAACCTTACCCATTCAATCATGCGGCGGGTGGTCGCACATGTGGAAACATAGCTTAAGGCTTAAGGGGGTGTTTGTGTGGGGGGAGTGCTCGCAGTGTCACAGCTTCACTCCTTCCCCCTGGAGACACACAATACCTAAAGCAGAGCGTCCTGCTACTCACTGCATGTAGGAGACTTTTACCTTCTATGTCTCCCTCTATGGCAGCATGCATAGAACAACCGGG
>CM070042.1:50922152-50936060 GCA_036250615.1 Ptychadena robeensis | reverse complement strand
TCGGAAAGAAAATATAAACAACATCATGGACGAATCAAAATGAAATTGTAAGAAATCCCAACATTCATTGCGCAGAAAATACGTCATGCTACTGGTTTAAAATCGAGTCAAAAAATATCGAGTGAAATAAGGAGTGTCCGTTTTTTACACGAAAAATAAACGACAGATGAAAGTTTACCAACATGTCCGATCACCTTATGGACGATTATTTGTCAGATATCGGGGAAAAAAATCCATCGGGCCAAATGGACGTTTCAGATTTTTGTACAATAAACAAAAAAATCGTTCATCGTCCATCTGTCGGCCGAAAAAATCTTGACGTGTAAACCCAGCTTTAGTCCAAATATTTTCAATATCTTGATTTCTCAGGGGGGTTGTTTTGTTTCCCTTTGAACTTATTACTAATTAATTGAAGAAACAATCAATGAAACATCTTGTGCCATAATAATATACCCACTAGTCTACAGAGACCGCCCGACCCTCCTAAATTACAAACTATTAAACCAAACTAGTTGGAACGATCTAGGGTCAGTCTCGGAGTCCAGGTGCTGAACAGCAATAAAAGTGCAGGCTGGGTAGCTCACAGGCAGCCGTAAAAGATAGGAAGCGAGCAGAAGAGTGGTCAGGAACAAGCCGAGGTCAGAAGCTGATGGTGAGAACAGTGGAGCAAGATGAAGAGTAGTCAATAGCCAGGAGATGGTACACGGAAGATATAATAGCGATACAAATAGCGATGAGAAGAAAGTGCATGGGAGGAGCCAGGAGTTTAGGGTTTAACAAGGAACAGGGAAACAATGTATCTTGGTGCAAAAGATCTGACAATGAATCAAACCGGGTGTGGAGGTGGGGGACAGGGGGGATCAGAGGGGGCAATCAAAATGACACAGGAGGATCAGAAGGGGTTACTAAAAGTGTAACCCCCCCCCCCCTCTCTGAGTCTCCTATGCAATTTCCATTCCCCCTGTGCAATTTTAGGTGATACCCCAGTGCCGTATTCTTCTTCATGGACAAATAAGACATCTCCCGAAAATAAGACGTAGGGCATCTTTGGGAGCAAAAATTGTTATAAGACACTGCCTTATTTTTAGGGAAACACAGTATTGATATATTAGGATGTGTTTTCATTACTTTGGGACCCCTCGTCGGGAGGTCCCAACGTAGCAGATAGACTTACCTGCTCGAGCCGCTCCGCCGATGTAAGGCTGAACGTAGTCGAGTACGTTCAGTCTCTGCACCGGCGGACGTGTAAACAGACCATCCGCCGAGCAGGCAATGTCTGTGTGATACGTCGGGATCCAGACGTATAATAGAAACAACCCCTAAGTCATAGGTAACAGTCACATCAGTGCACCTCAACACGTGACATTTTTTTTTAAAGGTAGTGTCTCATCCATATACAAATTTTTATTGCCCAGAATTATGGTGGAGGCCAAAACTTGCTTACTTGTAAACAACAATCATGGTTGTAAAAGAAGAATTTGTAAGCTGAGCTCAGAGACGCATGTTTGAGGGCTTCAATTCGAACGGAGCATCAAAATTGTCTCAAAATGACTAGAAAAAACAAAAGGAATGAAGAAAGAAGGTGAATAACACAATCACAATGGAAAAGAATGAAATTGTGAAAGAAATACGAGAGTAGTCTACAGAGAAAAAACACCAGAGATCGGTTAGGTTGTATGTGCTTTGGGAGGATTATGGGTATTTTCATTATTTCTTATGGGAAATATAGTTTTAATAATAATAACATTACCCTACCACCATTCCAACTACACAGTTTCAGATTGAGGGCCATTTCACACTAGTCGTGTTTGTGTTGTAGTATTGAGTACTCCCCCCAAATAGGACACTGTTTTATATTAATTTTTGCTCCCAAAGTTGCCCTACATCTTATTTTCCATGAAGAATACGGCACTGGGGAACCAGGGTTGGGGGATCACGTAAAATGACACAGGGGGGGATCAGAGAGGGGGAATCAAAATGGCACAGGAGACTCAGAGGGGGGAAGGGGGATTACCATTTTAGTAACCCCTTCTGATCCTCCTGTGTCATTTTGGTTGCCCCCTCTGATCCCCTGTGTCCAGAGTTATAGTACCATATCTTAGGCGGTGCCTTATTTTTGAGGGGGATGCTTTATATTTCAGCGTGAGGCAAAAATTTAAGGTTGCCTGATTTTCGGGGGGATGCCTTATATTTCCGTATGAGGCAAATATCTAAGGGTGCCTTATTTTCCGAGGATGACTTTTTTTTAGGGAAACAGGGAAGTACTAGTGTCAATTCTATCTGGCAAAAATACAAACATAAGAACGGGTGCTTAAAATAGCTCATAAACATAGCTCATATTGAATAAATAACGTCTGTGTTTTCAGTAATTTGTGAGCATTTTGTGCCTGAACAACATTTTCTCTTATTTCTGTACATTGTTGTGATTCCAGGATGAATGCTCACCAGCTTGAACTTTCTCTTTAACATCAAAAACCTCCAGCTCAATCTCTTATTCATCAGAAGTGACCTTCTGTTTTATTGATGTGGAACTATGTACGTTTCCTCTATATTATGTTGCAAGTGGAATGTTGTCAAATATCATCTTCTCTCCAAGAAAAAAAGAGCAATATGAAATCTATGAAATAAAACTATTCATCATTAAATTATATTTTGTAGTTAAAAAAAAAAACGTCAAAAGTGTTATTACCACAGCAGCAGCCTTGGTATGGTTTGTTGCTTGGTATGGTCATTGTGCTGAACTGGTGAAGGTTGGTCTCTTATTGTTTGCAGTAATTAGAAAGTAGATTTACAGCAGACTGAAACTGGAACCAAGGTTACAATAATATGAATATACCCGCGTATCTGCATTGGAGTGTCATTAGACATTGGTTCTATCTGCTTTCCTTTATAATAATTATTAGAGCCTCTACAGTGGACCCTCAAGTAACAACTGGCTTGACTTGAGCTACAACCAAAATTTTAGTTTTAACTTACAAACTCAAGTCTTGAGTCTAACCATAATTACTGCCAAGGACAAAATGTGTTTCCACTTGAAAACAAAGACCCGGAATACCAGAGAAAGTCACCACCTTCCATTTCATCCTCCTTTCCTGAAAGCCATACATGTCACCTTGAATGGCGTTTTCTGGTAAAGCCGCCCATACACACAGCGATTCTTGGGGGACCCAAAGGATCGGCAGGCACCCTTTGCGTACTGGCCATTACTTTGGATGGGGACGCGGCCATGTCTGTTCTTTGACCAATCACGATCAATTGCACCGATGTATGGATAGCTTAAGCTCGGCATATTATAACTTTTTTGCTGAGAATATCAGTAAATTATTGGTGTGTCTGGTAAATTACACAAATTACACCATTCAGGTAAGGGGGGCTGTGGAAGGATCAGAACACAATTTGGGAATTTGTATTATTTCTTATGGGTCTTGACAACCAATTTGGCTTACAACCAACCTTCAACCCCCCTCCCTCCCCCCCATACACGCTTTGATTTGCGCCTGATTTTGGGGTGGCATGCCGTGAGCACACAAGACGTCAATCTGTCAAAAAATTGGGCTCAAATCAAAGTGCCGTCCTTAAATCGGGCCATAAATTGCCCAACAAATGGATCCAAAACATTACGGACATGTCCGTAATTTTTAGATCGATCTTTTTACCTTGGATGGACGTCCCCTATGCAAAGTAAATGCTGGCACATAAGGGGTGCCCAGTCGATTCTTGGCATGACCTGCCGAATTCTAAATGTGTATGGGGGGCTTTATGTGGGTAGAGGGTCATCAGCTGTCGCATTTACCTGCTACCCTTTCAAGCACAGACTGGCTCCGCTATGTCTCCACTATGTCCCCCCTCTGACCCCGGATACTGTGTCCCACCTCCTAGTTACACCATTGCAACTCAAACCCATTGTGGTATGTTCTGGTGGTCGCTGCTGGCAGTTGATGGCTCAGAGGATTACACAAGATGCTGTTTATGCGAGGTTATAGGAAGCGCTTCCATTTTGATAGACACATCCAGATTGTTAAAACATTGACACATAACCACTAGCTGCATGAGCGAGGTTTTCCAGGTGTCTGAGCCGCCTTCTGAATTCTTCACAGATGTTAAAAATACATGCAAATTGCTTTTAAAAGTGTAAGTAGCCCCTTTATTTACAGATAAGATAATTGATGTGAGTGGAATCACTACAGGAGGTGCAACTGATCACTTTAACATGAGCAGCTTCTCTCCAATTTGTTTGCAACACATTTCTTGTAGGGAGCATTTTAATAGGGGGTTTACCAGCGTCCACTAATTCCTAAACTGCAAATACGGATTCCTAGTGCTCATCACTGCTCATTCTTTTATGTTGCAAAGAAATATAAGATCTAGTCCAACAGCATATTGAACTTTTCCAGGGGCATAGGTATCTGCCAGGCAGAAGTAAATTTATATTAACAAGG
Source organism: Ptychadena robeensis (assembly GCA_036250615.1). NCBI lineage: Eukaryota > Metazoa > Chordata > Amphibia > Anura > Ptychadenidae > Ptychadena > Ptychadena robeensis. The sequence continues at coordinate 50,931,621 of CM070042.1, read as the reverse complement.
TTTTCTTAACATAGTCTCCCTGCCTCCCTCCTCCCCATTAAGAGAAAGGGAAGAAGACCAACTTAAGCCCTTCATACACCTTACTGTCTTTCCATACAATTTCTGTACAATCAACTTTTCTTCTACCAAAACCATGTAATATAAGGGAATTTCTAAGCCTTCCAATCACTATGTATTCTATCTGGGAGGCCACTATAAAAACATAGTTGTTGGTAGATCTAATGGAAATTGTATGGAGCGATCTAAAGGTGTATGGGGGGCTTTAGAGAACTAATAAAAACAAGGTGATTCTTGCACTGTTGGCCCTCAGGGCCAGCTTTCCTTCCAGCAGTGGACTGCACATTTGTAATATCACCAAATCTCACTCCTAACCTAAAGGTAGGCATACACAGGCCGTTTCACGCCCATTTTTTTCCTCGTTCGACCGCAGTTCGCGCTCCCGTGGATTGTCAGGCGGTCATTCGGGTGTGCCCACCTGGGGAGATCGATCAGGATCCCCCTGCATGTCAGATCGAACGGTGATCCAACATGTCGGTAAATTCCTGGTCCATCCAAAGTAATGTCTGGCACACAAATGGTGCTCGCCGATCCTCTGAGTGGCTGGCTGCAGAGACCACTGGATTAACCTCCCTAGCGGTTGAGACGAGCCTAGCTCATCCGAGCTTTAGGCTCGCCTCAACCGCCCGGGAAGCCGCCGATGGGGAGACTTTATGCCTCCCCGGAAAGCTGCGGCGATTGTTTACATCGCCGTAGCATTTCCGGGTTGGCGGCTCTGCCCCGATCGCGTCACGGTGACGCGGAAGGGGGTGGGGGGCCGGCGCCATAGACCTCCATGTTAATGGAGGAGCGCCGGCTTTCTCTCCCGGAGCGTAGAGCTCCGGCGGGATGCCGGAAACGACGGGCAGTGTACTATGTACACTGCCTTGATCGCCCATATCGTGCCGTTGTAAATGGGCGGTGCGCTAGGGAGGTTAAGATACAGAGACTAGGGGTCCACATACACCTTTATATTTCTCTGTCAGATTTCCTTTAGATCTCCTTTTGTTTTATCAAAACCATGAAATATGAGGGACTTTCTAAACCATCAAGTCTACCTGTGTTCAATGGCAGAGAACCCAGCACTACATAGTTGTTGGTAGATCTAAAGGATATCTGACAGAGATCTAAAGGTGTATGGCCAACAAGTCTTATATGTCACCTCTGACGTTGGCTCGGGAGGTGAACCAAAGGGATGTGAGAATGTGCAGTATTCTAAGGGGAGCCCACGTCCTTGACGATCGATCCTTCCACATTCATGCAGCAGAAACACACAGCAAATGTGCATTTGTTAGGAGATATTATTTAGTTCAGCAGATTTGTAAGTCATTTACAAAGCCCCTGAAGATGATATCATCACCAAAATTGCTAAAGATGTACAGAAGGGAAGTGGGAACATTGTAAAGATAAAAGTATTGTTCTAGCATATGAAGTTTTTGCACAAAATACCATATTTTTTGAACTATAAGACGCACTTTTCCCCCCAGAAATGGGGCGGGGGTGCGCCTGCTCCCCGCCAGCTCTCCCGACAAGATTAGCCGGGGAGCTAACAGATGAGAGATCCGCCCACGGCCGGATCTCACACATGAACTGTATTATTGCTTATGCCAGCAGAGCCCAGAGCCCTGCTGGTATAAGCAATGAAAAGAGACAGATAAACTCCTATCTCTCTCCGTGTTTGTGGAAGCTGTAATCACTCTGCAGCTTCCTCCGACACAGGCACAGCCGGAGAGGGAGAGGAGACTCTGCGTTCCCCAGCGTCCCCCCTCCTCTTGATCAGTCAGGAGGAAGACGACATGATGTGCCGTGATAGTACTGCTGCTAGTGAAATCTAGTGGCTGAAAGTTGGTATTGCATTGATTTGATTCATAGCATTGATCTAATTCAATTTAAATATTTTATTTTCTTGGCACTAAAAACTGGGTGTGTCTTAAAGTCCGAAAAATGTGGTAAGTTCAAACTAAGTCAACTTTTTTCCACATATACAACCCTTTTCTACATCTCCAGCAAATGTGGTGATGATGTCATGTTCAGGAGCTTTGCAATTCACTCACAAAGTCCACCTACAAAATGCAGCCAATTTAATTTCTTGACCCGAGTATAAGCCGAATTTCATTTCTTTAGCCCATTTCAGGTACTGAGAAAATTCAGCTTATATTCGAGTATATACGGTAGTTTAGATTTTAGGTTGACACCAATTTCAAAAAATAATATCCACATGTCCACAATTGCTGCCTGAATTACAAAAGCAGCTACACCTGAAAAACAAATGCTTTACAAAAAACAAATAAAGACCCCGTACAAATACAGATTGCCAGCCATGTTTTGGTGTTTGCAACAAATAGGATCTAACCCCCAACAGATTTCATTTAAAGTTTATTTCCGGGCAAACTCCCAGCACAATGAAAAATGTGCTCATTCTACTATTTAATTATTGATAAAATGTTTCCCGTTTCACACAAAGAATGTTGGGCCAGAACGCACAGGCATTGCAGGTGTAATATTTCACAGTCTGGTGTTGGAAGCTCGGCATCTTACAGATCATCTGCGATGAAGAGAAAGGAGAGAGATGCTTGTTGCCTGGTGACTGTAGAGCTGATCACGACGCTGGACACAAACGGCTATTTACGGGATTACATTTATCTTGTATTTTAAATAACCCAGACGACTTGAGGACTGGCTGGACAAGGGTTTCATAAAAATTGTAATTAGTGGTGGGCAGCTACCCAGGGGAAGTGAAAACAAGGTATGCTTTATTATGCTATGTTTCCATGGTGCTATTGGGTCTGTCGGGCCCCCCTGCACCAAGCGCATTCCTTTGGCGGGGACCCGACGGGGCCGATCCACATAACCTGTCGGCAGCCACGGTGTTCTACCGACCCGCCAGCCAGAAGGTCAATGTAGTGCAGTACATCAACCCCCCGGCGGAGCGGCAAAACACCGTGGAATTAGCCGCTGCTGCAGACAGGTTATGTGGATCGGCTTCGTCTTGGCGCAGGGGGACCCAACAGCGCCATGGAAACATAGCCTCAGGGTATGTTTCCACTATACATCGGGACCCCCTCCGCTAAGCGTATTGTGACTGACGGAGCACATTTATTTACCTGCTCGGCGGATGCTCTGTCTTCACTGCGCTGAGCAACTCTGCTGATGCAAGGCTGAACGTAGTCGAGTATGTTGAGCGTCTGCATACGTATAGCGTGCCAACGTGGCACATAGACATTGCATGCTTGGCGGATGATGTATTTACACATTTCCCCACATATTTCCCCAACAAGCAATACGCTTAGCGGAGGGGGACCCAACGTATAATGGAAACAAGCCCTAATAGTAAAAAAAGTTATCTATGTTTTATAGTTTCTTCTTCGTTCAATGGCGTGTTTATCAAAATGTTTGCATGGTGCAGATGTTGAAAACAAATGGCCTATGACATACCTGTCTCTAAAAATATTAACGTCAGCATTCGTATTTACGGGCATAATGCTTCCATTAAAAGTCATTGTATGCATAAAGTTGTTCTTCGGGTGCATATTGTATGCGTCATGCCCATTTAAAGGGGCGCGTCATTGTAACAAAGCACTTAAGGTGTCTAAGAACAGGGAAAACATGCCTGTGACACCCATTGGGCACCATGAGCTTGTCAGACTGTCCATGACACCCAATTGGGACATAGACTAAAGGCCCCCATACACCTTACAATCTTTCCATACCATTTCTGTACAATCAAATTTTGTGCTACCAAAACCATGTAATATGAGGAGCTTTCTAACCCTTCCAATCACTATGTATTCTATCAGGGAGGACCCGGCACTACATAGCAGTGATATATACCTTCCAATCACTATGTATTCCATCAGGGAGGACCCGACACTACATAGTTGTTGGTAGATCTAAAGGAAATTGTATGGAGTTATCTAAATGTGTATGTAGGCCTATTTTAAAGTTTAGCTGTATATATTCTTTATTTCTTACTTTATATTTAATCACTTTTGCAGTCACAGCAGACTTATCATACAGGAGGTCAGGGGTAGGGCTTGATGCCACAGAACCTCTCTGCAGTTCTTTTTATAATTGTCCATTTTAGGTCCAGAAGGTTAATGTACCTGAATGAAAGGCTTCTGAGAGCACATGTGGCTTGGTAGGAGTTTGATAGTGTGCCAGGTGTCTGGAGAAATGGAAAGGGATGCTAAATTGCAGAGAACCTATTAGAGCTCTGTCTATGCTGGAGAGACTCAGGAGTTTTGGACAGTGATAACCCTCCTGCAGGTAAAAGCCATGAGCCGGTGAAACGTCTTCTTGTTTTTTTTGTGATAAGGATAAGCTGCCTTTGTTTTGCCGTTTTTGCCAAAAATAGATAAGCCATTTTTTTACTGCGATGACGGAGAGGATTTTGTTTGCTTGTTTCTCTCCTAAACTTTCCCCACCACTGCCATTCATCCTGGTCAAACTGACTTTTAATTATGACTGCTACAATGAAGGCGGAACTTTACAGTTGTTACACAGGTTTACTCACCTGCAAACTAGTTGAGGTATACATGGTTTTAGGTTCAGTGTTAAACTTATGAAGGGGCTGTGTGTTGCCTCAAAAACATACTGAATAAATAATGTACTTGGAACACTTGTACTAGGAAAGGTTTTGAAAAACACCACCTCCAATATGGAGAACTCCCCTCCAGTGTTATATTTGTTAATTAGATTAAATTAGCACACTTCCACTTCTTCTAAGTGTAAACTGGGGGGTGGAACCCCTAGGGGAGGGCACGGGGGCTGCAGCCGAAATGGCACTAGGAGCCATCTCAAGAGAGGAGAGAGAGATCTGCAGAACTCTGCTGCCTATTGAATCTCCCTGCTGTCAGTTCTCCCTCTGCTAATTGCATATACTTCACCACCCTCCCTACCACTGCCAGCCAATCAGGCAAACCAGAGGGAGGGAGGGGCAAGCAGGAAGCCAACCAAGGGGGAAATAGATGCAGACAGTGGGTAGAGTGCATGTAATATGTGTGTGTGTCTATCATCTCTGTGTGAATGATAAATGTCTTTCCATGATTTGTGTGTGTCACTATTTGAATGATTATTGTTTCTGTATGATTGGTGTGTGTGAAAGGAAGTTGTATTTCAAATTAAGTTTTACTTCTTATTTTCCATGAAGAAGAATACGGTACTGGGGTCTCAGGGTGGGGGGATCACTTAAAATGACAGGGGGGATCAGAGAGGGAAATCAAAATAGCACAGGAGACTCAGATGGGGGGGGGGGGTATTACCATTTTAGTAATCCCTTCTGATCCTCCTGTGTCATTGTGATTGCCCCCTCGGATCCCCCCTGTCCAAAGTTACATTACCTTATCTTTGAGGTGCCTTATTTTCAGAGGGGATTCAGCATGAGGCAAAAATGTAAGGGTGTCCTATTTTCGGGGGAAACAGGGCAGTCACTTTCAGCCAATGGTAAATTACAATTCTAATACATATCCCCCACCAGTTTAGAATTTGAATCAATGGAGTAAAATGCCTTTTTTTACTTTTTTTATTTCATCCACAAAATTAAATTTTTGCTAACTGAATAATTAGATTCATTCTATTTTTGAATCCTTGATATGCAAATTGCTCTTAGTATTCCCAACAGTTCACTCATCTCTGCCACATCATACTGTTCAAACACGAAAAAATAATAAAAGCTGTTAAACTGTTAATACCCATCGCATTGTATTAGACAGATCGCTATTATTTTAAAAGCTCTAAATTCTTCTCTTTGTCATTTATTTCTATATTCTCATTAATAATCACGATTTTACGGCCAATCTACTTTCACTTTATAATGATAACTTATACCCCCAATTTGCTACTGCAAAAAACGTGGCTTGATAACTAAGTGGCCTAATTAGGAAAGTTCAGCTTTTCACCCAAAGGAAATAATTTCACTCCAGCGTCAATGACTGGTGGTCGTTCCCAGACATCACATAAACCTCTGTGCCGCGTAACATGATTAATTGTCGCTGCTAAGAGACTTACAAGGTGTTTTACGGGCTAAAATGAACCAGTTTCTTGCAATGTTAATGAAATGATTGAATGCTGAATGGCTTTCAATTTTACACCGATGCCGGGTGAAATAGCCGTAGTTGTACAGGAATGGAAACCCACGCAACATTCAGAATTCAACAAGCCTGATTTATTCAACCTCAAAGTGTTTCTTTCATCGTATAAAAACACCAATGCTTCTGCTCCTCGTGATATTGTTAGTTTTCAAGAAGTACTATCCACTATCCGTGTAATAAGTGACCTAAGACCAAACACGGCATTTTCTATTTTATTTGCAGTGTTTTAATGATTACATTTTTTATACAGTTTTGAAAACATTTCTCTGGATGGGTCAGGTAATTAGGACGACAGGTCCAGTGCCAACTAGCGCTTAGAATGTTAGGCTAGGCATGCATGGCTTGATATTTTATAGCTTTAAGCACAATCAAGTGATGCGTGCGTTCTTGGTACTCGATTGCACTCAAATCTACAAAATTGAGCTGTGTATGCCTTTCTTAAAGGATGGTTTTGAGGTCGATCGAACCAGGATTAGACATGTCTGTAAATCGATCGATCGTGGAGGCAGAGCCGAGATCAGGCCCACCTCACTGTGCAGAACAGACCACCTGACAGTAAGACACAAGCAAGGGGACAAACACAGACCGCTCTGCACAGTGCACCCCTCGTCTAGTGCTGTCCTGTGTCCAGATCCCCACTTCCAGCTGAAATCTGCTCAATGGTGTACACGTGCCCCAGGGTCCCCAGTGATTTCCATTTGATTGGCCCGCGATCGAGCACAGCGTGGTGACGTCACCACACTGCCATTGATTGTGGGTCATTCGCACAGGAATCTACCCATGTATGCCTAGCTTCAGTGGCTGTTGAAATGGTTTCACCAGACAAACAAAAGGAGAAAGGCTCCCATGCACAGGCCGATTTTTCACTTGATTTTTGACAAATCGATCACTGCGCGCGTTCACAAGATTGATCGGCGGTTCTGCCCACCCTGAACGATCGACCAAATAAAAACGTAATCGACTAAAAATTGGACATTGAACCAACATGTTGTTTTTTTTTTTTGGTTGATCGTTTGGCAATCGAAGTACGTTGGTGGACCCATAGCCCATGCAGCAGCCTTCAACTTCTTTAATGTGAATGTCAAATTATTTGGCCAGGAGATCAGATTATGGCCCACACTGGATGTGAGTGGATAGTGTAGGTATGATTTGTCCTGATTTAGAGTGCTGGGTGCATCTCAAAAAACATTTCAATGGTTGCGTCCTAAATCATACATGCAGGCATGTCATAGCCCATAGAAAACTACGGGCAGCGCTGAATGCTGGCATTTCAATCCAGTAGAGACTAGGTCTATAGAAGGCAACAAGAAGTGCAGCCAGTTAATTTTAAATTTGCTTTGAAAACTAAACCATAAGGAAGCAGTGATAAAATTATTGTTCTGCAGTGAAAGCATGATGATCAATCTGAGAGTTGATGACGTGTTGTGCGATTTAACTATCAATCATCAGTCTGACATCGAACAATTGATTGTACCACCACACAGTGTGATCAATTTAACCTTCTTAGTGTTCATGACGAGCCCATCTCGTCCAGAGTTTGTGTGAAGAACAAACTCTGGATGAGCTGTGCTCCCATGAAAGCCGCATATCCCCGTAAAGCTACGGCGATGCTGCTTCCAGCATTCCACCGCAGCATTTCCAGGGTTGTGCGACTTCACTGATCGCGGTGACGCGGAAGGGGGCGAGGGTGAGCAGTGCCATAGACCTCCATGTTAATGGAGGGGCTTCTGCTTTCCAGCCCTCCCAGCTGGTGTCATGAATGACACTGGCTGTATGGAGAGGGGAGGGGGGAAATGGCAGGCAGTGTACCTTGTACACTGCTGCCATTGCCTGTACCACACTGTTAAAAGCGGTGCGGTACAGGCAGTGCGCTAGGGAGGTCAAACACGACTCCACGAACATACTATTGTGGCCATGCTCCATAGGACCATTGCATTCAAATCGATCTAAATACCTAAAAATCTGTCAGATACTTCTATAATGGACTAAAATTTACTCACATGTCTGATCACTAGTGGATAGATTTAATGTTTGATTTTGATCTCTTTTGGTCCAGGTGTGTGGTAATCTAATCTATCTATTTACGATCGACTTAAAATGAAATGTAAAATTCTTATTCATATTGCTGTTATATACCTTATAAAATGTTATGTTGATATCCTTTTTACTGTTACTATTAGCCTCAGATCATAAAAACGTCATTACATTATTTGGTCTGATCGGACAGATTCATTTCATTTCTGCATTTCTACATTGTAATATATGACATATTATTTTTTGTCTGTATTATTGATACTTTTAATATAAGTTATTATGGAAAAAAAAAAATGATCGAAATCTGAAATATTAAACCATGTATCAGAGCAAATGGCAAGAATATGCCACGTGGCAATGACGCACCGCCTGTCCATTGGAAGTAAAAAAAAATGCACCTGAAATTTTTTTAAACCATTAACCTCCCTAGCGCACTGCTGAGGTCCAGATTTCTGTACCAAACGCGCACTATAGACTTAAATTAAATATTTTTTTATGTTGTAGGCCTGTCACTTTCTAAAATATGTCCGTACAAGGGTCTAGTAGACATCCTGAATATAATAATGTTTGAAACACACAATTATGGTAAACAAAATTACATTTAAAATATATATAATAAAAAGGTATCATCCAAATGATAAAATCTCTAAAATACTTATTTTGTATGATAGATTTCAAAACATGTATGTGTGTTATATTTATGTTTTTTTTATTTTCATATTAACATTTTTATTCAATTGGAAATGTGACATGTGTTTTTTTTTTTTTTTTACTTTGAATTGTATCGGATACAGTTATCGCTGTATCTAATACAATGCCCTTTGACACCCTCTGAAAGGGTTAACTTCAAAGAGCACATCTGGAAATGACACTGGGGGCCATTCGGGGGGGGGGGGGGGGGGGGGGGGGGGGGGGGGGGGGGGGAGACTGAGGATGAGCCGCTCTCCACTCTCCAGCAGCCTGCTTGTCACATTGGGGACACCGGGACAGCGCAAAACCGTAAGTATGCGCTGCCGGTGCCCCGATCTTCACTGGACGGCACCATCTCGTTCAGTGCAATAGTGTGCAGCGCTGGATGAGATGGTGCCATCGCTAACGCTAGGGGGGTTAAATAAGGCATGCTAACGTCAATGAGGTGCTTGGTGTGCCCCAAACTGCAAGGCCAAGTGTAGCTAGGGTTGAAACTGTCCTGTCATAAAGGACTACCCATAAATGGGTAAAAGTGTAGAGGCTGGAAAAAAAACTAGTAGTAACTACCGTATATGCCGGTGTATAAGACGACTTTTCAGTACCTTAAAATCCTCCCCAAA
>CM070042.1:50881128-50891949 GCA_036250615.1 Ptychadena robeensis | reverse complement strand
GTCCTCCCTGATAGAATACATAGTGATTGAAAGGGTTAGAAAGGTCCTTATATTACATGGATTTGGTAGATCAAAAGTTGATCGTACAGAAATTGTACGGTAAGATTGTAAGGTGTATGGGGGGCTTAAGAGATGGCATAAGCCTATGGCTTCAATGCGATTCCTGAACATGGGTTCTAAAGTAAGCCTTAAAGTGGATCTGTAACCTTTCTTTCTACTTTCTATTATCAGCACTTTCTATTATAAGTGGCTTAAAAAAAAAAGAAGAAGAAAAACGTACCTGGGAGAAAGTCCGATAAACCCGGCGACACTCCGCCTCTCCAGTGATTTGCAGCGACGGTGACACTGGAGGGGTGGAGCGTCACTGGCTGTAGATCCAAATTAGAGCCATCTTGAAGTCTGGACCCTATAAGTAAGGCTGAGTGGAGGCGAGAAAAAGGGGAAGGTAAGTATATGTTTTTATGTTTAGGGATCTGTTGGCCTGAATGAAGATGAATGAAGACTACAGTACATAAAGGTAACTAATGTGTGTATGTTTTTTTATACAGTTCATAATCCCATGCAGTAACTGCTGCAATAATACCTCAAAAAGAAGTCTCTAAAATACAAAATATTAGAAATGTGAAAGTTTTGTATAAAAATTGTCAAATTGTCATCACTTCTAATGACACTGGCAAATCAAAGTGCCACCATTGATGGCTTAGGATACTTATTTAAATTAAGGGAAGGAAATGGCTCTACCTGAAGAGGCTGACCCCTATGTTAACCTCCTGGGCATTACTGGCTTTTCGCGCCATGAAAAAAGACGCTTCCCGGGCAGTGTACTCCGCTGCGATTCCCCACTGTCCTCCCGGCTCAATACACACATGTGCAGGGGAAAGCGACGCCCCCTCCATTAACATGGAGGTCAAGGGCGCCGCCCCCCCACCCCCTTCGACGTCACAAATGATCCAACTGCGCCTGTACTGCCTTTGGGCGTTAGGCCCAGTAAGTTAATTATCACATAACTTACAACCTACCTATTATGGTTTACATTTGTATTTTTTACTAGTGTTGATCACAAACATTCGAATCGCAAATTTCTAATGTGAATATCGGCACTTCAAGAATTCGCGAAGATCTCGAATAAAGTGCTTTATCTTCATAATCTCAAATATTCAAGATTTTTTTATATCAGTATCCACAACTACTGTGCATCGCTTTCGCAATATGCTGTACAACTGCCGGTTTGTACAATGAAGGTAATAAATGATTTGTTTTCACGTAATAGTATTGATCGAAAAAATATTGTGAATATCGACGCTTTTCACCAATGAAGGTAATAATGACTGGAGATCACGAATTCTCAAATGTATGAATTTGTTAAGAATATTAGGCGATATTTTGTGAATACGAATATTGCCTGTGTTACTCATCACGAATCTTTACATGACATAGGACAAATAGTTAAACAAAGGCCGACACAGACAGACAAGGTCCATTTAAAGACATATAGATCAATCCTAAATAAATTACAATATACGTAAGGGTCAATGGCATATCCATACAAAAAAATACATTTGACATATGAAGCAGACAGTAGTGGTTTCATGAACATGCACAAATATAAAATGGCCAACACAGAGTAGGTAAAACTTACCTGCATAGCTTGTGAATGTTTACAGGACAACCAGGCAATATACAAGCCAACAGCAACTGTAAGACGTCCATAGAGAACACGGCACGGCTTTGCCTTTTGAATGGGAGCAGCAGAAAGTCTGAACCTTGTGTCAGTGATACACCTAGTAAGCCGATCACATGTGATTCATCCCCTGACATCCCCTGATATAGGAGGATGGGAGCATCAAGACAATGGAGAGCTTCAGTTTAGCGGTATCCTAATGTAACCCACTAAATGCTTAACTGTAGAGAGCATCATGACTTCAAAGCCTAGGCGGCTAAAGATCTCTTCTGGGCTGAGAGCATTCACATCTGCATAACAAAGGACGGTCTTCCATAGCGCACTGGGTCATTGTACTAAGGCCTTTAATTTCCGCAGCTTAATTATTAATGAATCACACCTTTGATACATGCCGGAACAGAGACGCACAATGCCGTCGGAGTTATTTTCTTGCCGCATGACGGTGAATAAGATGTCACACGTGCAGCGTCTTTAGTTTGGCAAGTTATATTCTCTGTTTCTTGTCCTTGTGATGTTAACTCTTTGCTGTTAGAGCCCAATGCAGTAAGAATAAGAATAAGTCATTTTAAGCTCCCATAAGTGAATGCAGTTTAGCACTTTACCAGGACAATAAGCAGGGCTTGGTCCCGGTACCAAGCTACCAACTTATTTGACTAGTGCAACTGGTACATATAACATTTCACTAGACCAGTGGTTCCCAGGGGGGCGCAAAGGTATTGCAGGGGGGCGCATAGGGAGTTTATGAATAGGGAGGGGGCTCGATAATGTTGCTAAATAGAAAAGGGGGCCCTGCAAGGAAAGTTTGGGAACCACTGCACTACACTAAAGACAGGAAACTGCCACGTGACTTTATATCGTAATATAACCCTGACTGGGGTAGTGTTGATTTGAATCCCTCCTCTACATTTTTATACCAACCATTTACATGACTTTAACCCTTTTTCCTGTTGAGCGAGTATGGCTGAGGCTCCACTAGGGTGATTTTGGAGGGGCTTTTTTGAAGTGCCCACATTTCTCCCATTGTCCCTAGTGTTCACAGTTGGGGATCAGGCACGGCACCAATATTAAATGGTGAAAACCCACAGGGGTAACCGCTGCTAGTCCAGAAAGAAAGCACATGCTTACTGCATGTGTTTTTTATTATCCGCATTAACGGAGCCTCAGCCTATGTGAGCAGAGTGGGACCAGAAGGCAGGGAAGCCTCAGACAGCTTCCCCACCTCCATTAGCTCCAGCTCTGCTAGTTGAAAAAAGAAGATCCTTCCGGGATTGCTCTTCTGCGGGGACCCTTCTCCATGTGCGGTGGGATTGCCCTAGGGTGCGTAGACTGTGGATCAGGAGTTATAACCTCCTGCGCACACTTGTGCACACCCCTCTGCCTAGAGATCCTTGAGAGGCCCTGCTCAATAGGTGCCCGCCTCAACTGCACCGATCGGCCGTCAAGTTGGCATCATACGTGTTTCTCGGCAAGTGATTGCGAGGTCCTGGAAGCAACCTACCCTGTCGTTTTCTGAGGTAAAGCAACGATTGGTGGGGATCATGATCAACGAGCACCTTACCTCGGTTCTGTCTGACACTCATAAGCGCTTCCTGAAAATTTGGTCTCCCTGGATTGAGTACCTGAAGGCCAGTGGCCTGCCCCTAGATTTTGTACGCTTTTAATGGTCCCGAGTTGCCCTCCCCCCCCCCCCCTGCTTTTTCCATGTCCTTCTCTCCTCTCCTTTTTCCCCCACTCTCTCTCTCTTCTTTCTTCTAGTTTCTCTCTCTCTTTCTACTAAGTATTTCATGTGACAATTCATTTGTTCAAATCGTTTCACATGTGCTTTTATTTTATTTTACTTACTTTCTGCTTGATTTTGTAATGTATACTTTGAAAATCAATAAAAACTTTGTAACAGAAAAAAGAAGATCCAACCAGCAGAGCTGCACTTCCCCGGTATTTTTGCCAGGATAGGAGGCTCCACCGTATGGGGTGCATCCTATACAGCGGAGTGTCTTGTGAGTCGCACACAATGTATATCAACCCCCTATAAGGATAAGCAGTGGCGCACCCTCTGATTACCGACTATGGCACCGCACCTTCTGCGTCATCTGTAAAGCCGAATTGGTGGTGAGGGTCCGCGCAATAGACCTCCATGTTAATGGAGGGGGGTCAGTGCTCACATCTCCGGTGATGTGTGGAGGGGAGAGCTAGAAAAACAAACAGAGTACATTGTGTTGCAATTTCAACTGTGCAGTACGGGCTGAGCACTAGGGAGGTTAAGCTGCAGTTTTAGTGTGTAAGAATGCTATGTTATGCTATGTTGTTAGGAGAACAAGGAACGAATCAACAAGAATATTAATTCACTGATCTTCACTCAAAACTCTGCAAGTAAATGGAAATGGCCACATTAGATATGTGCCAGATAGATGGCCGTAGTGGCCGTCGATCTGGCCCATAGCTACACGTTTGCTCCCTGCTTTAGTTTTGTTATTCCAACTCGCAGATTTGTGAGTAAATTGCACAGCCCCTGAATATGATATCATCACCAAATTTGTAGTGAAGGATTGTCGGAAGAAAAGATGTTTGTTCTAGCTTATGTTACAAAATTTTAACTTGACTTTAAACAAAATTTATGCTAAAACTTCCATAGCAAACCTATTCCACTATTCTACTATTTACACTTGTGCACACATGGGATATCATACACTAGCATCTATCTGCTCTTGGTCCTCTGTCAAATTTAGGAACCCATTGTGGCCTTTGAGTAAAATTGTTTGCCCACCCCTGATGTAGGCTAATAATGGCCAACACCAAATAGGGGTTTAGAACAAATGTAGTAGCATCTCCCTGGATAAGGTGGCCCACATCCCAAAAATGTATTTAAAAAGAGAGATAGCAGGGGTGAACACCACCTTATTATATTTCCCCTTGGCAATCAAGGGCAGGGGGACTTGATTGCCAAGGGGAAATATAATACAGGGGTGTTAACCTTGCAGTTCACCCCTGCTATCTCTCTTTTTAAAACAATGCCAAATAGGGTTTCCAAGAATAAGAGTATTTTATCATACCAGTTGGTTGTAGCATGGCGACATGGGATTGCACCCCATAGGGGTACCAATGTGTTGATGGTTCTGTCAACAATTGAAATCCACCCCTGTATTAAATGTAGTCTGTTGGTCACAATTTTCCAACACTGGTGATTTTCATTAATGGAAGTGATAATGTATTTGGGTTTCCCACCTACTAGAAAAAACAATAATACATTTTGTATGGACATGACTGCAAATATTCCAAATACGTTTTACTTTGAAAGTGAACACAGATCTTTCAAATACGTTTTACTTTGAAAGTGAACACAGATCTTCCAAATACGTTTTACTTTGACAGTGAACACAGATCTTGAAAGTTGCGTGATAAATTTTTGCTCTTGAAATGATACACCTGTATGTGAAACGTGAAAGCAAGGCAAAGAAAATCCTGCGCCTGTGTTAGCATGCCGTGACGACGCTCATATTTATACAGTCCGAAGGGTCTTGATATAGATTACACAAGGCTCCCCGATAGAAACACAATTCTCAGAAATTATGGATTTCTTCAGAAGGGATCTGATTAATATGTACAAGTCAGATGTAAGGACTCCCGGTGGACAGATGCCAACTGATGTGTTCCAACATGCTCCATCACACACAATTTACCTTAAACTTGCAAAATCTATTTCGTATTCATTGGTGAAATTCAATACCCATACAATTACATGTCTACTGTTTATACATGCACACACATACACACATACATACATCTAAACAGTCACTATATTGTCAATACAACTTTGTAAAAGAAAGTGCAGCAGATTGCATTTTGACAATGTAAGAGAGAACTAAAAGTCAGGTTGGTTTCAGTAAGTACCAGGAGATGTTTAGAAGTAGAATGTAAAGCTAAGCACACATGGTTCAATTTTAGAGTTTGATCGACTTAAAAGTTTACATCGATCGGACTTATATCGTATACTGCATACATGGTTCCATCGATGAAAATTGTTCGATACCGATCAAAACATCGATCATAAGGTGACCGAACATGTTGGAAATTTTTTGTCGATTGTACAACTAAAATCATAGCATTTTGTTTGTTGGTCGAGTCAATTGATTTGGATGAACACATTTACCCTGTTTCCCCTATGATAAGCCATCCCCATCAAATAAGCCACCCCCCGCAAATAAGACCCACTGATACCTGCCCCTGCCCGAATCTCCCATTCGAGCAGGAATCTCCCATGGGTAACTGTGTGCCTCTGTGTGACTCTGGGCTGGCTGCAGTGCAGGAAGGACAAGCAAGCTGCTGATCCCTGCCGTAGCAGAGTCACCCGGCCGTACCGGTGAACCAAACCCAAAAAAAGTGAGTCAGTGAAGGGGACAATGAATGGCACAGAGTGATCATCAGGGGACATGAATGCACAGAGTGATCAGAAGGTGACAATGATTGGCACAGAGTGATCAAAGGGACAATGATGGCACAGAGTGATCAAAGGGGACATGAACTTCACAGAGTGATCAGAAGGGGAACAATGATTGGGCACAGATTGATCAAAGGGGACAATGAACTACACAGAGTGATCAGAAGGGGCAATGATTAGCACAGCGTGATCAAAGGGGACAATTGATGGCACAGAGTGATCAAGGGGACAAATGATTGGCACAGAGTGATCAAAGGGACAATGAACTACAACGAGTGATCAGAAGGGGACAATGATTAGCACAGCGTGATCAAAAGGGGACAATGATTTTGGCACAGAGTGATCAAAGGGGACAATGATTGGCACAGAGTGATCAAATTGGGGACAATGACTTCCACAGAGTGATCAGAATGGGACAATGATTGGCACAGAGTGATCAAAGGGGACAATGATTGGCACAGAGTGATCAGAAGGGGAACAATGATTGGCACAGAGTGATCAGAATAAGACATGCCCCTGAAAAAAAGACCTAGGTCATATTTTGGCATTTAAAAAAAATATAAGACCGTGCCTTATCATCGGGGAAACACGGTATATATGACTCTTTCCTGTGTTATTTGATCGAAACAAAAATCATTGATTTTGGCTGTATTGTGATCATATAAGAATCGAACCTTCCATGTGGTACTACTTTAGATTCGATTACGATCGGTGTCCGATAAAATAATAAAGATCTTAAATCGAATCACAATCGATCATGCTAAAATCGAACCGTGTATGCCTAGCTTAAGTTGCTACATCACTAAATTGTAAATGCTGGATTCATTCAGCTTGGATACTTAATACAACCTAAAAGCCTACGTTCAGTGAGGTTAAAGGTCACGGTAAACGAAACATTACCTTCCAAGACAATGTCATGCCACTTCCTCTAAACAAAGAAGCAGCCTCACGGTGGGTGTGGTGCCAGGGAAGGAAACATATTTAGTATCGGGTAACGCATAGCTCTGGCTCCAAGATATAAATTATAGAAGAGAAATACAGATGGATTTCACAGACGGAGAGGACGCTGGTCGTATCGAAGAAACAATACAAAGGAGGAACAATGTGATTGTAGAAAACAAGGGAAAGAGGGGGAAAGTCAAGAGCCATTTACAAGCTGGAAAGCATGAATTAGTTCATAAAATTTCCAAGAAAGCTATTTACTAATAAATCTTCCACAGAAAGGCAATGAATGAATGGGGAGTAATATAAACCCAGTATAATGGTTGAAGAGATATAATGTATCAATAAAAAAATATAGTTCACAGTAAAAAAAAACGTATAACTGCTGATAAATTTAGCTGAAAACAAAATCAAGTGTCATGTTTTTGTTTGCTTGCCATTTCATATGTTCAGAACCGAATCACAGTATTTTTCAGACCATTTGATACACCCTATACAGAGGAGCATCTAATGGAAGAAAGATACTTCATACCAATATGCTGGCCAGAGCTCCGTGCTGAGAGCAGCAGAGCAGGAGTTAAGGAGTCAGGGAAGCTGCCTCTGACAGCTCCTTGGCTTCAGCCCGAATGGCAGAGTTTCTGTCAGGATCGGGTACAGAGGGGGCGACCAGACAGGCAACACACAATGACATCCAGACAGAGGAAGGGTGGTGTCAAAAACAGATTTAATGCACTCACAAACAGGAACAAGACAGGTACAAAAAGTCCAGGTTACAGGAGTGTCCAGGGTTCAGGTTCAGGTATGGAGACAGGAAATAACATAAAGACAAAAAAAGCAATGAACGGCAAGCGTGTCTGGATGAAGCACACCTATATAGCCCCAAAGCTAACAAGGCAGGTGTATGCTCCACCCAGCCCATGCTTGCACGGAGCCACCTGCTGGTGACTCTGGGAACAACCCATGGAAGGGCAAACACAGTGCCACCAGCCATTGTCCACTTCACTGAGTGAGCAGATTAAGACATCCCCCGAAAATAAGACCTGTCACATATTTTGGCTTATAAATATAAGACAGTGTCTTATCATCGGGGAAACACGGTAGTGTAGAATTTCTTTGGGGACATGAGTTGAACAGGTAATGATGGGCGCTCTGTTAAACGGGAACGCATTTCAGGGATGCCCTGCAAGACTTACATAAGGTCATACCAGACCCCCAATAGGCATAGAGACTGGAGAACTCTAGTAAGGGGGGGGGGGGGACACACCTGTATGTGAATTACATATGGGCTGAGGGGCCCCCACAAAATCCTCAACCAATATTGAATAGAAAGATACGATTATAAGAAAAGCACTAGACTGAGCCTCTAGCAGGGACTTGAGGCAAGTAAAGTCACTTAAACAATGCAAATTGATACATCGTCATTTATTCACATAATTATTGAACGTATACAGTTTATCATCTCCTGGAGGCCGCAATTCCCGGAGATTGAAGTGTGGGTACTCCTTCCATTCTATCACCATGTAATATGCATTGCCGGGGGGGTATAAATTCTAAGCTGCATCCAACAAGTTTCGCCTACCTTGCCTTTGCTTCGGCTTCCTCAGGGATTTTCGCAGACTCCCCCTGCGTCTTAGTACTATGGTCACTGCAATATGATAGAACATGTGTGCATCAATGCCATTGTCTGCCATGCCAATCGCAATATTACATCTACATCTTATCAACATATCATCAATACGCCCACCTAGATACCGTATGATCTTCAAAAGGAAAATGGTTACTAATACAGAGGTTTAGAAAAACAAAAGCAAGATAATTATTTATTTGTTCTTTAATTTGTGCATTTGTGAATCATTAGATGTGACACAAAATCCAATTTTGACTGGAAAATAAATATTTGGTGGAAGTGGAACTGTAATTAGTTGTTTTGATAATCCACTTATATGTATCATTTATCACTTGTTTGAAATATTGTGTTGATTATAAATAAACAAACTGTAAAAGTTATCTTGTTAGATGATATTGACACATTTAATTGTACTGTGAGTGTAAACCTAGCTGCAGGAATTCCTTTGTGATAATACTGGTAAAGCAGGTATTTTACAGGAAACTTTTTTCCTCTGTAGCAGTGGGCTCTACCACTATTTCTAATGAGTCTTAACACTATACTGCAAAGACTTACATTAAAGCATATTCCTTATCAGCCGCAATAGTCTTTGTTATAATTGTTATAATTGCAATATGCAAACGCAAAGTCAATCTACCATAAGATTTTCTTCTTGACCGGCTCGAGATGCAACCAACTGGAGGTACGACCAAAAATTTCATTTTGACATACGACCAAAGATTAGATTTAGGCCCAGAATTTGTTATTGGCTTTGCAGCGCCCTCCTGTGGCAGAAAGTGTTAATGACATTTTAACACTTACAGCCAGTGCAAACACTATTGCCTCGGGGTTGCACCCAAGGACCCTACAGGTGCCTCTGCGTCCAGATATATGAGCATACACAGGGGTGTAAGCAGGGATCCCATTGGTGTCTAGGAATTTCCCTCTGATCAGTGCACTGTCAGTGCATCATGGCCCCAAAAGAAAGGGCAGATGAAAAAAAGAAGAGAGATAAGAGGGTGAATACAATAGAGCAGAAGAAAGTCTTAAGGCCCCCATACACGTGTCAGATTCCCACCAGATTCCGGCACGATCGATTCCGGGCGCGTGCACGCCAATTGATCGTGCCAGAATCGCATGCAGCCCACCTTGTCCAATCGATCAGGTCCAATCGTTCAGGGGCCCAGAATCGGATCCGACAGAGAACCAACATGTTGGTTCCATCAGATTGATTCTGCCCAGATCAGGGGGAGTTGCCATTTGTGAGGTGGACAATCGGACACGGAATCGTCCCGGAATCCGTTGGACAAGGTGGTATGCAGCGATGGATACTCTTAATTGGCCGATTGATCACACCTGCGATTCCCGGCAAAATTGCCGGAATCGATCGGATGATGAATCGATCGGACATGGAATCCGACACGTGTATGGCTAGCTTTAAATTGTTGTTTCTGGTATGCTGGGAACATGTTATATGCTATAAAAGTAGGAATATTATTGGCGTTTCTTGTATGTTACACATATTTTACATCTTGTTTTTTAGGAAAAGGTTAAGAAAGTGGTAATTTGGGCGGTCCTGAATGGTTTATGGTCATTTCCTATTGGAAAAATTGTCTTGACTTACAAACAACCTATCAGAACAAATTAAGTTCGTAAGTCAAGGGTTCACAGTATAACCTCTGTTTCCCTTTAAGCTTCATCTGTTGGTAAATTTGTAATCTGGCAACTATATATATATGGCAGGAGCTTCTTAATGTAAATCTGAGAACATAGGTCATATAGCTTTGCACATTCATATTAATAAATAAGTAGCTTGATGAAATATTTCACATGGGTCTAATATGTCCATCCAGCACACTTGTGTTGTGTATGATTCCACACACCCCACTATATTAATGTTATATGTTGTGCAGAATTTATTTCTAAATGTGCTAACACTGTTGTACTGTTTCCATAATTTCAAAATCTATGCGTTGGGTTGCATCTTTTTTACCACACCGTAAATCCATTACTAGTAAATGAAATATTTCCATGATGCGTTCGGGAACGGGGGTGCTATGAGTTGACATAAATGCAATAGAACCCAATGCACGTATGGGTGAATTAAAGCGGACCTACCACCAGGAATCTATGTTTTCATGAATGGCACTAGAAGTG
>CM070042.1:50836321-50860103 GCA_036250615.1 Ptychadena robeensis | reverse complement strand
CCACAGCATCCCAGGACACTGTTCAGAGAGGTGTAAGTTTCTCTCCTTGTAAATCAACATTTGATGATGGACACAGGTTCTCAATGGGGTTCAGATAAGGTGACAAGGATGCCAGTTTCATTAGTTTTCTTCTTTTATACCCGTTCTGGCCAGGCCACGGGGCGTGTGGATACTTGGACGCGGGTTTGTCTGTGTGGATGGAGCATTGTCCTGCATGAAACTCATGTTTTTCTTGAAGGATGCAGACTTCTTCCTGTTACCACTGATTGAACAGGTGTCTTCCAGGAAGAAACTGGCAGTAGGACCTGGAGTTGAGTGGACTACATCCTCAACCCGAAAAGGCCCCACACAATAATCTTTGATGATTACCAGACCCCAACCAGTACTACACCCTCCACCTTGCGGGGTCTGGGAGCGGACTGGAGCTCTCTGCCCTTTACCAATCAGCCACGTGCCCACATCTGGCCCATTCAAGACTCACTCTCATTTCATCAGTCCAATGAAAACCTTAGAAATAATCAGTCTTTCTCCCTGAGATTCTTGAGATATTTCTTGGCCCAGTATGACGTTTAGCTTGTGTGTCTTGTCAGTGGGGTCGTTCTTTCAGCCTTTAGGTCTATGAGTATTTGCACACCCCTGTGCTTTGGGCACTCAGTGATTGTTGCAGCTCTGAAATATGGCCAAATCCAGTTCATGGGCAGTATTTTGCGCCATTGTTGTTCCACACGTTTCTTGCCGACCCTCGTTGTTGACTATTTTGAATGAAAAGCTTGATTTTTCGATGATCCGCTTCAGAAGCTTGCAATTTTAAGAGTGCTGCATCCCTCGCAAGATTCTCTCACCAATTTTGAATTTTCTAAGCCTGTCAAGTCCTTCTGTTGACCCCATTTTGCCAAAGGAAATGGCAGTGCCTAATAAGTATGCACACCTAATATAGGGTGTTCGTGTCATTAGACCAACACCCCTTAGCATTTTGACAGAGATGCACATCACCAATATTGCTTAATGGTAGTAGGGCTTTCGAGCCTATCCAGCTTGGAGTAAGAAAATAAAGAGGATGATGTGGTCAAAATACTCATTTGTCTAATAATTCTGCACTCCCTGTACAGTGCAAAGAATGAAGTAATGAACATCATAGCAATCAAAAACAATGCGCAATGTTGCGGATGTACACATCTGTACACGTGCTTAGACAATTAAAATAGTGCAAATGCCGCAAATTTCACAACCAACGCGCAAGTTTGGGGGGTCTAGCACGTAAGGATCCCGAGAGAAACACGATCAAAGTTGGGACACTGAAAATCTTAATTACCTGCCTTTCTGTGGAGAAACCCCGGGTAAAGAAAAAAAATATGTTTTTTTATTTTGGCTGAAAATATGGTGCTTGTAGGGATCGACTTGGTCTATTATCCTGCCAAGTATGGGGGGGTCTAGCACGTAAGGATCTCGAGAAAAACGCGATCAAAGTTAGTAATTTCATCGGCCAAATCTACATAACACAAACAGCCAACACAAGGGGATCAGTCATATTGAATAACCAAATCCACATAAAAGTGGACACAGACCCTCAGGGGTCACTCACGTCCATAGATCAATATAGGGGGGCAAGACATGATTTCTCAAGATGATGTCCCCACAGCACCAACACCAGTGGGGAACGGAGAGACAGACATTAATGTTGCGGTGATCTGTGTACAACAAGACCAATTTTTAATACATTTACTTTGGTAAACATGATCAGTTGATGGTTTGGGTCGGTCTTGTTACCCAGATCACCAGTGGGGACACCATATTGAGAAATCATGTCTTTCTATCTATATGATCTATGGATGTGAGTGACCCCTGAGGGTCTGTGTCCACTTTTATGTAGATTTGGTTATTCACTATGACTGATCCCCCTGTGTTGGCTGTTTGTGTTATGTAGATTTGGCCGATGAAATTACATATCGTACCCCCTGAAGAAGTCTTCAACGAAGCGCACGTTGGGGTGAAATTTGCACCATTTGGACTATTTTAATTATCTAAGCATGTGTACAGATGTGACATCCGCAACATTGCGCATTGTTTTTGATTGATATGATGTCATTACTTCATTGTTTGCTCAGTGTATAATAAATGTATTGGTCTTACATATTGAGTGGCCCATCCCCTCGCCCTTGTCTATTCCAGGGGAAATTTTGGGTGATGTGTTTATACCATCATCAACTTCTGTCTGTTTCTGTAAGATTATTGGGCAGTATCTCTGCTACAAGATATTATCACAGATGCTTGGTTTACTTTCTCAGTTCTCAAAACTAAGTGCAACAGAAAAGTTTCCAAATATGAATGATTAACCTAAACTGGGGATAAAAAAACTAATATGAAAAGTTGTTGTTCTAAAAATCTTCACCTACTTGCATATTCAAGTTATACCAGCAAGAATGATTGATTTAAATTAGCCCTACAGACTAGTGATTTAAATCAATTTGATTTAAATCATGATTTAAATCAATTTGATTTAAATCAAATCCACCCTGATTAACAGCCTTTGCTTTGAAGCACATGCACATCCTGTTTCCCCTGATCATCCTTGAGATGCTTCTGCAGCTTAATTGGAGTCCACCTGTGGTAAACTCAGTTGATTGGACATGATTTGGAAAGGCACATACCTGTCTATATATGTTGTTTAGTGTGAGCGCGCACGCCGGTTGATCACCTGCAACTACTGCTAGGAATCGGCATGTCTATGGCCGGCTTAAGTTGCCCCAGCCAGGTTAGCTGTATCGGTATGCCATTATGAAAACCAACATGGCCACTATATTTATGACTTTTATCTCTACCCCAGTCTTCAGAGTTGTCCGTGTTGATGTCATAGATGCAAGAAAAAAGAAAAAGCACTTCAACCAATGACTTGCTTAAAATGTTCATGTTTAATTTAGAAGTGGAAAAAAATCTGTAGAAATGAGAGTTCAGCTCAACACACTGAGATGAAGACAAATCTACAATAAATTCACCAAAACCCGGTCTTCTAGCCACTTGGGACGCTAACCTCACTGACCATGACAGATCAAAAAGATAGATTTGACAACTCCTGGAGACAGACTGGAAGCAAATGCCCAAGTCCCTCTTTTTTATCCTTTTCTTTTTTTTGGGCGGGGGGGTGAAAGGGTGAGGGGTAGAGAAAGTCATACATATGACTGGTTTGTTTAAATTACCAATAAAGCATTTGTGAATTATGGCCCATAGAAATTTCTGAGTGATAATAAATCTCAAAAGCATGTCTCTGAGATAATGTATTTTCAGCAGATGATGATAATGGTTCGAAAACTCCAAACGTTTCCTGTTGTTTACTTAATATTCCCTTTTCTCTCTGTCAAGTACACAGAGTATCTTTAAAGAAATGCACTTTTTGCAGGATCTGAAACACAGCATGAAATATTTTGTAAAAGGCAGAATTATATTCACAGTGTAATTCAGAAATGGAGAGCGCCACTGATAGAATTGTACTTGTCAATTAACTTTATCAGGGGGTCAATCTAAGACACACCGTGGGCCAATGTTAAAAACTTGGACAAAGTTGTGGTCCGACCTTGATATTTATTGAAAGAAATGTCTACAAATGAGGAAGTTTTACCTTGAATCTTTTATATGGAAACATTTAAACCATTTTCAACTGCGCGGTATGGGCGATCGAAGCAAAGTACAGAACACTCTGCTGGTTTTCCCTGCCTCCTCCCCCTACACATCACAGGCGCCATCAATGACACTGACGATGCTGGTTGGGAAACCGACTCCTCTTAAATAACATGGAGGTCTATGGCACCTCCCTGGCGTTACCGAAGAGGTGGTGCCGGAATCGATTGGCGGGTCTGCTGTGATTCAGAATCGCGAGGGGTAGGTTAGTATGGGGCATCCCCTTACTAGAAAATAGAAAAGCGTAATACTATAACAAGAAAGTGAAATCTAATTAAAAGTAAAAGATAGATCTGTACCTTTAATTTCTTAACTTAAATTTCACAGGCCGAATATAACTATACCAGAGGCCAGATTTGGCCACCAAGCTAGAGTTTGACACCCCTGGGCTATGACATCACCTAAGCATCAAATTGTTAATTATGTCCACCCGAAAGATAAATGTCTAAGGGGTCAGATTGGGAGACCTTGAAATTGAAACATGATGTGTTTTTTCCTCTTTATACACTGAAGCTGGCGTTTTTCCAGCAAGATGGTGCACCACCACATTATGGGGGTCAAGTCTGAGCATTCCTATATGAACAGTTTCCTGGAAAGTGGATTGGTCGTCGTGGGCCAGTTGGATGGCCCCCAAGGTCTCCCGATCTGACCCCTTTAGACTTTTATCTTTGGGGTCATCTGAAGGCAATTGTCTATGCTGTGAAGATACCAGATGTGCAGCACCTGAAACTACGGATACTGGAAGCCTGTGCTAGCATTTCCCCTGCAGTGTTGCTATCAGTGTGTGAAGAGGGGGAGAAGAGGGTTGCATTGACAATCCAACACAATGGGCAGCACATTGAACACATTTTATAAGTGGACAGAAACTTGTAAATAACTCATGAAAGAATATAGTTAAAACCCAGCACACCATTGTTTTTCTTGTGAAATTCCCAATACGTTTGATGTGTCACATGACCCTCTTCCTTGGATTCAAAGTTGGATTCAAAATGGCCGACTTTAAAAGGGCCGCCATGGTCACCACCCATCTTGAAAAGTTTCCCCCCTCACATATACTAATGTGCCACAAACAGGAAGTTAATAGCACCAACCATTCCCATTTTATTAAGGTGTAGCCATATAAATGGCCCACCCTGTACATTTAGGTCTGCACTCTGTTGGGCTATAAAAAAAAAATTTCCTGGTACAGATGTGTATTAGATATATAGCACCATGTAGTGGCCATCCGTCATAACTTCTGTTAGTTAACACCTTGATGACAGCTCTTCGAAAAGTAAAGATGCCCACTGCCAGCGTTTTAGAGAATAGAAGGAAAAATTTTGCACATTGACATGCACAGGTTAAGGCGAACCTTTCTTTTTTAATGTTCTGCCCAAATGCCAAATTGACTACAGGGCGACCGAAACTGCGCCCATGTAGTTGAATGGGCTAGTCCCTGGCCGCGGTCAGGGGGCGGCCGGCGCCTAAAAACTCGGTCGACCGAGTTTTTAGGCGGCGGTCCACGCTATTCCGCGGCCGCCCAGCACTGACCGCGGCCATAGAGGGGAATGGCTCCAGCTAACAACCGCATAAGATGCGGTTCTTAGCGGGGGCGAATCCAAGCGGCTGCAATCGCGAGGCCAACAGCCGCACAAGTGGAAACAAGACCTTACATTCCATTCTCTTGCAGTGACTTTTAAATAATATGTTCACTTCAAGATAAAAAAAATACCATATTTCTTTCTTTCATGACCTGACTGAAGTTTTGGCAGCTTTTCTGCCAAACAAATTTCCCTTGAAAGAGCTCTAAAAAATATTGAAATAGGCAGTCAATGAGTTGATCCATTGGCGGCATAACCTCAGCAAAGCTAGGTCATATATCTGTTAAGTGGTCTGAGCAGTAAAGTCTTGAGTTACCCGGAAAATATTTAATGATTGGTCTCCAGGGCTTGACGTTGGTGACTCCCATAATCCTCCTCCCTGCTACTGCTGTCACATTAAGTACTTTATTGTGCTGGGTGAAGTTTGCCATGAACTTGACCTTTTGCCCAGAAATTCAAAACAAAAACAGACCCGGGATTAAAAACAATTACTCCTTGAAACAACGTCTACAGCTAAAGTTTCTCTTTATTTTTACAAGCCCCATTATCTACTGTATTTAAGTGTAATTAAGAGTGACATCTTGCTAATATTTTCTTTTTACCTATTTTCTTTGTGTTGTATTATGCGTTTAGTTAAAATTACAGTGAAACTAAGGGGGTGCGGAGCAATTGCCACTTTGTGCATTATGGCCTGCTGACTGTCAGTGCCCCGGAAAGTGAATCCCCCCCCCCCTTTGTCAGGGTGCTTGCACATAATTTGCAGGTGCATGTCAAATATGACAAGCCCCTATGTTACCCCTATGTTTGAACGCCCCTGAAAAGAAGCCGGGGAACATTACATGTCGCGTTATACCGGCTCCGTTGCTTTTTGGGTGCCGGACGTTGGAAATGTGGTGTTTCCCATGTGAATGAGTTTTCAGTTTAATTCTTTTTGTTGTTTGCTGCAACATCTAAGCCATTACGGACATGTCCGTAATTCTTAGATCAGTTTAATACTTTGGATGGGGACAAGAGTCCCTGTCCAAAGTGCGGGTATGTCTACTCAGCTCTGTCAGGGATCTGATGGGGCTGAGAACACAGCTGTCTGCTCTCTCCCTCCAAAGCTGTTGAGCGGGGGAAGGGGGGGAGCTAGCAGCTCCTCCCTCTCCCTTCATGCTGTTACAGCAAGCAGAGGCTGCAAGCTCACAGACAGCCTCAGTGACCTGCCAGCCTCTGCTCACAGCCTGGGTCCCTAGATGCTGTCCGTCTGGACCCGACGGACATACCCTAAATGATCGACCAAAAGATCGGGTCACAATCTAAACATCTTAAGTGATTGCCAGTGACATATAGCGATCTTTACAGGAGAGTGAGATAGCACATTGGCTGCTGTTTAGTTAGCAGGGAGGTGATCCAGAGAGCAGGAATGCTGAAGAAAAAGCAGCAGATAGATCATCATGGCAGTTGGAGAGTGAGTAAATCACAGGACTGGCAAAACAGATTTACAAATCCTTTGGCATTAAAACAATGCATACGTCTAAGGATGAAACTCCACTATGAATGGCTGAAACACATCAAAATCATAGTGGCCGCGTTTCAAAATCGAAGTGGAGTTTCAGCTTAAATTCTTGTGTCCACGTTGTCTTTTTCTAAAAACAACTGAGACAGTATCCACTCCCCGTTGTCATTGCAGCTGTATCACCGGTGATACGTCCGTCAGCTGATCCAATGATGTTCAGGGTTGGCATTTCCAGATCCCACTGACATGTCTTTGTAATTCAAATTATGATGGATTGCCGGCCATGTGGCAAGCTGCCTACAAATCGCGGGCAGTCCACCTGCAAATCACCTGCTCTGCGGGTTATTCCCTGTGCTTGATGTACAGAAAAATGCACATGCAAGAAAATCAGTGGGCGCATGGTCTTATATGCATCACACTTCAATCCTGGGTTCTAACTGCAATTTTATTTGAACGAATCCAGTGGTTCTCCCTTTACAAATAATCTTCCCCAAAAATGTATATATTGCAGATTCAGACACTATACCAGAAGGGGTCAAACTAAGGCCCGGGGCCAAAACTGCCCCTTTAGCCTTTAAATTCGACCCTTTGTCACCTTGGTGTCAAGAGGCTCTGGCTCCCCTCATTACATGCAATAAGTGAAGTGAACACCTAGAGCCCATGTGCCCAACCTGTGGTCCTCTGGGTGTTGTTTGGCGGCCCCCCCTGGGTCCTCCACTTGCGGCCCCCAAAACCTATTAATGCATATGGCATAGGAACTCACCTGTTCACCGATCCTCCACCGGAACTCGTCTGGAAACTTATTAGAGCAGTAAGAGGAGGAGAGGGACTCGCTGAGCCTCCAGCTGAGCACGCCAATTGGCATAGGTGAAAGCTAATGAGTGACCCAGACAGCGCCTGAGCGCCTATGCTTCCACTAGACTACTTTGATAATATCTATGAGGCACATACCCTTTGTTGATGTATATGGGGCATTCCATATATCCCCATGTGTAGTGGTCACACGCCGACCCGGCTTTCCCAATCAACATTTGGTGCTCCTACATGTTATGTGCGGCCCTTTAGTGATGCAGAGGGCCTCACTTGTGGCCCTACATCAAAAGCTTCTATTTATAAAAAAAAATAGCATATTTTCTTTTAAAATATACTGTCCTAGCTACAAGGATTTAGGACCCCTATGCCAGACAGCCCATGGTTCAGCCCATATGTCACATTTAAAAACCCATTGTGGCCCACAAGTCAAAAAGTTTGCCCAACCGGTGCTTTACCAAACTTGCTCTATTACTGATATATAGTTGTCTGCTGTGCTTGTTTATACCAATCAATTATAATACACAGAATGGGCATGTACAATAGAATTAGGAATTCTACATTTATTATAATGATTCTTAACAGTCATGTATAAAGCCCCCATACACCTTTAGATCACTTCATACACTTTCCTTTAGATCTACCAATAGCTATGTAGTGCTGGGTCCTCCCTGATATTATACATAGTAATTAGAAGGATTAGAAAGCTGGGTGGCTAATGGAGTTTATTACTTGATATTAGGTTTTCAGAATCCAACTGAGTATGTTATTTAAGATATACTGCAATCAGCACAAAAGGCTTCAGTAGCATACAAGGACACTATTTACTAAAAGCAGAATCTATTTCCAATAATAAACATGTAATACATTACAGCTTACTAGTCCACAGAGGTGAGTGTTATTTACTTTTATCATTATTTATTTTCACATAAATGGTATTAATACAAAGCAATTGGGAACAACAAAAATTCAGCCATGAAGTGGTTGGCCATATAAAATCACAAAGCATGATCACCGCGTACTGAGGTCACATACAGAAGTCACCAACCACTCTGCAGCGACAAAAAATACAGACCTCCACATTTCATATGGCCTTCAGATGTGCAGAGAGCTTTGTGGAATTGGATTCAATAGCTGAGCAACTGCATTGAAGCTTTAGATTACTAAGTGCAATGTAAAGCTCCATATCCAGTGGTGATAACCATGCCTTTGAAATAAATTAGACTGCGACCCAAAACCTTTTTTTTTCCAATATCTAAGAACAGAAATAGAAGAATGGTCAAAAATTCAAACTAACCTCCATTAACCTCCCTAGCGGTTGAGATGAACCCTGTTCGTTCGCTGAACAGGGTCCTCTCAACCGCAAGGGAAGCCGGCGGTGGGGAGACCCTATGCCTCCCCGGAAAGCTGCAGCGATTGTCTTCATCGCTGCAGCATTTCCGGGTTTGCGGCACCGCCCCGATCGCGTCATGGTGACGTGGAAGGAGGGGGGGGGAGCGCCGGCTTTCCCTCTCACGCAGCTGTTGTCAGTAATGCGTGTAGAGCTCCGGCGAGATGCCGGAAATGACAGGCAGTGTACTGTGTACACTGCCTCGATCGCCCGTATCGCGCCGTTTACAACGGGCGGTGCGCTAGGAAGGTTAAGCCATCCCAGAAGAGTTGAGACGGTTAAAGCTGGGAATGGGAGACCAACTCTATATTAACTAAGAAATATTTTTTACAAATAATATTTTATTACAATTCATGTGTGGCAGACAGGCATCCCAATACCTTACTCAATATATTTTATCGTAAACTCCCTAGCATGAGTCCTGAGTGTGGCTCGGGGAAGAGTTTAATTCCCAATATCGGTAACCCCCAACTACACTCAGGAATGCTTACCTGCCCTAGCCGTGCCCCGCCGCCCTGCGGACTTGTCACTGATTCCAACTACTGAACATCAGTTCCTGTATCCTGGGCATTCAAATACCCGATGTCATTGATGACACTGTGAATGCGTGGATGGGTCCAGGGTGAAAAAAAAAATCTCATTGTAATTGGTTTATATTTTTATGCAGTCTTAGGTAAAAAAATAACTAATAAATGAGGCCACCAAGAGGGTTAAAAAAAATTTCTGAATGGATGCCTCTTTAGAAAATTTTAATTTGAAAGTGTCTTCATCAGCATACTTCTATATACTCCTGTTCTGAATACACTTTCAATCCTAGAGGCAATGGTGACCAGAGACCAGCAATAAAACCTGACATGGGTTCTACCCACTTATGTACCACTTTTCATAAACTTCAAGGAAATGTTAACCTTTGATTAAAACTAAGACAGGCAATGCATACATTTTTGATCAACGAGAAATAATCCAATCTTCTGAGTGACAGCCACAAAAAATCCCTTGCAATTTGGTCCCCATGGGTCCAGAAGTGCCATAGGTCACCCCCTTACTTCTCGGTCTCAGAAGTGTAGTACGCCCTACAACCTGGTTATCTACCATTCACAAGCTTGTGCCAGGACTGATTCAATTCCTGTGGGTGGTTCCACTGTGTCCTTTTCTAAAGGTGGCCATACACCGGTCAATTTTGCAATCCATTCCCAAACAATTGATAGACGGCCACCCTTTCTTCAAGCAGGATCAACCAATCCCTCTCGAAGAAAGCTTGAATGAACAGAGAACCAACCATGTTGTAAATCCCGGTTTGATTGCTATTACTTTGTATGGGGACCGCCTCATTTATGGGTGCCCTTGCTCCCTACCCCCTCCTTTCTCCGGACTGTGCAGCTCAACTCTCTGAACACCTATTCATTCTTTCTGCTCAGGGTGTGCTTCAGATCGATACCTAGCCCCCCCCCCCCCCCCTCCCACGTCTGATCTATTTTTTAAATGGTGACTTTTCCTTTGCTTTAAGTGATACCCTTTGTCGTGCCGTTTGCACTACCCTTCATATTTGTTGCAACACATGAAGAGTGCAGATTCTCTCCACCTACCAGTCTATAGACTCCTTGCATTGATCTTACTGCTGCCTTTTTACCCTGTTTCCCTGAATATAAGACCTACCCCGAAAGTAAGACCTACCATGAGAGACCTAGCTGCTATCCCCCCCTGTGCTTCTAATATAAGCCCTTCCTTGAAAATAAGACCTACCATGTCCCAGAGAAAGCTTCCATATTTAGAAAAGACATGGCAGGAGGCGTTTTGTCACCACTTCTAAATCCAGAAATAAGCCCTAGTGCATTTTTCGCACATAAAATTAATATAAGACAGTGCCTTATATTCGGGGAAACAGGGTATGTGATCTTCTGTAACTTAAGTTCTTTGTCTATTGTATTGATTACTGTCCCAATGTATTTGACGCTGTACAGATTTTGAAAAAAAAAAAACAATAAAAATGTATTAGAATAAAAAAAAAACTAAGACAGGCACAAATTATTACTATGTATACAATAAATAAAAGCTATAAAACCACCTTTATAAAAATTGTGCATGTTCTCAATATCTAAGAAGAAAAACACAGGTAACACTATATAAGCTGATTGAATACCCTACCACAAAATATACAGATAGAGATGGTTTGTTCTGATGGTATGTACCTGTAAATGTTGTCTATTGTCTGTGGATTATACTCAGAGAGGATGAAAAGATGCTGGATGGTTCTACAAGAATGTGGAGGATATGATCAATATGCCAGATGTTCATTCAAACCATGATGAATAAGTTTGTGTTTGAGTCTTGTGGCACAATTATATTAACTTACCTGGTAAACACACTACAAAAGACGCTTTGTTAATTGGATCCAAAGTAAGTTGCAAAAAGCAACCAGCAAAGTTTCATCTATGTTAATTAATGTTAATTATATATAAAACATCTTTGACTAGATTCTTTTAAGTTTCATAATTAAAGGGAATTTTTGTCTTGCATACTGTTTGTGTGATGTGTAATAGAATGAATCCAGACAAATCTGTACACGAATCCAAAAATTCAAACACTTGCAATTAAGTGCAGTAAATGGACAGACAGACTTCCTAAAATGTGGTCAGGTGACCCATTCCTGTATTGTAAACAAAAAAAAAAAGCTTTAAAACATAACTAAACTTGCATTTATCTTTTTTCCCTTAAAGGGCATAACAAATATTAAATGGACTTGTTGTCTAAGATGTCTGGTTACAGAGACATGGCCTACTGCGGCCTAGTGACCTCCCAATCCATAGGAACAAGGACCCGAGGCATACAAACTAGCGCAACAAATCTAAGTACTGTAAATGATGAAGCAAAAGATAAAGTACTCAAAATAAAGGATATACAGAGCAGGGGCTGGTCTCCTACCAGGCATGTGTATTCAGCTGTGTGGATACCAGGATGACGTCACTTTCTGGTTACGGATTACATCACTTTCTGGTTACAAGTGCTATAGGGTTCAATAAGATCAATGGGATGCATTTCAGGTGGCAGCCCTTTTCAACCTTCCAATCCTTACCCTGGCAATTTTTAAAAATATAGAGGGAGTAAAGTCATCCCATGTCTACTTAACAAATTACAAAAAAGAGAAAAAGGAGGACAGAGGGCAGCAGTTACATATGCACAACACGGCATCATGGCAATGCAATCTACAAGCTCTACTACTGGACAATGTAATCTGCCATTACATACTGCTCCATGTTCACCCACTTACTGATTGCCAACCAGATTAGTACTCTCAGCAACCGCAACAAAGATCTAAAAGCAGTTTAGAAGCAAACTTTGTGAAAACTAATATTTGTGTCATTCTCAAAACTTTTGGCCAGGACTATGTAGATCAAACGTAGAATGTGCGGTGGAGTTTAGCGCACTCCCTCCAGTGCTAATCCCATCAACAGCAGAATAAGTGGAAGCAGGGATTTTGCAAGGCATCTAAAGACCTAGGATAGGAAACTCACATGTTAAGTGATTTATTTGAGGGAATATAAGGAACGATATGGAGGGCGTCCCGGGCCTCCCCTCTGCTACATGCCAGTATGTCTGGCGGAAGATCTTGTCGCAGAGGATTACAAATAGCCACAGGGACTTGGCTTGGATGGCTGTTCAGGGGGGCTTGCCTCTCAGGGCTTTCATGCACGCCCGGAACTTGTGTCGCTACAGGCACTGCCCTTAGTGCATCACTGCGGAGGAGACGTCTTCTGGCAGTGTCCCTTTGTGCAGGCCGTGCTTGGGCCCTGGGACGTGAACTGTTGCCACTTTGTGTCCTGCCGTGTCCCCCGTTTTGGTGCGCTCGGATTTGGCGGGCTCCAGAGTCGAGATAGCGGAGCGTGAGGTGATGTGTGCTTTAAGGAGCTTTTTGTGCCGGCAGCACCTCATCCTGAGGGGAGAGATGTCCTTGAGGACTGTGCGACTGTCCACAGTCTGCTCAGAGACAGACGATGACTCTTGGAGGAGGAAGATGAAGAGTTTTTCTCCTCCCCTCGTGTGTCGAGTTAAAAAGCTTCGGGCCAGTCTTTAACCCCACCCTGCACCCTCCTTCCCTTCCCCCCTCACACCCGTTGCTTGTTTATGCAACCTTTTACAGTTTGCTGTATACAGACATGTTATAGAATACTCTGTATAGTATTGTGTATAGATGAATGGAGGTGGCATGCATGACGGGATAGTCCGGAGATTTCTCTGGTACCTCAAGCCAGGCATGTCACCTCACATAGTGAAGTCGGTGGGCCCTTATGGTCCACATAGTCCTAGTGGGGCACATGCATGTGTGGTGTCAGTATAATAATATTTAAAATAATTATTAATTTATTTATGTGTGTATGGGCTGTACTGATGTAGTGCTTCTGCGCTGCGCCACAGTACAGGGCGGAATGTGCCTCTAAACAATGGTGTGTTTTTTATACTTTGTGTATAAATAAAGTATATTTTCAATACAAAAAAAAGATATTCAATGTATTTCACTTCTTAAAGGACACACCCCGGCAGCCATCTTCCTGTTTACACAAGACACCAACAGACCCAACTTAAACATTGCAGACTGGGTCCTTACCATTCCCTCAGGGAAATGGTGAATACTTTTATAACAACCTTCCAGTACACTGTGTAACAGAAAGCCTCATCAGAGTGCTCCCATACCATAATCAGGTTACTTTTGACTACTAATACTAAAGTATTCCAGGAATAGGTTGGGTCGACTTGCCAATAGTCTCCTTCTGCCAAAGATCCACTCTAAAACTTTTGCTTGTGCTCAGAGTTAAAAAAAACTATTCTAAAAAGGAGTCAATTTTGTGGCATTAACAATATTACGGGAAATTGTGAATTTTATACTTTATCCTGACAGACTACATGTCCATGGCTGATAGCAAAGCACGGACGGAGCTGTCAAGAAATAGATTTTAATAAGGAGATTATACAAGGAAACTTTTCAGTCTGTCAAGCTCCAGTCTACAAAAAGTTTGGAGTTGAGGTGATACCCTAAATTGGGATGTCTCAGTTCACTTCTTTAGATTCTGGTATTACATTTTTTCATTCATTTTCAATGGCTTGTTTCCATTATAGGTTGGGACCCCCTCCACTAAGCGTATTGCTTGCCGAGGACCCCGACGTAACACATAGACGTTGCCTGCTCAGGGGATGCTGTGGTTACACATCCCCCTATAAAGAGGCATAACATACTCGACAACGTTGAGCCTTGCATCGTCATAGTGGCTCAGCGCAGTGAAGACACAGCATCAGCCGAGCAAGTAAGTCTATGTGCTACGTCGGGATCCCTGCCAAGCAATACCTGTAGCGGAGGGGGTCCAGATGTATAATGCAAACAAGCCCTAAACGGTCTAGGATAATGCAGTAATAAAGTCCTCAAATGATTATCATATCATCTTTGTCTTCACCCATTGACTAAAGAACAAGCTCTCTTTCTAACTATCTATGGTTTATATGGTTTCTTTGGTTTGTTTACTTTAGTTCAAAATCAGGAAATTCCATTTGTTCTATTATTGCAAAAATAAAACACTTCTTCAAAGATTACATAGGACAAGTGTACATATGGAGTTTGGCAGAGTGGGAACTATGAACCATAAACATGTAGAATTTGGAGTGCATATACACAACATAAAACATGTTATAGAACATAACCATCCTTCTATCTGAGCCATGAAAAGCTTACTAGAAAGCTGTCTGTACGAATAGGATAAGGACTTTGGGATAAGGACTTTAGAAATACCCCCCAAAATGTTTTGCATAGAGAAGACACAGGCTGATTTAGGCAGGAACTTTCTAAAGCTGGCCATACACGATCAATTTCTCATTCAATTCAATCATTCGCGAATCAAACTCTGCCCACCTGGGGGGACCAATCCTGCACCAAGAAAATATCAGGGAACCAACATGTTATGTCACACAGGGAACCAACATGTTATGATGGCAAATAACTGTTCAATCTGCATAACTTCAGGCAGGGACCTCCGATCCACATCCAAAGTCAGCCAAGGATCGAGCACCCAATGTGGTGTGCATCGTTCTGTTTTTTCTGCGTCACCGCACTGTGAACAATCAGTTGTCGATCGCAGGTGAATCGATGCGTGTATGGCCAGCTTAAGAGGAAAGGTAATCTTATTAGTGAACCTACCAGCAGGCGTTGTTACTTTAAGAAATCATGTGGGTCAAGAACATTATGTCAGTGTTTTAGTATACCATGGCACCAATGATTAGCCCCAGAATAATCCACATTCCCTACATGAGATTTGGGTTGCACTGTACATTTGTTCCTGTCTATAATGCACAATAATGATGTAAATGCCATTGTATCTCAGGAAACTAAAACCGGAGCAAACAATCCCTACCAACACCAAATATTAATTGGGTAATCCAGAAAACAAGCCAGGGGTCACACACAAATAGTCAGTCAAAAAAAAATATGGTACTAAAAGATAAGGCTGGAGATTTAATCAGGGACAATCCAAGGTCAGGGCAGGCAGAATTCAAGCAATGTCAGAATTCAAGCCGGGTCACGGTTGACTATTTGAAGAACAACAGGTAATCTAAACGTAGGTGCACGACCCAAGCATACTGCTATACAGAGACTATAAGGGTCAATGGTGATCATTAGAGAGTACACTGTACTCTGCCGTGTTTCCCCGCCCTCCCCTCATGGCCGTCGTCATCGAGGTGCTGGCGATGTGTGCAGGTAAATGCTACGCCCTCTCCATTAACATGGAGGTCAATGGGCCCCCACCTCATCGATGACACCGAAGAACAGATCAAGCAGCTTGCAGAGATGCAGAATCGCTGCAGCTTCAGAGGACGGGTGGTTATGTCCGATCCCGGCACAGCCACAGTTTTTTCTAAGAATACTGAGCTTGGGCATAACGCTCAGGCGGTTAAATTCCTGCTCATCTATGATGCCGGGGATGTGCTGAAAAAAGCATAACAGGACATGCCCCCCCCCTCAGCATTTGACCAGCAAGAGGTTGCCGGGTCCACCGATACTCATAATCGCAGCAGGGATAGCTGAGTATCCCCTAGCTACAATCGGGGTAAATGCTCAGGAGGTTAAATACAGGAGATTTTTTTATTCATCATTTAGTTCTGCTCTAAACAAATGTGTGTGTGTGTATATATATATTGCTGAAAGGCTAATTGCAACAATGGTTTGATTTTATATAAAAATGTTGTGTGTGTGAATAATTGATTTTCCTTTACGCAGCAATTATGTTTGCCTGTACAGTCCTAAAGAAAAGAAAAAGCATGTGCATATGGAAATTTAAACAGATCTTCTTCTTAGTATCTGTAGTGAATTAGGTTACAATAAATCATGGAGAATTGCCTCTAAACCTGTCACTTCCATGTGTACACTTCAGTTCTTCTAGGAACAGTGGCCTTTCTTCCTGTCACCAGAAAATATATTGTCCTTTAGCTGTCTAAGAAAGTCCAACAAGCATAATCCCTTTCCTGTCTCTAAATGCATTCCTGTAATTACAATGGAATTAAGTAATAATTGATGAAGGCAAGAAGTGAGGACAGTCCTGCGTCTTTGTTTTACAGAAGTCATACACTGAATCAATTTGTCTATTCTGCGGTATTTCCTGTATGAGTTTGCTAAGCTAATAACCTGCAATGTATTCCTTTTATTTGAACCTCCTCGTACTCTGGAAATCCACTTCTTTATTTTAACGGCAGTTGCTTTCATATATTTTTTCCAATGTGCTGTTTGCACTTTGACGTCTTATGGTAGTCTTCTGCTCAAAGCCAACATGTGTAGAAAATATTTAGCAAATATTATATTAAGGAAAATAGTTACAATATTTTTCAGACTATAAGATGCACCTTTTCACCCCCAAAATTAGGGGGGAAAAGTGCCTGTGTCTTATGGTTCGAATGTGCAACCACCCACGGCCATGTGGCCCCCAGTGATCACAACTTGGCTCCCCCAGGAGAAGGGAGATCTGCACACAGCCGATCTCCCATCTGAACTCTATTGGTTATATTTACAGAGCCCCGCAGATATAGCCAATGCAGAGTGTGTGTGGGGGGGGGGGGGGGGGGGGGGGGGGGGGGGGGGGGAAGCTGCACTCGCACAGCCGCAGAGAGGGAGACCAGAGTGCAGATTCCCCCGCGGGCCTCCCTCCCTTCCCCATGTATGAGGAAGATGAGATGTTGTTAGGTGTGCTCTCTAGTGACACCATTTTTGTGGCTTAAATTGGGTACTGCAGGGGATTTTTTCCTTAATTCATTTAAACACATTCCTGCTCTAAAAACTGTGTGCGTCTTATGGTCAGGTGCATCTTATAGTCCGAAAAATACGGTAAATCAGAACTGCTAAAAGCAGATTTAAACTAAAACAAAATAAACATGGTGTCTCGTCCTCCAGGCTTCAAGATGCAGGAGCGACTCTTCCGGTCTGGTTCCCTCCACCAATCAGCATCTGAATCGGGTATCGCTTCGCCCCCAAGAGTCACCCGATTCAGATGCTGCTGGCATATGGAGATAAGGGAAAGTAAATGACAGAAGTGACATCCAATTTCCCATGTCCCCTTGGGGCCACCGTTGTCATAGGGGAGGTGGAGAAGCGTGGAATAATTAATGACATTATTATTAAATGACGGACGATTTTTATGCAACATTCAGGTCTATGGCCACGATCAGGGGGTGATCGGCCACCCAATCCAGGCTAAGGTTGAGCAGGATCAAACATGTTGGAAAACCTTGTTCAATTTCCATTACTTTGAATGGGGACCGTGTGTCCCCAACCAAAGTAGTGTCCAAGATCGATGACACAGCAGTGCTGCGCCTTGATATAGATGAAGGTGGAGCGCAGCGCGGTGATGTCATAATGCTGCTCTCATACACCTTGAATTGCAAGAGATTGGAACCATGTATGCCAGCCTTTAGTGTTCAGTAGCATCAACAGGGTGCATTTCTGGTGCAGCCCTTTGTTAACCTGCCAGCATCCCTACAGCCCCCATAACTGAGAATTGATATAATCCATATCCATGAAGTGGCATCATGACCCAACTGGAATGACTTGCAAACCAGGCAACTCCTATGCCTGTAGATCACTACTCCTTGCTAAAGGTAACATGGGTCGATTTTGCATTTGATTCCCGAACGATCAATCCCCATACGTGTTAATCGATCATTAGGGGCTGGAACGCTGCCCACCTTGAGCGTTCGATCCTGCACAAATGAAATGATGATTGAATGGGCATCTGACATGTTGGTAAATCCCTGTTCGAACGCTATTTCTTTGGATGGGGGCCCTCGATCCCTATCTAGAGTATCGGGCAGGGATTGAGTACCCAAAGTGGTGTGCATCAACTCTTGCGTCACACTATTGCGATCAATCACACAAGGATCGTGTAAGGTTGCGTATCGCTTTAGTTTTCAGTAGGATTAATGGGATGCATTTCTGGTGCAGCCTGTTGTCAACCTGCCGGCATCCTTACAGCCCCCCTAACTAGAACTGATATCATCCATCTCCAGGAAGTGGCGTCATCCTGGTATTGTTATGGCTGGAATGACATGCACACCAGGCAACCCCTATCCTATAGGAGATCACTAAGCCTGCATTGTACCTCCATTTTTTTATCTTTTTCTTTACCCTTAACAGAACTTAACTTTGCATTAACCTCCCTAGCGCACTGCCCGTATCGCGCCGTTACAACGGTGCGGTACGGGCAATCGAGGTAGTGTACACAGTACACTGCCTGTCATTTCCTGCCTCGCGCCGCTGCTCTTCACACAGCTGGTGTCATTATTGATACGAGCTGTGTGAGAGGGAAAGCCGGCGCTCCTCCATTAACATGGAGGTCTATGGCGCCACCCCCCATGTCACCGTGACGCGATCGGGGCGGTGCCGAAACCCCGGAAATGCTGCAGCTGTTAAGACAATCGCTGCAGCTTTCCAGGGAGGCATCGGGTCTCCCCGATGCCGGCTTCCCCTGCGATTGAGACGACCCTGAACGTCGAACGAACACGGTTCGTCTCAACCGCTAGGGAGGTTAATATCCATTAATATTGCATTTTGACCACCTCCTCAAGTATT
Source organism: Ptychadena robeensis (assembly GCA_036250615.1). Lineage (NCBI taxonomy): Eukaryota > Metazoa > Chordata > Amphibia > Anura > Ptychadenidae > Ptychadena > Ptychadena robeensis. The sequence continues at coordinate 50,841,057 of CM070042.1, read as the reverse complement.
ACCACTTTGGATGTGAAGCCAAACTTTGCCATATCTGTATTTCTTACTAATCCTATATTTAAAATTATATATCTAATAATAGAAAATACTAATATAACAGTTGGGGGAAAAAAGACTAGATCTTAAATAACTTTTTTTATTGAACAGATATAAAATTGTTTACAAATATAAACCTTTAATAATACTAATAAAACAGTAAGAAATAACAATAACAGGAATTGTAACCAGAAAATGAAAAATAAATAAATTAGAGATTTATAAAAATAGAATCAGTTAGGGCCTTTGAGACAGTCAGATCCAGCAGGGTACCACTGCTGGAACTGCTGCTTCCCTGGGCGCCCAATGGAATAGTGGGAGGTGGGGCATAGGAACCCTGGCCTGATAAGACAGGAAATGTGGGGTATGATGGAAGGTAACATGGTAGCTGGTAGGGGGGATGGGATGTTGGCAGCAATCCCTCTGTTCCTTGCAGGTACTCAGGAGGCAGATGGGAGCAAATTTTTGTAACTATCGACAGGTGCAAGGCTGCCAATCTGGTTTGGGGGACAAGGCGGATGAGAGAGGCCCAGGCCCTGGCCGTTGTGAATGCCTCATCGCTGGTATTCCGGTTTCTCTCCTCTAGTATTTGCAGAAGTCGATCAACTGCCCCACGGAGGTAGGCATTATTTCGGTTTTGACGCCTCCTCTTTAAAATCCTCCTCCATGCTGATGGTAATTGCGGTTCAACTGGTGTGTTGGCCGATGCCTGTGCAGATCCCTTATCTCCAGCCAACAATGAGGCGCTCACTGTGGCCTCTGCCAGTGGTTTATCTCCGGCCACCTCTTCCTGCTTCAAGCACTCTATCTCCTGGGACTCCTCCATATCTTGTGTTGGATCTTTCCTAGAAATGTTTACCTCTGATCTACAAGGAAGGTCAAAAAGTGAAAAAGAGAAATGTCTACTACCTAATGTTCATTTGATATTATTCATAATACAAAAGAACTTACATTTGGCTTACGGTCTCTTCTCCAGTGCCGTGGGAGCTAAGGCTGTGTAGGGGAGTTCTTCAGATACTGGACTGTGTAAAAAAATATGTAAAATATAAGTAATTCATCTAATATATCCTCTTCCTACTGATTTCTGGCCTCTACCACATGAAATATGAATCTGCAGACAGGTGCACGGTTATGAAAAATAAAACATTATATCATCCTCCTGTTTCCCAACCATATATCTAGCAAGGTGTAGGTGACTGACATCCTCTGGCCCAGGGTGCTGCTCAATGTTTGGGATCATGTCCTCAATATATAACCAACATTACTCTAGGTTTTAATCAAACATGATCTCGACATTGCAGCACTGAAAAGTAAATGATGCTCCAGAAAACAGAAACTCCTCTTAACAGACTCCTCTGTTATTATGTAAGCTAATTGCAGGGAACAAGCTGAGGGTCAGAGAGTCTGTTCCCCAAGGTGACAATGGGCCGGATTGAAAACTAAATGGGCCAAATCTGGCCCCCTCGGACATAGTATGCCCATGTCTGTTCTAGACTTTAGAAAATTTATACATTTGTATCCACTTTCAGCTATTTTACTTTCAGCTGTCTTCCTTTGTTTTGTGGGTGAGGTTCAAGCACAAAGGCATTTTTTTAAAAATTCAAAATTTGTGTGTATAAGCGTAAATGGGTTTGCATCAAAGTAAGTAAAATGAGAGGAGTTAAATAGTTAAAGTAATTCAAGTTAAAGAATCAGATATAATGTGTTTTGCAAAAGATTTAATCTGCGGTTTATGAATTTTAGGTAAGTGAAAAAATGTGTATTATAACATTTACTGTTTGGATTAATTTTATGTACTCACCTGGTTTAAAGACCCTACTAATCATATACTCACATTCTAGCGCTTGATATGTTCTTCCAGTGTCGTGACCTTTAAAAGTGGTTAGTTTTTTAATTCCCTCATGCTTTCTGTTTTTTCTTCCTTTCCTTAAAATTTTTTTATTATACTTCGCAATTCCTCTTGATTCTGCTCTTCAGCATAAAAATAATTATTATTATTATACTTTTTTTTAATATATATATATATACTTCTGGTTTTGCTTGGTTCCTTTGTATGCTTTTTAAATAAAATCTAGCTGAAAGAAAGTATGTGTGTGTGTATATATATATATATATATATATATATATATATATATATATATATATATATATATATATATATATATATATATTTATATATATTTTTTTTGGGGGGGGGGGGGGTGATTATCATGCTTATCATACTTTATTTAGTGTAGCAAAAGCATTATATTTGTATGTAATATTTTTCCCTTAAATCAAATTGTGATTTTGTAGAACTATACCACCCCCTTTATTGGCACAACATATTACTAGTTATTGTATATCTATATATCATAGTTTTATGAGTGCTTCTTTGGTGAGATTTAACATGATTGCATGAAAATTAGACAGGGGTATTATTTAGTAAATTGTTCATGTTGACAATTTAAAAAAAATCATATAATTTGTATATACATGGACTGAGATTGAGAGTGACAGGAATAAATATACATGTAATGTGTGTGTGTGTATATATATATGTGTGTGTGGGTGTGTGTTTTTCCAAGGTTTTATAAACTGTGTCAAATTATAGATTATATATTACTGTACAAATACAATTCATTCATTTTTATCTGTTAAAATGCCGTTAAAATGCTAGAGTTTGAGTCTCCATTTGTGGGGTGAGAGATCTGTAATTCATCAATCTCTCCTCATTCTTCCTTTATTGTATAATACTTTTTACTTAAAGTAAGGCGGAAACATGTGGTGCAAGACCCCCTTCAATGTATGAATGCTTTCTAAATCTGTGTAAATCATACTTATGTTTGATATATCTCCACTTAATTACGTGGACGTGAGTTTTTACTCCCGCCCATACTTTAACATTGTGACTATATATTTTAGGATGTGGCCACTGACCTAGGAAAATGCCTCTTTGAATATTATGTTTGATATATCTTCTTGGGTTATTGTGTGAAAAAATGTGTTCTTTATAATACTTTTTAAGTTTTTATCAGTGCAGTTAAAAAGTCCAGTAATCGCAGTGATCACCAGTTCATTCACAAACTACTAACCATTCATAAAAAAATATAGGTATTAGCTGTAACTATCAGGGGGCAGTCACACGGACGTCTGGAAATTCCACAGAGTGCTCCCTAAATGTAATACAGCAAACCCATGAGTTAGAACCAGCTTGACTTAAAGCGGACCTACCACCTCACTGGGCTCTTTACACTACCAGCAGCAGTATGTTGTTTTCTTTTTATTTTGTAGCAGTTTTCACAGCCGTATACTGCTGAAAGGTGAGTATTATGTCAATGTAATGTATGTGGGGTTTTCTTTTTTATTTCGATGGCTTGCACTCACATTTTAGTTTTTTTTATGAAAATGCCAGGAAAATTATAGGTGTTTTGGGTAAATTATACATAATATATATATCGCTTTTTAATATGAAAATGTCAGGTGGGAGGGGCTTTTGGAGGTTCAGAACCCATTATGGGTATTTCTATTATTTTGTGTCTGGTAAACTTGTAAACCATTTAAGTTCATGTGAAAGAAAAAACAGAAGTTGCACCCAGGTGATCACAGGAGAATTCCTGGATCGACACTATGCAATGGGACTTTAAAGGCAAAACAGTGTTTGCGTATGCAAAATATTATATATTTATTCATGGACCTAGTAAGAAATCTTTAGGTCCATATTGTTTACAATGGGAATTAATCCAACTGTATTAAAGCAAGTCAACGATACAAAACAATGATATTGTTAAAAAAAGAAGATATCATTGTTGTACTATAGTATACTATAGTCTCAGAGGAAACAACAATTAAAGAAAACATAATCCGCTCACTGTTGGTGTACACTTGTGGGTATAAATAACACTATAAGTGGATAAAACTGCGTGAAACTGATAATCAAATTTCCTTCTAGACTGGATTTGCTTGCAAACATTACAGTGTAGATAGCTACAAGCCATACTAATTAGATCTACAAATTGATTGGTCAAGATTCTTTCCTCCTAAGAAAATATTATATTTTATTTATGTATCATTTTTTTTTTCAATTTAGCATTCAGTGAAGTAGTTTGTCCTTCGGTCTCACAAAGGTTGTCATGGAAACAAACTTTACAATTGCTGGGAAAAGGATGCTCCAAGCAATGGGAAAAAGAAGCGGCGTTCCTTCATGTCCATTAATAAACAGGGATGACAGGATTATTGTATAGCAATTCCTTCTGAATGTAGTTGATGCCGTCATTTTTATTTCCTCACATAAACTGAAATACATCTTAACTATCCAGATTCTAATGAGGCAATGTAGAGCACACAGCACTGCATGTATCGCATCTCAAATTTCATTGCACATTACCTTACAATAAAGCTATACCTTATACAGTAACATCTGAAAAGTATGTACACTATATATAGCATACATTTTAGATTATTAAAGATATAAAATAATAAATTATATTTATTAATAATCTGTTATTTCCAATGCTAACATATCATATTATGTAATTTTCTTCCATTATTCTTAAGCTAGTGACATGATCATTATTGAATTCTGTTTTCTTTTTATGTTTTAAATTAGAGGTGCCCAACCCCCCAGGCCAGTGGTAGCGGCATATAAAGCAAGGCTATCATCCTTACATCTCCAACCTGGTACACAAAGACACCCCTAACCGCCCCCTCCGCTCCTCCAG
>CM070042.1:50811843-50828118 GCA_036250615.1 Ptychadena robeensis | reverse complement strand
GGGTTTTTTTTGTGTAGCAGTTTCCAAGCATCTGAACTGCTGACAGGTGAGTATTGTGTCAGTTTAATGTATGTCTGTTATTGTATTTTGAGTGTAAAACCGCTTTAATTCTTAAATATATTACATCCTCCAATTTTCTCTTCCCGCTTTACCAAAGAAATTAGATGAAACTGGGCCTTGCCCTGCTGATGTCACAAACCTAGCTAAAACTTAGTAGACAGCCCTTTGTAAAACTAGACCTGTGAGGAGCCAGTATATCTCAGTATCTTCCAACAACATACAGCTAAGAAATGGGGATTAGGCAAATAAGTGTGACAGGAGAAACCGGGGGCCACCGTGTGTAGGAGGTCCTCGTCTCTTCCTGGCTTGGCACCTTTTTGATGAAGTATTTTGCACAATTTCGCTGTATTGAACTAATTGACAAACAGTGTTGCCCTTTTGTGAATGTAACAAATAAATTGTACCCCACAGGGGTGAAAAACGCATTTTGAAGGTCTCTGGCTAAGTTATTTATTGTCTCTTTAGGTAAGGGAAAGAACCTCTTAAACCCCTTTCTCTTTCATATGTTGCCAGCATATAAAAATTCATATTCTTTAAACATACAATTGAAGTGAATATTATTATCATCCTGTATTTATATAGCACCGCTTTACAGAGAATATATAGTCATATCACTAACTGTCTCTCAGAGGAGATCACAATCTAATGTACGTTCCATTGTCATGTACAACTAACTAACTAACAGTCATATGTTACATGTACCTAACATAATGGAATCTTTTTTTTTGGGGGGGGGGGGGGGCAATTAACCTATCAGTCTTTGGAATGTGGGAGGAAACCCACACAGACACAGGGAGAACATGCAAACTTTCTAGATAGAACCTAGGCCAGGATTTTAACCTAGGACCTAACCTAGGCGCTGCATGGCCAGGGTGCTAACCACATGAGCCACCATGCTGATATAACTTATTTACATACCTCCTTGAAAAACTACCACAGCTACTATATGTGCGCAGGGCTGTGGAGTCGGTCGATAAATTCCCTGACTCCGACTCCTCAGTTTCAGATTCTTCCGACTCCTCTGTATGTAATATGCTAATGTATTTTTCCATCCATTGAAGGAAAGGAAGGTGACATACATTACCCACAGAACTTCTGGCTAGGAAACCAGCACTGTACTGTGATGGCCAATTAAAGCAGAGAACGGGAGTTAGGCAGAAGATGCTGCTGTTTTTTCCTTAAGCTAGGCACCACGCTGTCATTGATCAGGGATCAATTGAACGGAAATTAATGTGCACCACATGGGCACATCGATTCCTGTTCAATGGGGACCCGTTATCCCCAGCTTGCAGTGTGTGATTTACAACACGCCACAAGCTGGGGAGAAGCAGCCTGTCTCATACAGCTGCCTCACTCACACAGCTTCCGAGTGAGGAGTGCTGGCTCCGGTCCCCTTCACACTGACAGCTGTGGAGGAGGCAAGAGCCGCAGCTGTTTTAATACTTTCCATGAAGACTCATGTCTCCATGCAAAGTATTGGAGATTGAACGGAGTCTTTTCAACATGTTGGAACCCCGTTCAATCAAGTTCCTTCGAGCCGGCTCTATTGATCCCGCCCGAAGGAAGGCACACACGGGTAGGTTTGTAAACAGATTAGAGTACAATCAATCACCGTGAGTGCGCAAGTTGATTGTACTCAAATCTTGTTACAGATCTACCCATGTGCCCGTCTTTAGTGTTCTGATCTTCTGCTGAAGATAGGGCAGTGGAAGGATCCAAGAACAGGCAGGACGAAGGGGCACTTCAAACATGACTCATGATTTGCCTGGAATCCCATAGTGATGATTAAAGTTGAAGCTAACAATCTAAGTATTTGTCGCCTCAGCTGAATGACAGCGGTTTTCCAAATGCTTTACGGTTCAGTCTGGAACTATTGGGGATTCATTCCCGTCACTAATACAAGCGTCTCTAGTCTGGCAACAAACATTTACTTCATTATCAGGGAGAGATAAGGCCGCCATACACACACCGAGCGGCGGCCGATTTTGCTGCTGACCGATGTGCGTGAATGTATGCCGATCGGGGGAGCCCACATGGGGTGACAGATCGCTGTCGCCCCACAGCTCGGCCGGCCAGAGAACGGACATGTCCGATAATCTCTGGCCGATGCTGTTAGTCTCAATGAAGACCGGCGTCTTGCTGTCAGCTCTGGAGAGCAGCGTGATGACCTTATCACTGCACTCTAGAGCTGATCTGTCGGCCCCCATTCGGTACGTGTGTGGGGGTCTTTAGGCGAGGGTCACAGTGGGCGCTGTAATGTTATGCACTGCACGCATTTATTCTTATAGCAGAGAAGTCATTATGTTCAAATATGACTGTTTGTTAATTGCGACATTTGAAGTAATTTTTTTTTAATTTAAATTTTTTTTTTTATTCCCATTTAAATTTAGTCGGAGTCGGTCCATTTATTGCCGACTCCGACTCCAAGGACCCAAAAATGTCTCCGACTCCGACTCCTCGACTCCGACTCCACACCCCTGTATGTGCGAAAGGTGCTTGTGTTGTGTGTCAACAGCTACGTACATTCTTCTATACCCCCATTCCAGACAAAACAAACATTCCCACCAATTACATGCTCTCCCCTGAGTAATATTAGACTCCATGACACTGCCTTAGCAGTAGTTGACTCAGGGCAGTGCAAGATTTTGGAAAGGTTATACAGAACGTTTTTTCCATCTTGAGAGTCACAGACAGAAAAATTTAAGTTAAATATCTGTTCTACTTGAGACATGAGCACAACTCACTTATGTGTGCATCAACACCAAAAATCCTTAAAGCGGACCTACCACCAGAAATCTATGTTTTCATGAATGGCACTAGAAGTGCCAATAATAGGGAGGGATGCAGTGAAAACCAAAAAAAAAAACTTACCTGTAATGACCAATTTAATAAGATAATTCCACAGCTCTTCTCATTACCTGGTTCATTTTAGGCAGAACGTCACAGGAAGCTTTAAATTCTCAGTGATCTTCTTTGAAAATTCCCATAGAAGATCACTGAACGCCCCCCAGTGGCCACCCACGATATTGCACCCCCATGTGTTTCATGTGTTGCCTTCAGTAAACCAGGTAAGTTTTTGATTTTTCCTGATTGCTCCATGTCAGTGACGTATGGGTTAGGCTCCGCCCTACTACCCTCTGATAGGAACCCTTAACTATAAAGGCTTTACCCCTCCCAGTGGTCAGTGTTAATTTTTTCTCCTCGCTATCACTCTGTGGGAGGGTACCTACCTGGCAGGGCTAAAGGCTCAGCTTGACCACCTACCTGGTGTAGTCCCCGCTGTATGGCTCTAAAGGAGCCTTGGCTGGGTTCCCCTCTGCTGGTCTTTGGGGCGCCGTTCTGATATTCAGCTTAAGGCTAACCGGGGTGAAGCAGTAGCTTCTTTCCGTGGCAGCAGCCTCGGCGTCCATTCTTCCATGCGCGGTAGCGCTTGTGCGTGTCACCTTATTGGCGCTCGTGCAATTATGCAACTTGCTTCCGGCTTGGGTGATGATGCACTTCCGGGGCGACCAGAAGGTTAGCATTAGTGTGGTGTTGCACTGATCGGCTGGCAGCGTGTTTCTGGCGTTCTGGGTTGTGTGTTTGATCCCTGGTAAGCACCTTGTGTCTTGTGGACTGCCTGGCTGGCTTCATTTGCTATATGCCAACTGGTGTTTTATGGTTATAGCTGCAGCCTGTGGTTGGACAATATGCAGTCCCCCCCCAAGGACCAGCCTCATTCAAGAAGGTGGGTGCTCTCCCCTACTGCCATTGTGTGTTTCCTCTGCATCCTTAAGGTAAGACTAATGTTTCCTTATTATTGTTTCAGCCCTCATCATTCTCGCTCTGTGTCCATTCTGTTCAGCCCTCATCATTCTCGCTCTGTGTCCAGATCTAGATGCCGCTCTAGGGAACGCTATGGCTCTAGGCGCTACCACAGGTCTCCCTCATATTATGATTCTCCGGACAGGAGCCCTAGAAGTGTGATCTCCTCAGCACGACCTTCGGTCGACCAGGGCTGGGCCTGCCCTGCCCGAGCCTTACCCGGGAAATCGGTCTGTCCTGTCCTGTTTTCTAGAGGTCACCAGGAACAGGGAGGCTGAAGACCAGCGTCTGGCGCTGTTAGTGTCACAATCGGTACAACAGTCCCTCAGATCCCTATCTCAATCATTGCAGGTCCTGCCCGGCCCTGCTGCACTGGCATCTCTCTCCATTGTAGAGCAGCCAGCGGGGGATTCGGACTCAGATGGCTCGGTTCCAGTAGTCCAACAAGAGACACTCAGTAGTTTTGACTTCTCTCTGGTCCAAGCCTATGTCAAGTCTATCAGGGATACCCTCCACTGGGAGGATGATCAGGCGGAAGGACCTAGAAAGAAGCGTTTCTTCAAGCATCTGAAGAAGGAGGAACTTACCTTCCCCTTTATAGGTGAGATCAAGGACGTTATTTTGGAAGAATGGGCTGTGGTGGAGCGTACATCGTCCCTCCAGAACAGGTTCTCTAAATTATATCCTCTCAAGCCAGAGGAAACTAAACACCTCGATCAGACCCCTGTGGTTGACGCGGCAGTGATGCGCCTCGCCAGACACGTTACGTTGCCTGCGGACGACATAACGTCCTTCAAGGATGTGTTGAACAGGCGTATTGATCAAGACCTACGCAAGGTCTTCCTGTCTTCGGGTGCAGCTTGTAAACCAGCTATAGCACTAACCTCCATTGCCAAGGCACTGGAAAGTTGGGTAGAGAATATTGAGTCCACTCCTAGCGGTTCCCCGACGCCACATTTACAGGACATTAGACTGACAGCGGCCTTCTTGGCGGAGGCTTCTATAGATATCATTAGGGCCTCGGCTAGGTCCATTCTGGCTTCGGTGACGGCCAAAAGGGCGTTATGGTTAAAACCCTGGGTGGCGGATCCTACATCTAAGCAAAGCTGGTGTAAAATCCCTTTTGAAGGCCTATCTCTGTTCGGCAATAGACTGGACGCGGCTATAACCAGAGCCACTGGGGGCAAGTCAGGGCTGCTCCCTCAAGATAGACGTCTCCTGCGGCTCCGCAAGTCACAGAACTTTCGCTCAGAACAGGGAAGGCAGAAGGAGCAGCGCACTTACAGGCCTGGTAGAGAGTACAGGCGCAACTGGAAGTCCAACTATTCTACCTTTTTCCGTAGGGGCAAAGGCCCCGCGTCGGCGGGACCGGACGCTAAGAAGTCCTTTTGACGGTCAACCACCCCAGACCGGTCTGGTGGGGGCCCGCCTATCCAGGTTCCGACAGGTCTGGGTCAGGAACATAAAGGATACCTGGGTCTTAGACACCATTTCCCGGGGTCACACCTGGACGTTCACCTCCACGCCCGAGGACACGTTTGTGGTGACGGCTCTTCCTTCCTCTGCTCAGAAAGCGCAAACTCTTCTGCAGTATATCCAGACTCTAGTTCTGCAGCAAGCAGTAATACCAGTTCCCCCAGACGAGCACTTCCAGGGAGTCTATTCATCAATTTTCCTTGTACCAAAGAAATCGGGGGGCTGGCGCCCGGTTATCGACTTGTCACGCCTCAACAGGCAGATTCTGTCAGAGAGTTTCAAGATGGAGTCCCTCCATACCATCCTTTGGATCATCAGTCCAGGAGATTGGATGGTGACCATCGATTTACAGGACGCATACCTACATATACCCATTCGTCAAGGCTTTCAGCGTTTCCTGCGGTTTTCAATAGGAGGGTCACACCTTCAATTCGTATGCCTCCCATTTGGTTTGACAACTTCACCCAGGGTCTTCTCGAAGATTCTACAAGCCTTAGTGGCATTTCTGAGGACGACAGGGATTCAGATATATCACTACTTGGACGACATCCTCTTGCTGCATCAAGATCATTCTCGTCTGGTTCAACATCGGGACCGTGTGCTTCACACCCTCGAAGAGTTCGGCTGGCTGGTAAACACAGACAAAAGCCATCTAGTTCCTTCACGGACCTTAGTGTATCTAGATGCCCACATCGACACAGGTTCAGGAGACGTGTCTCTTCCTGTGGACAAGATTCCCGTGATCCTTCAACAGTTGTCCAGCACACTTGCCAGCTCCAGCCTTTCCGCACGGCAGTGTCTCAAGATTATCGGGACCCTAGCGGCCACGGCTCCGATGGTGAAATGGGCGATGTGGAGGATTCGTCCCTTTCAGATGGGTTTTCTACGACAGTGGACGTTTGGACCAAACAATCACCATCACTTCAGCAATGAAAGACGGTCTGGCCTGGTGGACAGATACTCACAATCTGCTCAACTGTCACTCGATCCTTCCGGTTGGCTGGCTCCAAGTCTCCTCCGATGCCAGCCTATTAGGTTGGGAAGCAACTCTCCGGGGTCACGTCGCTCAGGGACGTTGGTCGTTCCCGACGGCGGGCACAGTGTCCAATCGCCTGGAATTGTGGGCCACCTACCAGGCACTTCGGGCCTTTTCTCACCACCTCCAAGGTTAAGCGGTCATGGTCCTCTCGGACAACACTTCCACAGTGGCCTACATCAGACGCCAAGGGGGCACCCGGAGTTTGACACTCCTACGAGACCTCGATCCCTTGATGGAATGGGCGGTGGCCAACCTATCCCACCTGTCGGCGACCTACCTCCCAGGCAGGGACAATTTGAGGGCGGATTACCTATCCCGCAGAAAGCTCGACAACAACGATTGGGAGCTCAACACATATGTCTTCCTATCTCTCACCAGATGGGCCTTCATGCCAGAGGTGGACCTCTTTGCCTCCCCTCTCAATCACAAGGTTCCGTTGTTCCTGACCAGGTGGCCGTCTCAGCGGGCAGTGGCAACAGATGCACTGACAGCCCAGTGGGACTTTCGGCGGGGATATGCCTACCCCCCGACTCCGCTCACTCAAGTTCCTGCTACGCCTGAGATCGGAATCCTGCCTGATCTTGGCGATCCTGCCAGTCTGGCCGCAACGCCCATGGTTCCCGCTCCTTTGCCAGCTCAGCACCCGGCATCCCCGGAGGCTTCCCCTGTCTCGACACCTACTGGTCCAGGGATCCACCCCTCATCCGAACCCTCACCGGCTTCGCCTAGCGGCATGGGTGCTGGAAGGCGGTCGCTGCGGGCCTTAGGCCTTTCCTCGTGATTCAGACCCTCCAAAGGGCCAGAAAATCTTCGACCAACTCTACTTATGATAGAATCTGGGCAAGGTTCTCAGCCTTCATGTCAGCATTACACCTGGATCCGGCAACTCCGTCAGTACAGGATATTTTGGGATTTCTACAATCGGGCCACGACTTGGGTCTCAGCAGAGTTCCCTGAAAGTTCAGATCTCGGCCATTACCAAGGTTCGGTGGGCTCAACACGCCCTGGTTGCCCAGTTCCTGCAGGCCGTGCTCCGCATTCGGCCGCCACGCCTTCCTCGCTTCCCTCAGTGGGACCTTCCGCTAGTTCTGGACTTTTGGCACTGCACCTTCAAATGTGTCTTTCTGGTGGCCATCACCTCGGCGCGGAGGGTGTCGGAAATTGCGGCTCTAGGGGCATCTAGTCCTTATCTGACCTTCTATCCGGACAGAGTGGTGTTGATTCCTCGTGTGGAATTCCTCCCTAAGGTGGCTTCAACCTTTCACAACAATCAGGACATTGTCCTCCCCACCTTCGCCACCTCGACGGATCGTCAGCCTTATCCGCTGGACGTCGGCTCCTGCATCAAGGAGTATCTCCAGCTAACTGAAGGGCTGAGAACAGCGGATTCACTCTTTGTTCGTCCTTATGGAGCCGGTCGTGGAGCTCCGGTTTCATCTCGTGTGGTTGCCTCGTGGATTGTTCGTCTTATCGCCATGCCCTACAGGGTTAGGGGCATCTCGACCCCTGGGGGTATTAAAGCGCACTCCACTCGAAGTATGGCAGCTTCGTGGGCAGCAGCTTCCAAGGTCTCCCTGGAGGTTAAGGAAGTATGTTTCCCCTATCAAGTTGATAGGGGATTAAGGGACTTTACAGGTAGTACCAATGATGTAAATATTTGTCAAAGAAAATTTGTTTATTCTAGTACAATAAAGTAGTTCTTCAATAAAATATGGAGTTTTTATCACATCACCAGTTCATCAAACAACTATGAATTTCTCCAACTCAACATGTTTCGCATATTAAATTTTCTGCTTCATCAGGAGGCAAACAGGAGGTATCAATAGTCTCTGTGAGGGAATAACGAAAGGGGTGAGTATCAGGGCTGAAGTCAATCTCTTGTAAGTTTAATTCAGTTAACCATTAAACTTATAGTCAGATTTCTTGGCAACTGTAAGTATAGAAGAATCCTCTTCGGTGTTGTGTTCCAGGGTTGTCACTTTGGGTGAGCACCTTTTTCGGGGCACGGGGGGTGTCTACCAGTTCACTAAATAAATATTTATTTAGGTATTAATATTTCCGTTTAAATGTAGTTGTCAGGTAAGAAAGTATTTTGTAGGCAGGGCTATAGGGTTTTATTAATTATTATTGCTTGGGTGCTCGCATGTGCCTCCAAGTGCACATATACGAGTATGTCAAAAGAAATTATGTTTAAATGTCTCTTAATATTGTGCAGGGAAATTCTGTGGTATGATATGGTGCTTTTGTGTTAGTGGGCTGATGTGACTCCTATTGGTTATTGCTTATTAGTATATGACCTATATGTAAACTAATGTGAGTGAAAGTGTGTGATGTGTGGTGGTGTGTAATAAGTGATTGTGGTGAGTATATGTGTGTTGTGACTTGTGTTGTGTATCTGTGTTGAGACTATATCTTCGCAGTGATAATTGGTGTGTGAGTGTTTATTTATGTGAGTCCTCTCCTGGGTGATGGTAATGTGAATTTTTATTGTTGTTGAAGTGATATAATAATTTTAAGGATATATATGAGATAACATATATATGTATGTGAATAATAACAAATATCAATTAACCAAATTAAAAGTGTTGTCAAAAATTATATTGTGTGTTGTACAAACCCCCCAAAAAAAGGGGGAAAAATTAATAAAGTGTTGCATCAATGATTATCATGGATATATAAAAATCCTGTAGCCTACCTTACTGTCGTTATCTGTTAGTTTCACAGTCCATAACAGTATGTCCCTCAGGTTCAACAACGTATATAAAATCCAGTTTGTCAAAATAGTACACTGGGAGGACGCAATACCATTGCATCCTTTTCCCAGTTTTTATGACCCCCCGCCGCGGACGCCTGTGACACGCACGCCAAACCAGCGTCGACCCCTGGGGGGATTAAAGCGCACTCCACTCGAAGCATGGCAGTTTCGTGGGCAGCAGCTTCCAAGGTCTCCCTGGAGGTTATTTGCAAGGCCGCCTCTTGGGCTTCTCCTCATACCTTTCTGGTTCACTACCGGATTGACCCGGCCGCACTGACAATGGTTTCTTTTGGTCGTGCGGTTCTATCTTCTTATTGATGTTTTGAATAAAGTTTTGTACTGCATTTATCCCACCCTTGTTTGGCTAGTTAAATCCCATACGTCACTGACATGGAGCAATCAGGAATACGGAAAATTGAATTTCATACTTACCGTAATTTTCCTTTCCTGATACTGCTCCATGTCAGTGACGGGGTCCCACCCGGTGAGTTTTTGCTGCGAGTTACTTAACACTGACCACTGGGAGGGGTATAGTTAAGGGTTCCTATCAGAGGGTAGTAGGGCGGAGCCTACCCTATACGTTACTGACATGGAGCAGTATCAGCAAAGGAAAATTACGGTAAGTATGAAATTCAATTTTCCGTATTTTTTACTGCATTCCTCCCTATTACTGGCACTTCATAAAAAAATTGATTTCTGGTGGTAGGTCCACTTTAATGGGCAAAGTGGTACATCAAAAATAACAATACATTTTAACTTTTGGGAAAATTGGTAAAATCCAACAATGCCCCACCCCTCCAGAGAATTTGTGCAGCTGCTTAGGGCACAATGTGATACCTGGCAGCCTGTGTCTCCAGTCTGTGAGGGACACAGAAAGGGTGGAGGGGGTTGGATACTAGAACAGTCATTCTAAACCTCTTTTCGTTAAGGCTCGTCATTTGCTTGTGTCCAAGACAAGCCAGGCCCCCCAAATCCTACCTGCATACACACATTAAATAAATTTTACCAGAAGTGACATACCAACACTCCTCTCCTGGGGTAACATCCTCTACCTCCTATCTTGCATACACACAACCCTTCTTTATACCTCCAGCAATTGTGGGGATGGTACCACGTTTAGTGACTTTGTAATTAACTCCCAAAGTCAGTGAAGTTTTCAAAAAGAAATGCCACAATTTTTAGAAAAAAAAATAGTAAAACGCCTGCTACCACTTTTTTGGGGGTTTACATTTCCCCAACCCATATCCAGCTCCACATTCAGACCGTTTTTTCAGCTCGAGCTGGACTCTGCATTCAGCCTCTCTCTGTCACCCCCATTTGATGCAGCGCACCCCACCCCCTGCTAATCAATTTATGCAGCATTTACCCCCAACAGCTCTTTCTGGAACAACAACCTTCTCCAAACTGTGTGAAAAAAAAAAGAGGGATGAGGTTGGGAGCCATACTAAGTGAAAGCCTTGCCACCTTTTCTTGACCTACCCTTTGCTTAAGGGAATCTGAACACAACTGTCAAGGCCAGTTGTTCTGAAGCTGCAAGAAAAATTCCATTGCTGCCAGTCGTACAGTTTTCTCTTTCATCACAGATAATGAAGGTCGCTGTCGACAGAGGGATGAGGTACAAATGGGGTCTTCTGATGGCTGCAGAGAACATGGCAATGCTGCAGCTCTACATTAACATCCTGGGTGTTTAGTCTTACTAACAAAACTCCGCACAACCAAACATCGGCCATACTCGCCTGTCTGATGAAAGCCCGTGGCGCTCCTCGGTATTGGTGGACCCACTGGTGACCTTCCTGGGCATCATGTCCAGCGATGATTACTGTTGTGTGGGGTCTGGTACTCTCAGCCTTGGTCACAGCATGCTATTGGCTTCCTGCAGAACTTTCAAAGGCTATGTTCCCACATAGGCGATCAGTCGCAATTTTAATCGCGCTATGTGATCAATAATGACGTCCATTTATGTTTATGGGCATGAGGGCATAAAAATCGCGACCGTCCACTGCCCGCGATCGTGGCCATTAGTTGAAGTGGGGACAAGCCCATTCAACTAAATGGACCCGATCAACAGCGGTCGCTGCGCGCTATTAAAATCACGGGCGCACCGTGATTAATCACCTATGTGGGACATAGCCTAAAGGACAAGCATGTTTCACTTCCTGGGAAATAAGGGATTGGTTACGTGTTATGTGCAGGTTTGAGAGTGGCTTTGCCCTTCTCATAGGTGCCTCAGTGTCAAGGTCTTTGTGTCCTGCTAAGGCTTGTGATTTGTGTTTCTGATTTATGCGTGTGTGTTCTGAGACTCTGCTACCTGTTTAATCCTTGCCTGCCTTGACACTGCTGTTGTCAACTGGGACAGCCTCACCTGTACCTGTGCCGCCTGCCCTGATCCATTGCTTGCCCGATTTAGGGTATATCTCCACTGCGTTCTCGGCTCCACATACCTTCCTACAGGACCGACTGTTCTCACGGAAGTGCAGATCCTCTGGTCGGTGGATCTGCAGCACCCAGAGCCAAGAACGCAGTGGAGACATACCCTTGGTCTCTGCCTCGTCCTTCGAGTCTTCAGATTAGTTTTTTTTGTGTTGTGCTCATTGTAATATATTTAGTGTTACTATGAAATATTCAAATCTTTTCTGTGGTGCAAACTTTTTAGTTCAATACTTTAAACAGACGGCTTGTCCAAAATGACCATTCAGTTCCACACCAACAGTAAATTCACCAGACATCCTATGAATGTCAAAACTAAACAAATCAAGGGGGGCTATTCCAGAATTAACAAAAACAAAAAACAAAACTGTCTTTAAAATTATTTAAAATTTAAAACTATCTTATTATTTTATCTATGTCTAAATGTCATGAAAGGAACATAAATAGTAGGCAACTGCCTTTTAACAAATATATCATAATTTGCATGGCTCCGTCCACTGTCCCAAAACGAAGGCTTCCACCTAAAGTTTTGGGATTTGTGCTGGATTGGGCCGTGTAAATACCTTCTGTTTTAAGAAGGCTTGATTTGTGCTATGCACTGCTCGAGTTGAGGGCTTTTTGATTCCTTTCATCCCTTCTCACCATAACCTTCACGGGTACTTCTGTTTGTTCGGCTTCCAAGCCCCACACCATAGAGCCATGGTTTCCATGCACTGCACTGATGATTGGCAAGGAGCCTGAAACAGCTGTATGCAGTTTGGAATAAATGGCTCTGTACCAAGAAGGCTATAGTTGCACTGTACACCAGCGGTTTGTGGATGTGCATCTGGCTGATGGGGCGAAAAGAAATAATGTGCATGGCTCCGCCCACTGTCCCAAAACGAAGGCTTCCACCTAAAGTTTTGGGATTTGTGTTGGATTGGGCCGTGTAAATACCTTCTGTTTTAAGAAGGCTTGATTTGTGCTATGCACTGCTCGAGGTGAGGGCTTTTTGATTCCTTTTATCCCTTCTCACCATAACCTTCACGGGTACTTCTCTTTGTTCAACAAATATATCAGTAATACAAAATGGACAATGAAATAAGCATTACACACAGATCACCCAATGATGAAGTGATAACAACTCCATTCAGAAAAAAGAAAGAAGAGACACATTTTCCTGGATGTACATAGTCCTTGTCTCTGTGAAAACAGTGGAGGTATAAAACCCTAATCTGAAGATTGAAGTCAGCATCCCGAACTAGCTACATGATAATGAGGTGCCCTTTATTGTCATATGAAATGGTATTTCTTCAGCTAATAATTTTTGGTAATTACGTAGAGTGGAATTTGCTCTTTAATGTGTCGTGCATAAGGATTTGTTCCTTCGACCAAAGTGTTACTGAAGCTCATTAGAGGCATACGCATGACATTTACGTGTTGCTAATAGGACACTCATCATTTCTTTTGGAATGACTAACGCTGAGTGGGAGACTTGGTGGATTCACGTAACTCATGTCTGTTCCAATTAAGCCCAACATCCCTCTCGCTGCCATATTAGATCATATGCCATTCCCGCTTAACCATCAAATGAGCATCACGAGGAACTCCCGGGAACCTATAACACAATCACTAAAACCTTCATCAGATCATTTAGGGTTGTCACCTAAAATTTGATGTGTAATGGGTGCATAAGTAACGCAGTAACATGGTAACACTTTACCATATAACATAGAGGAAATAAAGCTGCAATTTGCATTAGCAAAATATATGGTACTATTTATCAGGTTTCCTTATTTTAGGAAACCATGAAATGCATATTGCTGTTTATAGGTATCTTAGAAAAGTAGCACTGCATGACATTTCGTCCATTTTACGACGATACAGGCAATAAAAGCAGAGTACACTGCTATGATTCCCCATGCCCTCCCTCCTCTACACATTGCCGGCGTCATCAATGAGAGTGACACCCCTCCATTAACATGGAGGTTTATGGCACTGCCCCCCCCCCTTCCAGCACTTCGTCGTCACCAATGGCCCCTGTGAAGCGATCCTGGTGAAATCTTTGCAAATTTGTATTAAGGCTAGGGATCCAATATGCTCTTGGATGTGCGGATATCAACGGCCCCCTTCAGTAAGGTTTTTTTAGGCTGATAATACAGACCCTTCAAATCAACAGGCCGAAGTATACCTAACACACCCGGACATGTTTATTATGTCAGGTACCAAAAACGTTTTACATCCCCGCATCAGCTGTACTACCACAAAGTGGGATAGATTCAAAAGTGATTGAGTCCTTTCCTGCGTCCTGTGCGCATGTTCTATCATATAATACAAAATGGATTGAAATACCAAGAAAAACCAAGTTATTTGAAAGATCGTCTGGAATTTACCAACATTTCCAATCACTGCTGATTTTATCCACAAAAAGTCTGGAGGTCTAAACCCCAGGCTTACCAAATTCCCTTACCTAAGCAAGGGACAAGGGGACTTTAACGGTTGGCCTCAGATGTATAACTGACATAGACAGATAAGTATAAAAAGACAACCAAGTAATGCATCAAATAGGTATCAATAAACATAAGGAAAAAGAATGTAGCACTGGGAACATAGGGTGAGTCTTTATCAAAGGTATGTATAAAACATAAAATCAGATACAAGTACACTTGAAGCAAAGAGCTGTCCTTGTTACTTGATGATAGAACCTGGATGGACACCAAAAGGAGTTCGTATGCAAGGCATGTGAGGAGATCTCGACATATGTTTCGGAAAAAACCTTTTCCTTCTTCAGGAGATCAACCAAGTTGTTTATTAGGTGCCCCACATGCTGGTCAGGTGGACGCCGACAGGCAACTCCAACACACCAAGTCCCAGGGGGAGGAGGAGCAATCAAAGGGCTGGGGAGGAACGGAGGGCCACCCCTAAAAGCCGCTGCAATATCTGGTAGTTCTAGTATAACGTAAAGGTTCTATGAGTAGATAGGTAGTAGGTGAAGAGGTGGCTCTCCTAAAGCTTCCAGGTGCCCTGCAGCATCATTGCTGATTTTATGCTTGATTTCAGTTCAAGTCAGGTAAAAAGGAATCAATATTTAAATGATCAACTTAAACAATCTATTTTAAAATGATAGGATTACAAATTGAACTGTGTATGGCAACAGGAGATAGTTTTTCACAAAGGTACAAGCTCTGTTATTGTCATGATCATGATCTTGACAAAAAGCTCAAAATCATTGAAAATAAGGCTGGGTCTACACTACATCACCCCAGCAACCGCAGGGGGCGTTATGGGGAAAAAAAAGCAAAGAGGAGCCCGGTGTGCTCTGAAATTTTGTATTCTGTAACTCTATTTTGGTCCTTAAAAATAGAAAGAAGTGTCATCACATAAACCACGAAAAACACAAGATAGTTATATAGAAACCAGAATATAAAATTTAAATAAGAACTGCCTGAAACAATATACTTTGATTGTAAAAGGTAAATTATATCATTGTCACAATGCAGAACAATGAGAAGAATTTCAATATAGATAGAAGCATAATTACAGTTAAAATCATTTACTTCTGAAGAAAACTGATTAGTATTCATAAAACCACACCTGTGTTTCAAAGGTAAAAAACTATTTGATTTACACATCACGGATCGGGGTGCTAAAAAGATGAGCTCAAGGTTCGGCGCAAATTTTAACAGTGGAGTAAAGTTTGGGTCCTTGTGTACTGCCTAGGGGTACTTAAAGAAACAATCTACTCCCTTCTCATTAAATCCTGGGGTCTTTGTACTCTATGCCCAATGGGCTGTGAGTCTTTAGCATCTTTTATAAAGATGAAGAGCATTTAGCTCTAATCTTTAGGCTGTGCGTTGGGTAAATAAGGTGAGAGGATGCAACAGCAGTCCAAAGTCCAGAGTTTTGTTCCACTGTGAAAGCAGCAAAGAAGAAGCAAGAAGTCGAGGAAAAAGACAGTGAGACGCTTCCCATTCTAATGAATGGGACAACCCAAAGTGCCACATCTTCATTGCCATGGCCAAACTGCCTTAAGCAGGGTGCAGACGTGGAGATATGGGTCAAATCGATGACCGCTTCGAGCACCGCGCGCGCTCATGGCCATCTATAATCTGCCCCCATCGCTGTTTTCGAGCTGGACAAATCAATCCCGCTCGAAAACAGCATTATCGGACATGACCGTAAAAACGGCCGATGTCCGATGCTTTGCCTAGAGACCGCGGGTCTGAGCAGAACTGCCTCTCCCCGGCTCCTCCGATATCTGACACCAGCGTAATGACGTCATCACGCTGCTGCAGGGTACATCGGACGGCTCGAATATCTTAGTCTTGTTATGTTAATTAATTAAGCCACGGACAAACTGCCCACAAGTCACAGAAAATCTGCTCTCATGTGGCCTGCCGCGTGTCTTTTCCCTGTTCTGGATGTGAAAAAAAAGCATTAAACCTTACAGTGCGCTATTTGCAATGAGAGAAAGGGATGGATTTTCTAGATGAGAATTAAATGTTCCAGTTTTTAGGTCTTCCTGGGTGCCATATAAGAAAATAAATACTGACTTTGAATGCAACTGATTAAGGTCCGGACTAAACTAATACACTCTGCTTTCTAGATTTGATTCAACGCTTCAAACTTGAACCCAACTGAAGACTGTAATTTCCCAATATTGAAATTGTTAGGCAGGGGCGATCCTAGTGTGAGGTCGGCACTTCATGCACCCCCTCAGTATGGGGGGGGGGGG
>CM070042.1:50786332-50799019 GCA_036250615.1 Ptychadena robeensis | reverse complement strand
CTGTATCACTTTTGGTACAGAAATCTGCACCTCAGTGAACCGCCAGGGAGGTTAAGGGGAATAGAGTTGCGCAATTGGTAATATAATTCTGATATGTAATATCGGCAGTCCGCTGGAGCTAGTACTCGCCTGAAGGAGTCCGGCAGGGAAAGCCGCGGGGGAGTGCCCAAGGTGCGCTCAAGGAATCCACGAATCTGCAGATAGCAGAGGGAGTGTGCTGGGGAAATCCCAGTAGTTTGACACAATAGGTCAAAAGGCTTCACTGAGCCTTCTTCAGTAAACAGCGAGGCTATGGTCAGCACTCCCCTGGCATCCCAACGCTGAAACAGCAGGTTGTCTCGACCCTGCGGGAAGGCCGAGGTGGAACGAATGGGCAAAGAGGGAAGGATAAGGCGTGGCCTGCCGAGCATTTTACGAATCTCCCTCCAGGCTAGCACGGTGCTGCGCACCAGGGTATTCTGTTTAAAAAGGGTGGGGAGGGTGCGTAAAGGGGAGTGTAGGACTCCCGCCAGGGACCAAGGGTACACCACCTCGGCCTCCAGCTGAGTATCGGTATAATGGGAAGTGCCCTGCAGCCAATCCCGGATGTGTCGCAGGAGGATGGACAAATTATAGCAGCGAAGGTTGGGCAAATTAAGGCCCACCTGAGCCACCGGGCACATTAGCTTTGCCAAAGCAACTCTGGGGCGGCGACCTTGCCAGATGAATTTATTCATTGCGGCATTAAGGAGCTGCAGGTCCTTGTGTCTTAGCAAAACGGGCAGGGTCTGGAGAGGGTATAATAATTTGGGGAAGCTCATCCTTTTCACCAAATGACATCTACCCACCAGAGACACAGGTAGGTCGTGCCAGCCCAGAAGTTCCGCACGATAGGTACGATGTTGAGGGAGTAGAGGTCTAAGGCAGAACTTGAGGCCTAAGTACGTAATATAGCTGGGGGCGACCGGTATTCCCAGTGTCAGAAGCCAGGGGGCATGAGACTGCGCCACTGCAGATCCCAACAACAATATTTCTGTTTTTCGTCTATTACCTGTTGACTATTTTGAATGAAACGCTTGATTGTTCGATGATCACGCTTCAGAAGCTTTGCAATTTTAAGAGTGCTGCATCCCTCTGCAAGATATCTCACTATGTGTGACTTTTCTAAGCCTGTCAAGTCCTTCTTTTGACCCATTTTGCCAAAGGAAAGGAAGTTACCTAATAATTATGCACACATATATAGGGTGTTGATGTCATTAGACCACACCCCTTCTCATTACAGAGATGCACATCACCTAATATGCTTAATTGGTAGTAGGCTTTCGAGCCTATACAGCTTGGAGTAAGACAACATGCATAAAGAAGATGATGTGGTCAAAATACTCATTTGCCTAATAATTCTGCACTCCCTGTATACTGTTGTGTCATGAACCAGGTCAGGGGGCAGCGCAAAGCATCCACAAGGTCAGGTGTCACACAGACAAAACACACCTGATGTGTTTTCTGCCATGGTTTGTTCATGAAAAGTATAAGTAACATATTGCCGACATGGCAAATACCTTGCCTTAAAGTGACAGAAAAGGCAATCAAAGAGCATGAAAACTGCAGGACTCTGATGTGTCCATAACATGACCCACTGTTTTGGGGCTGCCTAGTAAATCTTATACTCCAAACTTTGTAAAGAATGCAAACTTTTAGACTTTTTTTTACTTAGATTAGAAAAGATGTTTAAATTAATCTAAAAGGTTACCGTATATATTGGAGGGTGGCCTGAGTATAAGACGAGGTACCGAATTTTATCTACAAAATTGGGAAAAACGGGTATACTCGGGTATAAGCCGAGGGTGGAAAATGCTAATTCAAATCGTGGTGTTTTTTCATTGAGAAAAATATAGAGAAAGCACCATTGCCCCTGGGAATGAATCAAACAGGTGAATCTTAGTGCCACACCATAAATAAAGTAAAGAGAACACAGGTATTGTTATTACATGATCAGTTTTCAAGGAACTTCTTATGATTTAACCATGAGAATAAATTTACATTTAAAGAGACTTTATTAATATTATTTTTGGGACCAATACATGGAATGGAAACTTATTTTCATTTTTTAATCGTAAGAAGTGGAGTTTTCTATTTGAATTTCTATCGCTGATCAAACTGCGCTGATCAATCGGGCACAAACGGAGCCTCTCCAAGTGCCTGCGGCTCTGTCGAAGAGCCGCAGACACACGGAGCCCTTCCGGTCCGTGTCTTGCGATTGCGGGGGAAACGGCTTTTCGTGCCATTAAAAAAGGCGCGAAAAGCTTGTAACGCCCAGAGGGTTAAGTTCCTTCTCCAGTTACAATTAACCTCCCTAGCGGTTGTGACGAGCCCAGCTCGTCCAGAGTTTGTGTGAAGAACAAACTCTGGATGAGCTGGGCTCCCGTGCATGCCGCATATCCCCGGAAAGCTAAGGCGATTCTCTTACCAGCTGTAGCATTTCCGGGGTTGCGCTGCGTCACCGATCGCGTCATGGTGACGCGGAAGGGGGCGGGGGTGGGCGGTGCCATAGCCCTCCATGTTAATGGAGGAACGCAGGCTTTCCAGCCCACACAGCTGACATCATTAATGATGCCGGCTGTGTGGAGAGAGGCGGGGGGAGGGGGGGAATTGCAGGCAGTGTACTGTGTACACTGCCACGATTGCCCGTACCGTGCTGTTAAAAACAGCATGGTATGGGCAGTGCGCTAGGGAGGTTAATAAACTGGCCACCAGGAACAGTAACCGGCCACCAGATGGCAGTGTGGTGCTGTTTGTTTACATTTCAACAGCTTATGTAGGAGAACACAACATTTCTCCATAGCTGCAGGCACACAGAGCTTTTCTGGCCCCGTGTCTTCGGCGTCATCGGTGACGCTGAAGGGGGCGGCGCCATAGACCTCCATGTTAATTGAGGGGGCGTCGATTTTCTCCCCACACACCGCCGGAATCTTAATGACACTGGCGGTGTGTAGAGGGTCAGGGGGGGCCCCGCAATTACAGCGTACTCCGCCGCAATTGCCCGCGCAAAAAGCCCATAACGCTAGGGAGGTTAGACACTGGGCAATACCACTTATGTGTAAGATAAGTAAATACCTGCATTGCATGAGCTCTGAGAGTTTCGAGACTTCTTGATCTAAAATATCAAGGCAATTTTCATTTTATAAAATGTGCTGAGACCCAAGACCAGTAAGTAATATGCTTGTAGCATCTGAATGTTTTTTTTATATCACCGACATATTAAAATAAACAAAAAGGTGTTTAAATGAGCTGCAAAACTGAAGAGAGTTTAGTAATTGGATGCATTTTCAGACTTTTTTTTTCAGACTGTGTGTGGTTGGATCAAGTTCCCTAATCCCTAAATTAATTTTAAGTGTGTGCATGTTTGTGTGCGGCCAGGAGGCAGAAAGAGGCGATATGCTGGAACAGAAGGACACTGTTTCAAGGAATAGCGAATCCACAAAGAACATTGAGATGAAGTTTCGGAGCGGACAATATTCCACGGAGAGAAAAACAGAAGCTGAGAAGTGTTAATGTACTGTGTCTTGTTATGCCGCAAATATGTATATGGCAAACTTCTTAGAACAAATGAGGTGTAGTTTACATTGAATATTAAACATCAAAATTTAAGTATAAATAAAACATTTAGCTATCTAAGTAAAATATTTAAACTAAGGTGCAACAGAGAGTGTGTGTGTAGGTATGTATGTGTGTAGCCACAGTACATATGAAGAGCCAAATACAAAAATGTATTTCAAAATGTACTTTTTTTGGTTCTTATACAAAGTGGAATGAATTTAAGAGGTAAATCTAAAAGCATTTACACCTTCATAGACAGATTTGCTTCCAGTATTACCTTAACCAATGTTTACTCATTGTTGGATGTCCTCAGGACTATTTAGTAAAGCCAGACACAAACGGGTAGATCTGTAAACAGATTTGAGTACAATCAGTCATTGTGCAGTCACGGTGCTTGTTTGTAGTGATGATCGCGAATATTCGGATTCCGAAGATTAATCGCGAATATCGTCAATTCGGAAATTCGCGAAGATGGTGAATATATTGCCGAATATTCGCAATTCCGGATATTCGGTATTTTTTATCCATTACACTTCCCTCTCAATGTGAGTGGACAAATGGGAAGGCTGCAACAAGAGCTTAGCAACACCATCAACAGATTTTTAATTAAATATTGGGGTGATGCGAATATTGCGAAAATCGTCACTTTTAAAATTCGCATAAAAATTCGCACCATGTTAAACATATATTGCGCGCGCGATATTCGCAATAAACTGCCGATATTCGCAATAACCAAAAAAAACCCGAATATTGCCGAATGCGAATATTTTCCGAATGTTTTCCATAAAATTCGTGGCATGCCGCGAATACGAATGTTGCCTATGCGGCTCATCACTACTTGTTTGTACTCTAATCTGTTTACAAATCTACCCGTGTGTCCCTTCCTTCAAGCAGGATCAATAGAGCCCGCTCAAACGGGGTTCCAACATGTTGGAAACCCCCATTCAATCTCCATTACTTTGCATGGAGACATGAGTCTTAGGACAGCATTGTAATACATTGTCAATGTATTACATTCAGTTCTGTACTGTACTGTACTGTACTGCCCCCAGAACTGAACGTCTGTCACACCTAGAGAGAAGCAGGAACGAGACTGTAGAGGACATGGGGATATCAGAACATTTATTCAAGTGAGTATTTTGCATAGGGAATCATATTGAAAAGTGTTTTCAATGCAGAAAACACTATTCAATATGATTTTTGTTTAAATTTCCCTCCCGTGCCCCGATGTGACATCATCTGAAGCTGCCTCTTCATTAGATCGGAGCCACACGGAGCAGTGAGTTTGCTCTCCTGTGGCTCCGATCTGCCTGACGAACCCAGCTCGTCCAGTGCAGTTCGAACAGGTCAGAGCTGGATGAGCTGGGACCGTCAGGAACGGTGGAGGGTTCAAAAACATGTGAACAAACGCTGCGTTTTTAAAAAAGCAACGCATACAGTGTGAATGGTAATTTTGGATATCTATGTAAAATTGTGTGCGCTAAAAAAAAGTGCATGTTTTTAAAACGCAACGCATATAGTGTGAAAGGGCCCTAATTCTAAATCTTTAAATCAATGGCCTGACATATACCTAGAGCTAAAATTGGTTATAGGTAGGTCCAATGCATCCATTCACTGTCAATGGACACGTCATATGTCATACGTCAAGCCTCCATCAGGTTTATGTCAGGAGGCCTCGCGTTAACACAAACACGATAGAAATGAAATTATGGGTTGGGAGCTATGACAGGCTAAAGTTTATTAAACCTACAGAATGTTACACAAATTGTAGACAGGTGTTAAAACACTGTAAACTAAGAATGTTTTATCAAATAAATGTATAAATATTTTTTGTCAATAAACAATGCAAAGTTAATATAAATCAAACCAATATTTGGTTTTCTTTATTAAGCAGCCTCATCTAGGAATACTTTCACAGAATTTTTAAAGAAAGTCAGGAGAGGGTAAACACCTTGGATAACAAAGCACAGATATTGTATGAATGTAGGCTGTCCCAAATCCCAGACTTGACACTCATGAATCTGTCGGCCATTCCATTAATACCAGGACTTCTTTACACTAGACATTTGCTAATAACATTAGCTTTATGTTTGTTGTTGATTGTGGTACAGCTGCAGAAGAAATTTGGCTTCAATCACATACCACCCTGATGGCACTGAATGATGTAGAAGTATCAGTGTAATAATTTAGGCCTTAGTTTGCCCATGTCTGCTATATGGTAATGAGAGCACAATGCAGCAAGAGTAAGATATTAGCAAAGCATATTAATGTGGCAAGGACGAAGTTCAGAAACATGGTTTAAAAAGGAAGTACATAGGAGGGGCCTGAAGTTTTCCTAACTCCATTTGGAGAAATGCAGCCCAACCTTGCAAGGGACTTCCCACGATGCTTCACTTTTGTCTGAAGACATTCATCTTTTTGGTGAACAAACCACCTTCTGCTATAGACAAATATTTCAACAGGCCAAAGCCATCTTTTAGCATCCAGTTCCTGTGTTTTCATGTGCAGCGGTGTTCCTTGGCCTGATTCTTAGGCTGAAGGTATATGACCTCTCCTTGCCAGACTTCTTTGGACAGTAAACCGCTATACCTGACTTCCAAGTTCTGAGCTGGGGCTCTGCTGGACATCCTCGTTCTTCAATAGTAAGTAAGCAGGTTGTGTCATTTATCTACTGCAATACATTTCCTTTGCTGAGCACTTTAGTCAACATTTTCCATTTCTTTGTGCTTATTCACAATCTTGAAATCGTGAAACCTTAATCTTGCCTGGTAGAGAGCTTGTTGATGAAGTACAGCTTCTGTCTTGTTGCCCTGCTTAGTTTTGCCATGGTGTATGAACTATTAAACTCTTTTCCACAGCCTTACTTATCTGCACCAAGTTTGAAGGCCCCTACACAGCTGCAAGAAAAAGTATGTAAACCCTTTGGGAATATGTGGAGCTATGCATGAATTTCTCATAAAATGTGCTCTGATCTTCATCTAAGTCACACCAATAGAAAACACATAGTCTGCTTAAAATAATACTACACAAACATTGTATGGTTTCATGTTTTATTGAACATTTATGATTTTATTTAACCCTTCTGCCGTTCCTGACGGTCCCAGCTCGTCCAGCTCTGCCCTGTCAGAAGTGCAGTGGACGAGCTGGGTTCCTCAGGCGGAGATCGTAGCCACAGGAGAGCAAACTCACTGCTCCGTGTGGCGCCAATCTAATGAAGAGGCAGTTGCAGGGGAACGGATCACTCCCCCCCACATCGGAGCACGGGCAGGAGTAAAAAAAACAACAACATTTGAATAGTGTTTTCTGCATTGAAAACACAATTTGATGTTATTCCCTATGTAAAATACTAACCTGAGTAAATGATCAGTTGTCCCCATGTCCTCCTTCAGCTGGCTTCATTTTGCTTCTCTCCTGATGTTACGTTCTGTTCCTGAATGTAATACACTGGCTTCAATGTATTGCAATGCTATGTAACCTGGCACATTTGCAGCGCCATCTAGTGGTTGCAGTGCTAATTTACCTGATAAAGTGAATTATTGAAATCTTCATTATCTGATATTGTGAGTTATTGACAAAGCATCTGAACATGTTATTATATTCCGGATGTCACCAGACTCCTCTATGGACAGACTTTGGGAAATTTCAGGCCTACAATGTAAAAACATTAAAGCCTATGGTGCGCTTTTGGTACAGAAATCTGTACCTAGGGAGGTTAAAATTTATTGCAAAATGTATTGCAGGCCCTCAGGCAGCAAAGCAGCCCCAAACCATGATGCTACCTCCGCCATGTTTTACAGTGGGGATGAGCCATAGACCTCCATGTTAATGGAGAGGCGGGGCGCCGCTCCCCTCTCCACACACCGCCGGCGTCTGTTTGACACCGGCGGTGTGTAGAGGGCTGGGTGGAGAGCCGGCAATCACGGCAGAGTACAGTGTACTCCACCGCGATGGCGGGGAAATGGCTTTTTGTGTCATTAAAAATGGCGCGAAAAGCTTGTAACGCCCAGAGGGTTAATGTTTTCCTTATTGTAGATGTGTCAAGTCTTTAGCCGACGCTCTAGGATTCTTCTTTACCTCATTAAGCATTCTGCACTGTGCTCTTGCAGTCATCTTTACAGGACGACCACGCCTAGGGGGAGTAGCAACAATGCTAAGCTTTCTTCATTTGTAGACACTGTGTTAATGTGGACACACAAATATCAAAGCAATTCAACAATTCTTGATCGTAGGTCTTCTGAGAGCTCTCTTCTGTGAGGCATGGATCACATCAGACAGTGCTTCTTGAAACCAGTATACCCAAAACTGGTGTGTATTTTTAAAGGGCAGGACAGCTTTTAGCAACACATTCAATATCATCACATCATTAGGCTAGGGGTTCACATGCTTTTTCCACCCTGCACTGTGAATGTTTACATGTTATGTTCAATAAAAACATGAAAACATAATTTGTGTGTAGTATTATTTTTAACAGACTGTGTTTTTCTATTGGTGTGACTTAGATGAAGATCAGAGCACATTTTATGATCAATTCATGCAAAAAGCCATGTAATTCCAAAGGTTTTTTCTTGCAACTGCATTTTGATTTGCCTTAAAGTTTTTAACCTACAGATGAAAATGGTGATCATTGGTATCTGTGAGGTATAGTTGATTACTAAAGCAACTGCCTATAATGCTATACAATCCTAGACATATATCAAGAGTACCTATACAACTTAATGTTGAATTTGCCAATTGTATGAATAAAGCCCTCCATACACCTTTTGATCTCTACATACAATTTCCTTTAGATCTACCAACAACTATGTAGTTCCGGGTCCTCCCTGATAGAATACATAGTGATTGGAAGGTATATATCACTGCTATGTAGTGCCGGGTCCTCCTGATAGAATACAGAGTGATTGGAAGGTATATATCACTGCTATGTAGTGCCGGGTCCTCCCTGATAGAATACATAGTGATTGGAAGGTTAGGAAAGGTCCTCATATTACATGGTATTGGTAGAACAAAATGTATTGTAAGGTGTATGCGGGCCTTTACTCTTTATATCTTATAACACTGTTGGATGTCCTTAGGACTATTCAGTGAGTAAACATTGGCTACGGTTATGCTTGAAGCATGGAAGCAAGGTGTATGGGGGCCTTTAACACTGAAAATTATAATTTGTAAACGCAGTTTAACTTTTTACTTTATTTTTCACACCTACCTGAAACTTTATAATACTGTATCTTTGCTATCCATATATAGATGTAATACTTCTGAAAGTAACTTCACCAGAAAGACTCTCTAATTATTGTACCTCATTTGAAATGTGCACAATATTACTGATTTTACTTGTTTCAAACTTTATTTGTGAAAATTATCAACAATTTAGATGAAAGTTTTATATAAAAAAGTTTGTCTTCAGAAAGGACATAAACTTTTGTGAAATGAACAATTTGGAGAAAAGAGATTGCTTCTTCAAGGACAGTACAAAAAAAAAACAGATCCATACACCTTACAGTGTGTTACTGATCCTCCTCAAATATACAACCCTCCCTTCCCTATCCGCCGTCAAGTTTCGCCATAATCACCTAATAAATATTTAAATAGACCTATTGGCTGTAACTGGATGGGGAGACACGTCAACTGGTTGTCATGCAGACGTGCATAAGCCATCGTGGAGCCTATGAATTTCAAGTCACTTAATTTTGCAGCCACAAGTTACCTTATACCTGCCAGGAGCTGTGTGCCAGGAAGCTACTGCAAGACCAGAGCTCACTTTGCTACACAAGTTTTCATTATGAATGCCTGCATTGCTTTGCTAATTAAGCCTAGGAGAGGCTTAACAAGCATGCTACAGTCTGGCTGCTGACAAACATAAGAATAAAACCTTGTTCAAATTAGTCATGTGGAGTGAGAAGCAGCAACTGTCTGACCAGTAGTTAGAAGAAGGAAAAAAAAAAATCAGTCCGTCTCTATAGTAAGGTTATTTTGGTACATAAGCCTCTCCTATGTGAGCTGCAGGAGGTCTCCAGTAAAATGAATTATAGTGGGCTGTATGTGATAATTAACCATGCATCAGCAAATATCTTGGAACAGGGGACCCTCTGTCTTTGCTGTACTTTCACTAATAAAGACATGAATTTGTTCAACAAATGATCATTTAGGAGACGGAATGCTCTAGCCATTGGAAGAACTTTGTGCAATATAATATTGTAAACTCAGAGTTTCCTTAGACAAACAGGCCGTTTAATAGGCTGGCAAAACACCGCCATCTTACTCAAGCTGGAGAAAAACCACAGTTGTTAATGCATTTAGAATACAAACACAATATTGTGGTATAATATTGGCCTTGAGCAATTATATACGGAAAAAAAAAAAGCAAACACAAAAGTTCGCATATAACCCTTTTCATCTTATACGAGGAAATTCAAAAGAGGTAAAGGTTCTAAGCAGCTGTGGGTTTCGGTGGTCAGGTGGTTAAGAAATGGTAAACAAATTAAGGGGTATGTCAGCTGTTCTTAAGGACCTGCTGAAAATCTAAAATAATAAAAATTAGTTGACTGTCTAGAGTCACAACACAAAACTTTCTAGGAAATCAAGCGAACATGCAGACTTCTAGTAACTGTTGCAGCCGGGAAATAGTGATGCATTGATGTGCGCAAAGGCAGTTGAAAACAAGAGCCGGATCAAAGGTATCTCTCCCAAAAGACACTGTATCATGTATTCATTTCTCTACCACAGAATGAAAACTAATGCGAAACACTTACAGATTTGTGATCTTGATTTCCCTCTACGACCTTTACGACCTAAGAGGAAAAGAAAATGGAAAGTCAGACACATTGTGGCAGAATATTATTCCGATAATACAGTTAAAGGAATTTAAAAAAAACTTGTTTAAAGGTAGCCATACACAGGTTTGTCATCGATTGATTCCCGATTCGACCATTCCTGGGAATCGGCAATCGATCACTTTGGAATTAATAAAACACCACCTTGGGAATCCGATTTGTGGCTGATTTGGACATGAGCCGATTGCCAAAATGTCCGATTCCGCAAAATCCATCGATCGGAAAGGCTGTTGCACAGGGAGCTGTCCACGATTGCCAAACGATCAGTCAAAAAAAACGGCATGCCAATTTTTAGTCAATTTCAATTCTGTTTGGTCGAGCGTTCAGGGTGGGCAGCACTTGATTGATCGTGGATCGAACGTGTGACCGATCGGGCAAAAATCGACCCGTGTATGGCCACCTTTAAAGTGTTTGTGTAAATCCTAATAAAAACGTTCAACATGATCTTTTACTTTATCGGATTATCCGTTTATCATATTTTTTCTTATTGATTGAGATACCAAGGTAAAGTAGTGACATTGCTGTGACTCTGGGAAGCAGGATGTGAAGGGAGAATTCAGTACATATATATACATTATATTGGAAAACATATGCAAACTTCAATGTTGATCGCAAATTTATATTGCGAATATGAGCACTACTCTAGATTTTATCATTACCCGGAACTATCACGCATTGAGTTTGCAATATGCTCAGAAGGTAACAATGACTGGAAATCATAAATTATTGAATCTACAAATTTATTTCAAATATTAGGCAAAAAATGTGTGATAATTTGCAAATACGAATATTGCCTGTGCTGCTCATTACTAGTGAACACCAAGTAACTAACTACAGTTTTTTCTGCTTAGAGTATATACTCGAGCATATACTCGAAATTGTTGGAGATATAGGGAAGGGTATTGGTAACATTTAAAAAACTATTTAAAAAATTGCACTAGTACAGGGGTACCAAATTTGAGTAAAGAGGGGCCAAAAAAAATATTAACAGTTATGGGCCAACCTTAATACCGCTTCCATTACCGTGTCCGTTACCAGCTAAAATCTGCATCGTGCTCATACAAGCGTACGAGAGATGCTTGCACTGCGTCATTAAAAAATAAGAGCTGCAGGGCGTATAGAGTAGATACAAACGTTGAGCCAGTTTAAGAGGAACACAGGTTCCCAAAAAAATTCTACAAACAAGTCTTCTTAGATGGATGAAATTTGCTTAACCTCCTGGACGTTTACACCGAGTGCTGCAGACATACCTCGAGCTACACTCGGAGATACTCACGTATCCCCAGTGAGCCCCCAGCAATTTTAAATATCAGTGGACTCACAAATTTATTCTGGGTCATTGATGATGAGGCGGGTGGCCGGCACCATTGACCCCCATGTAATAGAGGAAAAGTTGGTTTTCCGCCCCACATCTAAAGCTTCATGACTGTGAGGAGGAAGGAGATAGGATGGGGAATTGCAGCAGACTACATTGCAGTCTGTCTCAATAGCCCATGTAGTTTAAAAAAGCACTCTACAGGCAAAATTGAAGCTGCAACACCCAAAGCGTAATACTTTAACACAAGAGAAATCGGATTTCTAATAAAAGACAACTGTGCCTTTCATTTCTGTAATACAAGAAAGTCTGTAGTAAAAGAAAGTCTGCAAGACAGATTCACCCTGCAGTTAAGAGTGACCAATAATGACATCAAGAGCACATTTGCTGTGTGTTTCTGTGCCATTTGATGCTGCATTTCCCATCCTAGGCTTATACTTGTGTAATTCATGTTTTGCAGGGTTCTTAGATTAAATTGTTATTGGCTTGTACTTGAGTAGGTACAGTATGGAATTTTCTATTTCACTATGCCTGTTCACCTAAGAAAAAGGTCAGCTCCAGAAAGACATGGTATGATAAATCTGCCCAGAGCTCTGGCCTCAAGTTATGAAATTGAATGCCAATTACAGGCCAGCTTCCCTTGTGCAGTATCAGTACCTTACCCTTATATGTTCCACTGGTTGAATGGGTACAAATTACCCAAACCACATGCACTGTGACATTCTGTACTGTGCCAGTTTTGGGACTCTAAAGCACAAGTGTAAGTACCGCATTTCCACAAAAATAAGACCTACCCTGAAAAACAGCCTTTACCAACACGTTGGATCCCTGTTTGATCAACCGATCCCTCCAGGTTTGATTCCTGAACAGTGATCCATCACACAGGAATCAAACGCTAAACCAGCTAAGCACTTAAAGCGGACCTACCACCAGGAATCTATGTTTTCATGAATGGCACTAGAAGTG
>CM070042.1:50771449-50786232 GCA_036250615.1 Ptychadena robeensis | reverse complement strand
ACACACACCAAATAAAAATTTAAAAACATCAGATTTGCTTTTAATATGATAATTTTTATTATGACATGGGCAAACTGCCTGCAAGTCACGGGAAATGCACTGGCAAATGTGCTGGCGTGTGTAATTTTCTTCGCCAGCTCAGGGAAAAAGCAATGGACCCATGGCCTTACATATGTCTACTCTTTTTTAGTAATTTACATTCCTAATTTCACACCCATAACTGCAACCTCTCATATTAATGTTTACTTGTGGTTATCCAAGTGACACAATTTGCATAAATTTTATTCAAAGAATTTTGGCAATCAAAAATTTAACTGATATCATGTCACATGATACAGTGAAGGTGTTTTAATGTGTTTGAGCTGCAATACCAGTTTCAGCCACTGGATCCACAGCCTTTAATGAGCATGTCGGCTTCGTCTCACACATCGAGGAGGGAAAGAGGGAAGGGGGATAAGGGGCGCTTCCGATGTCTGACAGGCTCAGAAGTTTCAGCACTCGGCGTATAAGACGACCCCCGACTTCTGAGAAGATTTTCCTGAGTTTAAAAGTAGTCTTATACGCCAGAATATACAGTATATATAGATAGAAAATTTTTTACATGGTCAGTAGGAAACAAATCATTTATCTGAAAGGGCCCTGAAGTAATGCAGTGCTGCTCTTCCCAAAGGGCCCTGAATTTTTAGGATTTACAACCAATAAAAACTTTTTTTCTTATCCAGTGTTGAACAGATATGTTAAGATGACAAGAAATACAATATTTTCTGTAACGTATTTTTCCACGAAATTGTTTCCTATTTTTGTGGTAAATACAACAAGACCTTCATCTGTGAACTTGAACTATGAGCTCCAAAAAAGTACAGTGGACCCTCGAGATACGACACATGACCAATGTTTTGATTTATGAATTCAACTATAGCTATTGCCTGGGGGTTGCACCCAAGGACCCCCAGAGATGTCCAGAAACTTGCCCCTGAGCCCAGATATATGAGCATACATGGTGTGTAAGGACCCCATAGGTGTCTAGGAATTTCCCTCTGTGCAGAAGACAATCAGTGCATCTAGGAATATGTTATAACTTTATTAGCTATAATAGTAGGAATATTATTGTTGTTCCTTGTATGTTACACATATTCTCCATCTATTTTATTATAAAAAGGTTAGGAAAGTGTGCATTTGGAAGGTCCAGCTATGGGAAAAATGTTTTTGACCTACAGCCAACTTGACCACCAACCCTTCAGAACGAATTACATGCGTAAGTTATATAATCAAATTTTTCTTTAGCTTTGGATAGACGAAAGACGCAGAAGCACAGCATTGGGAGACACCTCCATTGATCTTCAGAATATGCAGAGTGGACACTGCAGCAGGGAAAAGGCAGTAGTGGACACAAGCCCTTAGAGAAGGTTGTTACCAGAACAGAACCACATTAATAAGCAGATTTGCATTAGGCTGATCTTGTTCACATGTATACTGAACATTAAACACACTCCAGTTCTTTAACTGAACTAAAAGGTGAGTTCTGAGATGGAGACGCTTCCACCTGCCAAACTGCATTCCAATCTTATTTTCCCAAGTACACGGTACTTGTCAAGCCCAAAAGTGAACAAGACACAACACATGTTTATAGATTTATGCCAGAATCGTTTAAAGTTGATTATCAGTGCAGTATTACAAGGTGTCCTGGTATGCCTAATAGATGTTACAAAAGGCTGCAGTACTAGAGAATCACAGCCGTAGCCGACAATTGCCTCTCTGTTTGCTTAGAAGCTTGGCAATGTAGACAAGGCCTCATTGAGGTCTGGGTATATCTGCCCTTGTTTTTGCAATGCCAAGGAAAACACTAAGATATCAATGTACCGCGAAGATTGTGCCATCTTATGATTCAGAAGAATGATGATGAGCTGCAGCACCTAGTGTGTTCATGCAGGTGATCAAGCAATATCAGATATCCTATCGCAAAGCCAGACAGAGCCAATATCTGCTACTATGGATGAACAGACCAGAAAAAATAGAACAGATCTGGATCACTTCAGTCCCCAATTTTAAGGCTTAATTTCAGGGCGGCTCCATTTCAGGGCAGCCAATCCTAAAGTGTGGTTAGAAAATTGTTTGTTCATTTCCTACCATTTATCTATATTTAAAAATATATACAGCCTTTAATAAGCAGCTTTAACAAAACAAAAAAAGTACCCTTGGTCCCCATCCCCAAAATAATGGAGATCGGATAGGGAAATACAGACATGTCTGATCCTTGTTGATCGATTTTTCCTTGGAGTGGGATTGAGAGCACAAGATAAGCTGCATTAGTTTCCCGAATGATAGATCACTGCAAACGCACATGGTGATTGAACAGAGAAGACACGGTATTTGTACACACAGATATAACCATTAAGTTAGCTACCTACATCCCAAGTAGACATTAAATACACAAACAAAGACGGCACCCCGCTAAAGTAAAGGGCAAATAGTACCCTATGCAGTAGCCAATGGGACTTTAAACGGTAGCAAAGGAAAAATCTCGTACATGTAGCTGGTTACCTATGGATGTTTATAACTTTTCTGAAGTTACTTGTGGATACTTGTATTTCTCCTGAAGAAGCGCTCGTGAAGCGCGAAACGCGTTGAGAACATTGGCCATAGGTCACAGTGAATAAAACTGCGTTTTCTTTATATACTGTGTGTATTTTGTGTACGTATATAAGGATCTTTTTTTCCTTTGCTACCGTTTAAAGTCCCATTGGCTACTGCATAGGGTACTATTTGCCCTTTTCTTTAGCGGGGTGCCGTCTTTGTTTGTGTATTTAATGGTGATTGAACATTTGGGAATTAAAGCATTAGGGGTTTAAGCATAGGTTTACATGGACGTTGGAAAAAATGCTGCCTGTAAGCATTTTTCTCATCATTGTGCCTATACTAGTGCTCAAAGCACTTTTGGAACAAATAATTAGTTGCCAGTATCCCAGATAATATGGTTGCATGTGTAAAAGGGTAGCTAATTATATAAACTTATATTGTATTTTTAAATTTTTATTGGCATTTGGTTCTCCTAGCAATCTATAATAAGACCCAATTTTTGCATTGGCTCTGGCAGACTGGAAATGTAGGGTCAATAAGCGTGCATGCCCTGGCCACTTAAGCAAAGAGCCTGGCAAAGGCTGGAAAGGGTGAGGGGCCAAGAATGAGCAAATAAATTTTTTGCTTTTTCGTACACCCTAGGTGCCCAACCTACTGTTAATGCAGAGGGCATAGGAACTCACCTGTCCTCGCCCAGGATCTTCTTCAGGAGGGGAGAGGAGGAGGAGGGAGCACATGAAAGCCAATCAGCAACCCAGACAGATCCTGAGCAAGTCCCTCACCTCTCCTCTGCTTCCGGCTCTAAGAATATCCTGGTCTAAGAAGATGTGTGCCTATGCTCCCACGATTCTACCAACGAACGGGGGATTATTGTATGTGGTGCATAACCTCAGAAAAGAGGCATATAACATCAATGATATCTATGAGGCACATAACCTTTGATGATATATATGACACAAAATGTGCATTACCATACTACAGTGTTCCCTAATGCTTGAAGTATTATTAAAAACAAGTGTTATTTATAAATGAAAAATAATGTCTTCTAGCTCTGCCTGCCCTCATTAGAAAATGCTTATACAAGTCAATACAGATTGAAAATGTTAGTGATGCCGAGGGCCGCACTTGTGGCCCTCCATATCAACTCAGTTGGCCACCACTGTCCTACACAGTTGCAAATATGTCACTATAATCCTATCGGTGCCAGGGTAACCCAACCTAATACTCTCCACACTGGGGTCCCACGACAATCCATCTTCTTTGAAGTCCCAACAACAAATGAAAGCCATGGGTCTGTAAAATTGAATATATTACAGCAGGTTTCCACACCTACTGTACATGTGTCTCAGTCTTCATTATTTACCTCAAGGCACACAATGAGCATCAAAAATGTACCTGTTTTATTTAGCTTAAAATTCAATGTATACATTAGTATACCAAAGAGTAGGTGGTGCCCACACTTTGCTTCTTTTAAAATGACCAAGGCAAAATAATCTACCAACAAAAAAATGGTAAACAAAATGCCCCTTCAGTTAACCTCCCTAGCGCACCGCCCATACTGCACAATTTTTAAGACAATTGCTGCAGCTTTCCGTAGGTGTATTGGATACACCCGATGCCCGGTTCCCCTGTGGTCGGGGCAAGCCTGAACAGTGAACGAACTGGGTTCGTCTCAACCGCTAGGAAGGTTAATAAAGAGGAGCTAAATGAAAAAAAAAACCCCACCCCATGTTTAATAAGATTGGAAGCACCTAATGTTGTTAGGAGTTAAGCTTAGCAAGGTTTTAGCACCTATGGTAGGACATATATATTGATGTTGATCAACTATTATATACAGGACGGGGACCTGAACTCAATTATATAATCTCCCTTATTCCATGAAAATATTTATTTATTTTAGTCAACACCAATATGTATGTAGACATGTAACATATACACATCAAACACACATTCATGACTGCCGCCTACAATATCCCTGGGGATGTTTACCAGAATGAGAAAATACTGGAAAACTAAAAAAATTGGAGGAAAAAAAGGTAGGCAAAGGGAGATTGCAAGTATCAAGGAATCAATGGTAAAAAAGGGACAAGAGAAAGGCCGGGTGTACACTTTGGAAACTTTACAGAAATTTGCCTCGCAAACGAAAACAGCGTAGTGCAGACGACCCCTGAATTCGCCTGCGGTAAATTATGTACCAATCTATACTGGCATGCCATGACCTGCGTCACACAGACGCACTGCAGTCACTTAACATGCCTATTGGCCAAATGATGAAATGATTTCCATTTGATTGTCAATCTGCTAAGTCCAAGTATCCAAGTCAAAAGATCTTGCTCTCAGATCAATACCGAATCCATACCCAACACATCCAGGATCTCATCATTGTTGGAGCCAAGTCAAAAACAACAAAAATCATCCCACATGATCATCTCAAACTACCCACACCAGTGGCAGACACACTTGTCCTGTATCTGTTCCTTATACTAATTATTTTGTGTCAATGTGTCTTTTTTATGAGCTTTCTCTAATCACCTGATCTAATGTCGATCAATGCTTCTACCACACATCGATGCAAAACTGATTCCTTAAATTCCCATCCAGTTATAAAAAAAGGTATTTGTGTGAATGCTTCAAAATTGGGTCGGTCTAGTTCAAAGGTCACCCCTTAATTATTGCTGAAGAGTGAAAGCACTACATTTGTGGAAATGTAATTAAACTCTTCACGTGTTTCAGGAATAGATAAGGCACAGCAGAGAAGCAAGCGTGCATGGAGTTTAGCATGGATACCACCCAAAACCAATTCTTTTTAATTATTTACCTTCTGGACGTTACACCCAAAGCCAGTATGGGCGCAGTTTGATCTTGGATCAAACTGCGCTCGTGCTGGGATCGGGCGCAATCGCCGGCTCTTGGTCAGCTTGCAGCATTACTGCATAGCTGCAGGCTCAAAGAGCTTCTCTGGCCTGTGTCTTTGGCGTCATCAGTGACGCCGAAGGGGGCTGCAATGGAGGGAGGGCGTCTCTTTCCCCCGCACACACCGCCGGCATCTAATTGGCACCGGCAGTGTGTAGTGAGCCGGGAGGAGTACAGGGAAGTGGCTTTTAAAAAAGCCCTTAACGCCCAGGAGGTTAAAGGCACCTGATGACATAAATTGTTCAATGGCTTCTTATATCTTCTGAGGCCTTCAATGCCAACATTTGTATGTGACAGTTCCTTGTTTGCCTTTTCATGATCGACCATTAAATCATGCAGGTAATTCAGGTAAGCTCACAGTGGAGCTTGTCTTTTTTCACTCAGCTTTATTAACACAACCTGTGAACACTGACGTCAATGACAACACAATATCACTGAAAAGACCCAGTTAGGTAATTTCAGTTCTATAGTAGCTTCATTGGCTTAGGTTAACTCTAGGAATCTTTTTTTGCTGCACTGGTTTAACTGCTGGTAGATCATTCTGACCTTGTCATAAAAATTGGACAGTGGACAATATAAATAAAGATTATATTGCTGGATATAAAACCCCTGATATAAAATGGAATAAGAGAACCAGTGTAGTGTGATATGTATATAGGTACATGCTCAATTTACTGTACAGGGTACAGTAGGCGGGTTATGACTTTATATGGGAACATGCAATTATACTGTATTTATGTCATACTATATTTAAACAAATATATTTCTCCTTGAGGAAGAGTGACTCGGGCGAAATGCGTCAGATTAAATAGATTATATTCAAAGTTACAGTATTAATGCATTTATGGTTTTAATATGATGATTGTTTGAAATCAGGGCTGTGGAGTCGGAGTCGAGGAGTCTGAGACATTTTTGGGTACCAGGAGTCGGAGTCGGCAAAAAATGGACCGACTCCGACTAAATTTAAATGGGAGTTACATTAAAAAAAAAAAATCTTTTTTAAAAATTAACTTAATGTCCCAATTCACAAACAGTCATAATGAGCGACTTCTCTGCTATAAGAATAAATGCATGCAGCGCATAACATTACAGTGCCCACTGTGACCCGAGCCTAAAGGCCCCCACACACGCATCGAGTGGGGGCCAACAGACCAGCTCAGATGAGCTCTAGACTGCTCTCCAGAGCTGACAGCATCGGCGGGCACACTCGCGCAAAATCATCCGCCGCTTGATGCGTGTATGGCAGCCTTAACTCTCGCTGATAATGAAGTAAATGTTTTTTGCGGACTAGAGACGCTTGTATACATGACGGGAATGGATCGCCAATATTCAAGACTGAAGCTGTAAAGCATTTGGAAGACCCTGTAATTCAGCTGAGGCGACAAATACTTAGATTGTTAGCTTCAACTTTAATCATGACTATGGGATTCAAGGGAAATCATGAATCATGTTTGAAGTGCCCCTTCGCACTGCCTCTTCTTGGAGCCTTCCACTGCCCTATCTTCAGCAGAAGATCAAAACACTAAAGCTAGACACACACGGGTAGATCTGTAAAAAGATTTGAGTACAATCAATTAACTTGTGCGCTCATGGTGATTTTACTCTAATCTGTGTGTGCCTTCCTTCGGGCGGGATCAATGGAGCCGGCTCGAAGGAACTTGATTGAACGGGGTTCCAACATGTTGGAAAGACCCCATCCAATCTCCAATACTATGCAAGGAGACATGAGCTGCGGCTACTGCCTCCTTCACAGCAGTCTGCTGTCAGTGTGAAGGGGGCGGAGCCAGCACTCCTCACTTGGAAACTGTGTGAGACAGGCTGCTTCTTCCCAGCTTGTGGCGTGTTGTAAATCACACACTGCAAGCTGGGGATAACGGGTCCCCATTGAACATGAATCGATGTGCCCATGTGGTGCACATTGATTTCCGTTCAATTGATCCCCGATCAATCACAGCGTGGTGCCTAGCTTAAGGAAAAAGCAGCAGCATCTTCTGCCTAACTCCCGTTCTCTGCTTTAATTCGCCATTACAGTCCAGTGTTGGTTTCCTGGCCAGTGGTTTTGTGGGTAATGTATGTTGCCTTCCTTTCCTTCAATGGATGGATACAATACATTAGCATATTAAATAGAGAGGAGTCTGAGTCGAGGAGTCGGAAGAATCAGAAACTGAGGAGTCGGAGTCGGGAAATGTATCGACCGACTCCTGTTTGAAATAATGATCTTATAGGACCACTGTGATGAATGAAGACCTTTTTATTATATTGAAACCTAAGCTGTTATAATGTTTGACATCATCATCGCCTTAAACCCCAATTCGTTTTTGAGTGGTGAGGGAAAGGGTGGGTGTCAACATCCCTCTCTGCCATAGGGTCTCTTTTTAATAATCTTGTCATTTTAAAGTCAAAAAAAGTGTGTCCACCCCTGTTCTTTGGATGCAGAACAGTGGCTACTCAAGCTTCACATATTTAAAGATAACTAAATAGATAAAGATAAACTATGTTTAAAGTAAATGGAAACAAAAGTATCATGTGTAAATGTGCAGGTACAGGCAAGAGGCATAATATTAATTAACTTTCAAAAATCATAGACAGACAAACAGACAGAATGACATGGTTATCTTAGTAGAAACACTGTAAAATATTTGCTCAAATAAAGTCAAACCTGACACATTGGGTAGAGTCCCACAGTGCCCCCTTTTGACCATCTAATAGTCAACACCCGAGCTAGGGACAGAAAACAAGAGCAAGGGAAAAGGAGAGGCGTCAAGTTGTTCTTAATCCTTATTCAAGATGTGCATTTTATTTGAGATTGCTGACATTTTCAAACCTCTCTGATCCATTCTCCTATGTTTCACGGCTGCATTCCATTGTAGAGTAATAGACAGTTATAATAGACAGCTAGGAATTCAAAGTTCTGCCAGGAACCACAAAGAACCCAAAGTCTAAAAACCGAAGGTAAACACAGAGCGTTTCACAGAAATATAGCCGTAAAAAGCAAAGTGTATAAAACTCTTTCTCTCTAAACAGCTGTATTGGGCAAAAAAAGAAAAGAAAACTATTCAGAGACAATAAGTCCTCTAATCATATTAGCATCAAATTGGCAGACCTATGGAAATATGTGAAGGATCTCAACTATTAAGGTCTAAGAACTCCCTCAAATTCATATTTAAATGTAATGAAAAAAACATCTGTGCATGTGGCATTTGGTTTTAGGAAGCTAACTTTTTTCCAGCGAGAACTTATTGTAAAAATTTATTATACTGATCGACTGAATGGAAAAATTTTTATATAAAATAAATAAAAGGCTAAAAGAACTCTTGACTGATTATTTAAAAATTGCTGCAGAGGGACAAGCAGGAAGCTGCAGAGTGGGGCTAAATTTACAGTCGTGTCACGGCTGCCGGAGAGGCCAGTCGTTTCCCGGGCTGCTGCGGACTGAAAGCAGCCACACGGGAAACAACCTGTCATGAGCGCCAGCAAACTTGTGCATTACATTACAGGTCTATCGGGCTAAAGCCCGAAAACCGACTCTCGGACACCTAATGTTGTGCCCCATGGGCGATCGCACAATATGTTCTGCCATGATTTCCT
Organism: Ptychadena robeensis; assembly: GCA_036250615.1. NCBI lineage: Eukaryota > Metazoa > Chordata > Amphibia > Anura > Ptychadenidae > Ptychadena > Ptychadena robeensis. The sequence goes on along the minus strand of CM070042.1, from coordinate 50,777,154 downwards.
GGCCGCTGGGAGGTCCCGAACACACCTGCAGCGTCGCCGGTGACGTCAAAGGTGTGCTTGAAAAAAGTAATGGCGTATGACATTAGGTTTGTAGCTTGTGTGTATGTGTGTCTGTGTTTTTCTCTATGGGAATGATTTGTGTGTGTGTCTGTATGCAAATGCTAAATGTTTCTGTATGATTGGTGTGTGTGTGTGTGTGTGTGTGTGTGTGTGTGTGTGTGTGTGTGTGTGTGTGTGTGTGTGTGTGTGTGTGTGTGTGTGTGTGTGTGTGTGTGTGTGTGTGTGTGTGTGTGTGTGTGTGTGTGTGTGTGTGTGTGTGTGTGTGTGTGTGTGTGTGTGTGTGTGTGTGTGTGTGTGTGTGTATATGATACACACTCTTGTATGATTGGTGTGAAACCAAATAAAGTTGCATGAGGGCCATTTCACACTAGTACTAGTACACAATACTGCAAAACAAACATGGCTAGTGTGAAATGGCCCTCCATCTGAAACTGTGTAGTTTGAATGGGGGGCTTGATAATGTTTCTATCTAGAAAAGGGGGGGTCTGCAGGGAAAGTTTGGAAACCATTGGATTAACAAATGAATATGGAAAAAAAAGTAGTGAACAGGACTGCTACTCTATATGTAAAGTCCAAAGGTGTTTTGATTTTGAAATTTTTAAGTATTAAACATGCAAGATAAAACATTCCGGACAAAGCTATTTTTGCATACAGAGCAGGACCTTAATGCAGAATAGACTCATGTTAAACCACTGAGGGCCCTTTCACACTATATGCGCATGTTTTTACCTAGACAACCAATGTTACCATACACACTGCATGCATTGCGTTTTGTAAATTGCCCTGCTGTATGCATCTTTTATTCATTCTGCATTGATTTTTCACTGCTCGTGCACTTGTGTTAGCCAACTACTCGCGGCTGACACAAGTGCACTAGCAGTTCAATGCAGCCACCCCTGGATCGTGTCCATTCATACACACACATTTTTTGACATCGTCCATTGATGTCTATGGACGCGATCGGCTGCAGCAGCTGGCTGCCCGCCTCAGTGGAGACACGGCTATTGAAATGAATAGAGGTGATTGTGGGGACAAGCCCTTGAAGTGGCGATTGTTGATTTAAGGCCCCCATACACCTTACAATCTTTCCATACATTCTCTGTACAATCAACTTATGTTCTACCAAAACCATGTAATAGGAGGATCTTGCTAAACCTTCCAATCAGTATGTATTCAATCAGGGAGGACCCAGCACTACATAGCAGTGATATATACCTTCCAATCACTATGTATTCTATCAGAGAGGACCCAGCACTACATAGCAGTGATATATACCTTCCAATCATAATGTATTCTATCAGGGAGGACCCAGCACTACATAGCAGCGATATATAACTCCTAATCACTATGTATTCTATCAGGGAGGACCCGGCACTACATAGCAGTGATATATACCTTCCAATCACTATGTATTCTATCAGGGAGGACCTGGCACTACATAGCAGTGATATATACCTTCCAATCACTATGTTTTCTATCAGGGAGGTCACTTTACTACACAGTTGTTGGTAGATCTGATGGAAATTGTATGGATCGAGCTTAAGGTGTATTGGGGGCTGAAGTTAGAAAAAAAGCCTAGCTCATGATTTCTCAAGCTTTTAACATGGACATTGATCTGTGATTTATTGAATATTCTGTAGTGAAACATATCTGCTGGAAGATCCTCCTAGCCGCCTTTCATATATACAAAGAAAACAAAAGCACTGGATATATATATATAAAAAGCCAGTACTAAGTGGCCAAGTGGATTGAACCTACTGAACATGACTGATGATTGAGGAAGCAGCAAGATAAATAGCATAGACATTAGGAAGTACATCTGCCCTACCTCTTACCCTTTATGGATCTGTGTGTGCTTGTTTTGCAGTGCAATTTGAAGAACTCTTATAATAATGGAAACCTGAGTAACCTTTCTGAATTTACTGGTGGAGTGTTTACTGCATAGCGTAAGTAGCTCAATAAATGGTTTTACTAGTTGCCTTGAATTATTATTTATATTTTATTTTGCTCACAAACTCCATTTAAGAGTAAGGATACTCTTTTATAACTGTAGGTTCCCGTGTTTCTTGAGTACCCAAGGTCATATGAAATATTATATTTGATATATAAAAGAGAGTAATAGCACTGAACAAAGCTTTGCCCCTAAAACAATGTCCGTAGTGGGGTTCCAGTTCACAAGTTTTTCTTCAAATTTGTGTTTTCTCAACACCTCTATTTTTACAAACACAGTAACACAACAGAACCTAATGTTTTTTGTTTTTTAAAGAATAAACTGTACAAGGTGAATATTTTCTTTGTTTAACTTTTTGTGATACGCTTTAAAATGCACCTTCAACAAAAACAGCAAAGTATGAATGTGAATTTAAGTAACATTGTCTACAGCCTGCATGGGAGCATTCTGCTCTGCTACCATTAGTGTTAAATTGTAATGTTTAATGAAATGAAAAGAAATTGTCTGCGCTCACCTGCCAAGAGAAAGTACAAAATAACACAAAGATACATTTAGGATTCTTATTCTTTATTTCATCTTACTTTAAATGCATTCATACCCCAAAAAAGGGACTTTTGTACCAAAACACTATGGATTAATACTATTTTACACACAATCTTTAACCTCTTCTAGCCACCAATGTGTGTATTAAAGTTTGTTAAAACTAAAAAAACAAACAAATAAACTTACTTACCTACATGGGGTCTTGATCCAGGCAAAGCGACCCCCCCCCCCCCCTCTCTCTCTCTCAACCAGCGCCATGTCTAGAGTATCTGATCCTCCATCAAATAAGATGGAGGAGCGAGACTCTCTCTGTCTCTCTCCACCAATCCGGATCTGAATACAGTGATGCTCCACCTTTCCAGCATCATGGATTCACATCTGGCTGGCTGGCTGCCAGGCACACAGGGATTATGGGAGGCAGACATCAGAAGTGATGTCTACTTTCCCTAAATCCACTAGCTTCCTGAGCTGGCCACTGCCAGAGCTAGCTGCACTTCACGTTTTTTTTTCTTTAACCTCGGATCTGCTCTATTATCGGCACCTCCGATGCCAAAAGCAGATACCGAGATGGTAGGTCCGCTTTAACAATAATAGTGATACATCGCTGTCTTTAACCTCCTTTGTGATAAGCCCAAATGCAGCTTGGGGAAGATTTATTTACCAATAACACAAACTCCGTCTACAGCTTTCCTGCTCCAGGGGATCCCGCGCCGCCACCCAGCATCTGCATTCTGTGGGCTCATCACTGGGCTGGCCAACCTGACGTAAGTGATGAGGCTGGGGAGGGGGGTACCCTCGTCATATGCCTGTATGCCATATACAGGAATGGGTGTCCCGAGACTTCACATTCACACCATCATCGATAAGGTTGTCATCTGTTTATATTTCCTGTACTGCTTTAAAACAAAAAACACTTTTATTTAAAAAAGAAAGGACATAACTCAGCTCTAAATGTACTATTTTGATTGACAAATGAACTTCAAAGCTAGTCGTAAAAAAGTAAAGCCCACCTAAACTCAGGAACCAGAAAAAACTAAATCCTAAATCACTGTACTTACCTCCTCTGATGTCGTTTGGTGAAGTCTCCATGTTTCTTCCAGTCATCTGGGTGTTAAAAGTTGCAGTAAGGCTCTTTCAGGGGAAAGAGATCAGTCACATAGACTTTGTAACGTAACAGCATGCTATATCAGGAGTGAAAGAAGATGATGAGAAAAATGCTGCGTGGTGATAAGGGAAGAGGAGACTTTTGAGACCTCATAAAGGTAAGATCTTATTCAGGTATGTGAACAGTCCACCCCTAACCTCTGGATCTTCAAATTATATTGGCATTTCTTCTTCATTTAAGGTAACGTCTGTATTGAATTACCCTTACCATAAGCAAACTGTTAAAACCTTCAGACATACAGTGGTAACTGTCCAAGCCCGCAGCAACCTCTGGAACCTCCATCCAATCAAAGCCAAATTTTCTGCAGTTTTGACAGGTTTCATCACTTTTCTACTGATGGTTTCTATCGGATACATCGTGTTTGGTAGGCAGACCATCTTTTTTTTCTACCTTCCTGGAATCTATTATAGTTTTATATACAGTGGGGCAAAAAAGTATTTAGTCAGCCACCAATTGTGCAAGTCCTCCCAATTAAAAAGAGAGAGTCATGTAATTTTGATCCCAAATTCACTGCCCGTCAAGGAAGAGGTGGCTTCAAAAGAAGCATTTTTAATGTCTCTAGATCTCAACCCCATAGAAAACCTTTGGAGGAAGTTGAAAGTCCATGTTTCTCCACGACAGCCCCAAAACATCACTGCCATGGAGGAGATCTGCATGGAGCAATGGTCCAAACTACCAGCAACAGTGTGTGAAAACATTTGACCTCTGTCATTGCCAACAAAGGGTACATAAAAAGTATTGAGATGAACTTTTCATAGTGATCAAATACTTATTTTCCCCAATAATTTGCAAATAAATTCTTTAAAAATCAGACAATGTGATTTTCTGGATTCTTCGCCCCATTCTGTCTCTCATAGTTTAGGTGACCTATGATAAAAATGACAGGCCTCTCTCTCTCTCGCACAATTGGATAAAACTTTTTTGTCCTACTTCTTTCATATGTACAGTGTTCTCCCCAGGGCAGATTGGCCGGGCGGGCCGCCCGGCAGTTGTTTATGCTCAGTCAGCTCAGTCCCTTCTTCTATATACATGCCAGCATGCTCCACTGCAAACAGCACTTCCTCTCTCTATCTTATCTAATAGCTGATTGTGAGGCGGTGCAGTGCATGCTGGGAGTGGTAGTTTTGTCTGCTCCTCCCAGCATGCTCACATTTTCCTGGGAACGCGCAGCGTGAGGTGGGTACTGGAGCTCTATGCAGTGTGTCAGGACATGTGTACTGTGTGTATGTTGGCAGTATTAGAGCTGCCATGTGATCTGCCTCTCCCAATACAATGACAGTAGTTGGGTGTATCACACTTCATAAAGCTTGCTGGCTTTGTATGGGCACTGAGGGATCTACTTCCGGCGGCTCCGAGGCTTGTATATTGCAATCCCTTCGGCTGCTCACTGATCATGCAGGGCAAATTCACATGCTTGCCATGATCAGTGAGCAGCCGGGATTGCAAATACAGCCTCGGAGTCCCCCGCGCGGAAGTGACCGCGCTGTGCGGGCTCTGGGCTTTACGTTAGATCGCTTGAAAACAGGCGATCTACACGTAAAGTCCGGAGCCCAGCAGCGCTCACTTAATCGGTGGGCGGCGGCAAATTCAAATGCCTGCCATGATCAGTGAGCAGCGGATTGCATATACAAGCCGGGAGCCGCGCCACTGGTAAGTGAGCGCTGCGGGGCTCGGGCTTTACGTGTACATCGCCTTGAAAACAGGCGATGTACACGTAAAGCCCGGAGCCCCGCAGCGCTCACTTACTGTCCTGTGTTGGCGGCGGCGCCAAGCGTTCTCTCTGCAATGCCGGCTCATCTTGAAGCTTCCCCCGCCGCCCCGGGGGATGTGACGTCATCACGTCACGCCGCCGGGGGGGCAGAGGGATCCCTCAGTCAAGAGAAGCCGCCGCCGGCATCGGAGCCGCCGCGGACCTGGTATCGGTAAGTGAGCGTCGCGGGGCTCCGATCAGTGTTGGACGTTGTCCAGCTCGTCCAGTGCACTTTC
>CM070042.1:50743404-50754402 GCA_036250615.1 Ptychadena robeensis | reverse complement strand
CCGTGGCACGGTTATAAAAAAACCGTGCCACGTGGCAAACGCTCAGAGGGTTAAAGCCCATGCTGTCTTTTCCTTACATATCCGATTCAGCGACAGGAAGCTAACAGAGATGAAGATCTTGTCTCATCCCCAGAATCAAATCATTTCCAGAAAACACTGAACTGAAGTGTCAGTTCTTTTCAATAGAAGTCAAAAAGCCCAATCAAAACAGGATCCTGCCGTGTAAAATTCTATCTTTCAATATAAAAAAATTGTATTGTGTGCTGAATCAACAATGGCAACAGCAGAGCACCAGCGGTTCTCAACCTGGGGGCCGAATGACGGTTTCTCAGGGATCACCGCGTTCACTGAAAGCATCAGAGCTGCTGCTGACAAGGAGCAGCGCTGATGCCCACAAGTGGGGTGGAAAAATAAGGAGGGATAATAACAGTAGTGTTACTATCCGTCCTTATTTTTCTTCTCCCTTCTAACTCCCAACGTGGAAGTGACACTCCGCACCGGCGCTTCCACGTCCCAAATACAGGAAGTAACGTCAGGAAGTGCTGTGCCCCGATATCGAGGAAGCTTAAGCACAGCGTGATGGCGTCATCGAGCTGCTTGACAGCGCCTCTTTCGCACAGGAATCAACCTGTGTATGCCCAGCATAGGTATTTTATAACTATTTTGCTACCGTTTTTTTCGGACTATAAGGTGCACCCTTATAGTTTTGGCGACCATGCCCATCTTGTAATGTCTCTCCACAGTGGATCCAACATACTGGGGTGTAGTATTGATTCCTACCATTACGACACATCAGACCTGACCTTTCCAAACTATGGCAAAGGTTATGGCTGCAAAGTAAACTTGCAGGAATGTAAGGTTTTTGCACATGCGCACAAGGGGCATCTTCTAGCAGGCACATTTTAGATTAAACAAAGCCAATGGTGATTTGTATGGCAAAATAAGTAGAAGGCAAATGTGCTTAACCTCCTGGCCTTCAGTTAGTTCAGGGTGAGTTTACTAAAAATACTCCCCCCGAGCTACGCATGGGCATACTTACCTGTCTGGAAGGAGGCCATGGCATCCCTGTTTTGGAGTCCCTGTTAATCTTTCGGGGTCTTCCTCTCCGGGGTAGCACCACTGATCTCCATATTATGGAGGCAATGTCAGCTTTCTTAATCACATCAATGACGCCAAGGATGTGAAGGGGGGAGGGCAGGGAATTGCTTGTAGTGAGCTCTTTATAATGGGTGAGCTCTTTATATAATGTAGTGAGCTCTTTATATTTTTTAATGGGTTTTTTTTCCATGAGTGATTTTGTTTGCACCTAGTTGCTGCTATTTGAATTGGAAGATATCAAAAAGGTGTGTATTGTTACTTTTCCCTATTACTTTCTACTCATTGGTTTGCCTTCTACCTACTGTGTGCTTTTTTTTTATATGAAAATACACATTACAGTTTAACATGGTCAATGACCAAACTATTTCTTGCCTCATTATAAATCTGAACTACCATATATATGAAAATAAGCCTATTTTTGCAGCACCCAAAATGTTATGAATAAAATTATTTCGGCTTATACTTGAGTCAAGAAATGAAAATCGCAATCATTTTCAGACGGATTTGAGAGTCCATTGCAAAGCCGCTAAACCTGGTACCATCAGGACATTTGCTGGAAATGTAGGAAAGGGTTGTAGTAACATTCAAAAAAAATATTGCTCTAGCACAGGGGTCGGAAAACTGTGGCTCTTTAGCCCCTTCAGTCTGGCTCAGTGGTGTAGGGACCTGTTCTGTTCTTTTTTTATATATATATATATCCAGCCACCCCCCAACAGCGAAACCCCCAACTCTAGAAACAAGCCGGTATTTTGTCCTGCTGCCTCACCAGTTCATTTATCTCTGGTCCTGTGTCCTGGTACTGTGCAGCCCCGCCACCTCCCAACCTAAAACAAAAGCCAATTAGCTGTGTGTTACAGTGCCATAGCTGCTGCATTTCCGAACTAGGTTTATACTCAAGTAATTTAAGCTGGAAATAGGCGGGACAATTTCCTGTCGATCCCTGACCCGACCTTGCGGGCGTGATGACTTTATCATGCACGCCCGCTAGTGCCGAGAATCGGCCGGCACCCTTTGTGTGCCGCCCATTACTTCGGCTGGGGACAGCCGTCCCCATCCGAACTAATGTGATTGGATCAAAATTATCCGTCATGTTAGATCACTGTGCAAAATGACGGTTGATTTTAGTCCAATCCTGCAAGTTGGCGCACCCGATTCCTTGCTGACCCAATCCCATGTGGGAACGCGCACGGCATCCGATCGGTGGGTCGGGCAGGAATTGGCACGTCTATGCCCAGCTTTAGTCTTTTTGGGGTTTTTTTTGTAAATAGATACCTCATCTTATATTCGAGTAGGCTAATACTTGAGTATGATAATTATTTTCTAAAAGCAGTATGTCTAGTTCTTATACACGGAATTAGATCTCTAATACTCACAATGCTATATTTCTAAATGCTTTTTTAATTTTATTTTTAAATGTTATTAATAACGCACAAAATAATCTTTTTAAAGAAATGCAGCATAGAGATGAAAAATGTGATGCATGTGAGGAAAGTTGAAACAAATCGCACCACGATTAGTGAAACGGCATCATTTGACATTTTTCACATCAGGATACAGAGGCTGAAAGTAGGTTTAACAACGGTGACTTATTGCATGTCTACAAAAGGTTAACAATGTCACAAATGCCATATATTCTACTCTCTAAGGTAAAGCTGTCAGTTTTAGAAGGGTGAGGGTAAGGTGCAAAAAGAAGTCAGCCACCGTGAAAAACTGTCACTACTGCCAACATATAGAGAAATTCTATTCATTGAAAACAAAATCGTTTTTTTGTGTGTTTTGTTTTTGTTTCTTTAACAGAAATTACAAATATTACAAAAACTATTGTCAGTGCAACTGATTTTCATGCAAAATTGTTAATATTAAAAGGTTAATCTACACATTTTTGTGGACTTGTTCACAATAGCCAGGCTGCACTTCTGGGAATCTACTAACTGCGCCCGTTACCTGCAAAAACAAACGCATTGTCCAGTGTTGGGTCTTCCATATGGGAAACGCATGTGCTGCGTCAGCAATATTGCACGTTGCAGGGCGTTGTCGGTAACGTGATGACATTGCGCATGACCAGAAAAGAAAGTGCAGGGCTAGTTTGAAAGGTACAAAGATACTATACCGCACCTCAGCTGCAGTGCAGCTAGTGTGAAGGAGCCCTAAAATGAAACCTTTCTTTTGAACCATTTATTATTTATCAAGTTTCTAATATCAAGTTTCTCTGGGACCAGTCACACGAGCGTCTGGAAACACATGAAAAGAGCTGCAGCTGGGAAGACGCAACATTAAGCTCCCCCAGTCGCTTTTTTAGCATCATTCTGATATGGATTACAGGGGTGCGTTTCTGAACCCCCAAGCTCCTACACACTTTGTGTAGTCACCTGAACACAGGGGCAGGTGCTTCCCCCCCCTGCTTGCAATGACCTCCAGATATTTCTCTAACTTACTTACTGCAAGTACATGTAAGGCCACTAGATGGCGAGAGATATTGACTTTCAATGGGGAATGCCTACAGTTATTGCATCATGCTGCCATGGGGGCAGCGTGTTTCTGATCACATGGACTAATAAAGCGCAGAGAGCAATGTGATGTCTTGTACATATATCTGACATGAGGGTATAATTTCCCTCACTACCCCTAAGCTTTCCTCTGTGCTTAAAAATAACAACATTATTAATCATTTAACAAAAATGGGCTCTCGTGAAGTGTTACATGATTTTAAAGAAAATGCTTCAATATATAGGGTTAGTTTAGGATGGCCAATGGGATGAACTCCTCAGCAGCCATCATTAGGTCTCTGCAGATGCCGTCGTCGAAGGGTTAGGGCTTATTTCCACTAGTGTGGATTCATGCGGATGGCTGCAGTGCTATCCGCGCGGCTACGGCCGTTCCCGACCGCACCCATAGGCAAAGCATTGGCCAGGCTCTACTTGTGCGGCCGTGTGCGGATCTGAATGCCCGACTACCACGTTTTTGTGTGGATGCCATGCCCGACCGCATCCCTGGACAGTCCTGCATCCCTGGCCTGACCAAAGTCCGTATTCGAACGCACGGACGTCTGCGTGCTTCTGCATGAGGTGCGGCCATCCGCACGGGTGCACACTAGTGGAAACAAGCCCTTATTTATCTGCAGTGGCGTGTATGGCCACTAGATGGCGAAAAATAATAGTTTTCAATGGGGAATCCCTAGTAAGGGCTTGTTTCTATTGTAGCGTTCCCGTGCGGTTGCAGCCGCGTGGCCGCCGCACGGCCGCCCCGGCACACAACCGCATCCATTGGAAACTTCAATATAGTTTCCACTGGTGCGGTTGTGGGTGTTGATGCGGTTTAGGGCGCGTTTCTGAACGCTAGCTGCAGCGTTTTGAAACGCATCCGCGCCCCAACCGCACCCACATCTGCAATACAAAAAAAAATGCAGCGCGGAAACGCGCGACAACTTTAAGCATGCGTTCAGCCGCGAGGCTGCCGCGCGGTTACAACAGCGCGGCTGCAACCGCACGGGAACGCTTCAATGGAAACAAAGCCTCATGCTGCCATTGGGGCAGTGTGTTTCTGATCTGAGGGGAGGAGCGATGGAGTACAATCTGGATTTATTCACTTCAGGTAAAGTTTTTTTATATCTTTCTTGAATAGATCCTCCATATAAAGCTGTGTGTAAAGTACATTAGATGAGTTTAGGTGACCTTTAACAATTAGAGCTTCTTTTTTTTGAGTAAGATATCTGAAGTATTTCGAGCCATGCCTGTTCAAAGCCCTATTATATTTGATATCTAAATACTTGAACTCAAATTCCCTCATTCAAAGTAATTTGTATAATTGTTGCAGGGCGAAAGAGCACATAGCAATGAAAATTTGTTTTATAAAAACCAATTGTAGAAAAGTAACCACCTCCATTTAATTCTACAGGTCTCTGATTTCACATTACATAATGTTACTCGGACTTTAAGTAATCGATCTAAAATCGGCATTTTAAGTTGTGAGAAATGAAAAGCATCAAGATGAACATAAACAGTGTATTAAATTCATAGATAATAGAAATAGACAAACACAAGCAGAGCCCAACTCATAAATTACAGCAAGTGCACATTCAGCATTTATGTAACACTGAGTCACAACAAATACTTGCTAGCAATGAATAATGACACTTACAGGATGGTGCTTGCTCTGAGTTTGCTGTACGCCGGTCCTTTTCCTGCATACGATCGCAACATTTATCAGCAGAAACCTTTTCTTGTTTTATTTCCCCGCTACTTGAGGCTGTATATTCCCCTGATAAGCTGCGGCTTCTTTATTTTTGCTAAGAGCAGTTTGCGGCTCTTCTACAGCACAGACGACGAGTCTTCTCGGAACCGCTGCCTCTTGGATTTCTGGCTGTGGAATACAATAGACATGAAACTGTCAAGTGATCGCGAGCAGGAGCCCTTGGGAGGCTGCAGGAGGTCAGGCGGATTGAGGAAAACACAGAACAATAAACCCACATACCCTCAGATTCATGTTGGCATTTACAACGTCCCACAATATGGTTAATTATATTTAAGAAAAAGCCAAAAAAGAGCCCAGGTGCTTATTTCCTATTATATAAGATTAGGGAGGAGTGGATTTGGAAGCTGTCCATGGAGCTGGTGCTGAAACAGTAACTCACATGGACTTGTCTAATAAAAATACAGAGAGCAATGTAATGTCTTGTACATATAAGTGACATAAGGGGATAATCTTTCCTCGCTACCGTCAGCAATTGTTTAGCAACATTATTAGTCTTTTAACCCTCTGAGCGTTTGCCACGTGGCACGTTTTTTTATAACCGCGCCATTGCCAGCTCAGCTGAGGGATGTAAACAAAAGTCCGGCGTCGCTGGACTAAAGGTTAACCTCCCGGGCATTATGTCTGAACCGAGTACGTTCACAGTTTGTTCTAAAAACAAACAGTGCCTGCACCGGGATCAGGCAAACACTGCAGTGCTGTGCAAGCCCACAGAAATTCAGAATCGCTGCAGGCTCGCCATAGACCTCCGTGTGAATAGAGGGGCGTCACTTTCCCTGGCTCCACAGGTGTAGAGCGGAGGGAGGGTAATCACGACAGAGTTGCATGTACATGATCTCCCATATGGTGCTGTTTAGCCCAAACCGCCATAACACCAGGGAGGTTTACATGGATGGGCGCTCACTGAAGTGCGATGCTCTACATGATTTTATAGTAAATTTGTCAGAAAATATCCTGTACACTAAGGTTTGCAAATAAATGTATTTTGTAAACCATTGCTTAATGGCTTCAAGGCTTTTAAAATGACTGTCCCATAACAAACTGATTGATAACTAATTGAATGTTATGTTATGAGACAATATCGTGTAAGGTGGTCACGAATGTGTCATTGTTTTAAAAATACATATTTTACCATGTATTATTATTTACTCTGGTGTATGTTTTTGCTATAGGCTATTGTACCTGGGTCACCACCTACTTTAGTTTTTGCACTTGAGCTGGGGTTTCTACATTTCCCCTCTAATGAGGCACAAGAATGGGTGAAACACCAGGTTTGTCAACTGCTGGGCCACTTGTAGCCCCCTACTAATTGCGATCTTCCTTAGAAATTAGAGGGGTACCCGGGCTAGCCTTGACATATAGCTTCCTGTTTAATGTCTTAGTGTTTGGATTCTAATACCTTCACCATCGGATCTTAATCATGTGGAATAAATGCGCATTTTTTGTCACTATGTTTATCATTGTGTAGGCCTAAGTAAATCACCCAGGGGTTAGCCACTCGTTCAGTTAACTAAAGCAGTTTTAAACACAAAATAAAAAAATCATTCATTAAATAGACGACTAGCTCACCTGTCAGTAGTTTACATCCTGGAAAACTGCTACATACACACATGAATCATAGAGAGATACACAGGAATCATAGAGAGATACACATGAATCATAGAGAGATACACATGAATCATGTGTATCATGACATTCACTTATCTCATACACACATGAATCATACAGACATGCATTTATCTCATACATACATGAATCATGCAGACATGCATTTATCTCATACATACATGAATCATGCTGAGATGCACTTATCTCATACACACATGAATCATGCAGACATACTTATCTCATACACACATGAATCATGCAGAGATGCACTCATCTCATACACGCATGAATCATGCAGACATGCACTTATCTCATACATACATGAATCATACAGACATGCACTTATCTCATACACACATGAATCATGCAGACATGCACTTATCTCATACACACATAGATACACATGAATCATACAGACACCGATCATGCGGAGACATACACACACATGAATCAAGCAGAATTACATGCTCTGTATTTACTCTTTGTAGCTTCTTTCATGAATGGTCCACATAGCCTAACTTCCTGCATGTCCCTGGTACCCCCAAGGGGATGCCAATGCTAAGGGGGGGGGGGGCAGGACTGTGTGCATTTAGCAGAGAGAGGAAGATAACTTAAAGTGCAGTCCTGTTCTCTCCCAAGTGCCTCTGATTCTGAGATGGGAGGACAGCACATGTGCACACAGAAAGGGCTCCGGTGTAGAGGGATGTAGACCTATAGTCCAGCACTTGTGTAAATACCTGCTAGGTGTGTATAGTACAGTGCAGCATGATCCCATGGTCCTGGTTCAGGAACCATTGTTGTCAAGGTGCCCATACACTGCGCAGCGGGCGCTGGATCGATGACCCATTTCAACACAACATGGTGACATCTCCATGATGTCACCATGCTGAGTTCTGGCGCCTAATGACAGGAATTTAGAAGCACCCCTTTAGGTGCCCGATTCCTGGTGACATTCGATCAGGATTTACAGACACGTCCATAACCTGTTCGACAGACCAAATCAAAGGCAATAGCGTGATAAGTTTCGGGCAATCGCCTCAGAACGTATTTGTGGATCCTGATGGATGGAATCGGTTGATCCTACTCATAGACAGTGGGTGGCCGCATTAGAAGGGGGGGTTGATAGATGACTGCAAAGGTGCACAACGGTGATCTGTGTACGGGGACCTTCACCCTGTCACATGGGCTTCCAGCAGCAATGGCCATTAAAACATACATTAGGCTGGGTCTACACTACGCCGCCTCAGCAACCGCGGTGGGGGCATTTTGGGCACATCGGCGTATGTGTGTCCATAGCGCCCTTTCGCTGTCCTATACCCAAGGCTGTATATATATATAGTATATTTGCTCACACATTGCGCTGTGTTAGTATTACCCCTGGAATGAGGAGAGGAAGCACTGCAATATATATATATATATAACCAGTGATTTCCCTCCTTACTTCAGCCTGGCTTCTATTTATCACTATATAAATATATAAAATTGATAAACAGGAGCTTTTACAAACAATCTCTTCACAGGTTCTATTATTAAGTATCATGAATTCTGAATTCTACAGAAACGCTGAGACTTTCATTCAGGAGACATGACTATCACATCTTCCACCCCCGAGATCCTCCAGGATGTGACTCATAACACTTTTTCTACAAGGTGCTTCCCACACTACAAGCCGCCATATAACTAATGGTGTAAAAAGCTACACGACGGTATATGCACCCGCGGGGTCACTTACCTCAGCGTCTCAACCTTTCGCGAGCACGGAGACCTCTGCTGAAGGAAAACGAAACTTGAGGAGCGGGTGGGCGGAGTCAGAGCAGCATCGCGCGGGAAGACTTGCGGCGGTCGTCTGTGTGAGGAGAGAGGATGGCAGGGGGCGGAGTCACAGTAATCTTGAGCGGGAAGTTTGCCGTCAATCTGACGAGATGGGCTCTCAGGGGGCGGAGTCAAAAAAAAGCCTTGCGCGGGAACATTGCTGTCTATCTGAAGAGATGGGGTATCAAGGGGCGGAGTCAGAGCACCCACGTGTGCTATGGTAGATCCCTGTTAATGATGATCATAGAGATCTCACATCTACTTCATATTTACTAAGGAAGTCAAATATTTATTTGCAAGTTTAGAAGCTGAACACTCTTGTTTGATCAACCTTTGCAGTGGGTCCCATGTTATATGTATAAAGGGGTTCACATATCTTAGTGCGATGATAACACCTCCCTTATGGGCTGATGCGTACACCAACGCGCCTGGAAAACAACTGGCGTGTAATATACGCATCACTTTTTCATTTAATTTCAATGAATGCTTCATGTGTGGTGGCGACATTGTGATGATTCACGTTACCACCCCCGCTTCAAGGGGCATCGCCTCCATCGCGCTAAAATCTAAAGCCCCCCCATACACGTTCCGATTATTCTCCAGACCGATTTTTCGTCCGATCGTGTCACCAGATTTTCACTTAAAATGTTATGGTTGGTCGGTCGGCTGGCACGAAAAATCGCAATGCGGATTATCACCAATCGATTGGCCTGACACTATTTATTAACAGCAGATCGACCAAAATTTACGGACAGGTCCGAAGCGGTTCCGAATCCGATTATTCTCCCGATTGATTAATCTCCCGACCACGTTGGTCGGTCGGGCAAAATTCGTACGAAAAATCGGAACGTGTATGGGGGGCTTAAATTTGACATAATTAAGACAGAGCCTGTTTTTTGGGGCATTTTTTAAAAAGCACCTTATTGGCGATCGTGGTAGATCACAATAAAATGGTCTGCAATTTCCTGCAGTCCAGGAGACCTGGAACACATCCTTGGCATCATCAGTGATGCTGGAGATGTGCTCTAAAAAAGCGACGCTACCTCCATAACATGGAGGTCAAAGGCACCGCATGCAGAAAGAATGTGTTATTTTGTCTGGTTTCCCCGACGTGTACTCACAGTTTCCCCGACGTGTACTCACAGTTTCCCCACGGGTTTTCACCCCAGCTTGTTTTTTTCTTTGACTGTCAATGGGCTAAAACCTGCGGCACAATACTGCGCCGCATCCGCTCCCAAACTGCCTCAGTGGAGACTTATCCTTAAAAAATATGAAAGTTGGATCCCAGGAGAGTATTTGAAACTGAGATTGGCTCCATGAGGTAGCACCCTTACATTCTCCACCACTAAAATCTAATGTATGCCAAACATTCATATATATAGTATGAAGGGGTGGTCCTAGGGAGAGCGGCACCCTGGGGGAGCATGCCCTCTGTTCCCATGCTGCCGAGTCTCCACTACCCCTTCTCTCTCCCAGCAGGGACGACCATAGACGTAAGGTACTCGAATATAAGCCAAATTTCTCAGTGCTGAAAAAACTGTGGCTTAATAAATCAAGAGATGAACTTCACAACATTTTGCTGACTTAATTGCTGAGCCCCTGTACATGGCATAATATAGAGAAGCGTTGTGGGGAACATAAAAAAATTTTTTTTGCATCCATTAAGTTCAAAGTCAGGTCAAAACTAACATTTTAACTTTATGTGGTAGAGCAACCATTCTCTATGTGTTCAGGGGCTTTGGAATTAACTCACACTTTTTTTTTTAAAACCTAAATTTTTGGTGTTTTCCCTCGGCTTATAACTGGCTTATTCAGGTTTTCCTCTTTTTGTGGGGGGGGGGGGTAGTGTCAAATTAGGTACCTCAGCTTATTTTTGTGTAAGTTTATACTGTAATATATACGGTATCCTTTCTTCAAAAATAGACATAATCTAATGAATTTTTTAAGCTGTCTTTGTTAGTTAACTATCCCCCAAAAAAGTATCACTCTAGCACATGTAGTTTTGCAGAAATTAAGTTCAAAGTCAAGTCTGCAGTCGAACTATTTAAAATGTATAATTTTGGTGACTAAAGGCCCCCATACACCTTACAATCTTTCCATACAATTTCTGTACAATCAAATTTTCTTCTATTAAAACCATGCAATATGAGGAGCTTTTTAATCCTTCCAATAGCTATGTATTCTATCAAGGAGGACCCGGCACTACATAGCAGTGATATATACCTTCCAATC
>CM070042.1:50721610-50738283 GCA_036250615.1 Ptychadena robeensis | reverse complement strand
ATAAAATTATTCCTCAAAAATACCACTTGCCTAATAATTCTGCACTCCCTGTAAATTATAGAAATTGCCCTAGTGGGTTTCAAAATGGGTCACACTGAGCCCAGTTACCACTACAGTGTGACCTCTTAAGCATAGGTGCCCAACCTGCGACTCTGGATCAATCTTCAAGAATATTGCAATTATGTACAAACCCTATATTCACCCTAACCAATGATCACAAGTAGAAACAGATGCAGTAGGCATGAAGACTCATTTTCAGTCTTGTTTACCAATGAGTGACATGCAACCCAGGATTGTCCAGATGGATAGAGTGCTGGACAGTTGGTGGACGGTCAACATTTCCCAACAAGGCTGCTATGTCAGCAAGGAAGTGGCGGAGCCATGTTATGGCTGCTATCTGTATAAAAGGAGAAAAACTCATTCTATGGCCCCCATCCTCCTCTGACCTCAAGCCTATTGAGAACCTTTGGAGCAAGCAAAAGATCTATGGTGGTGGGAGGTCGTTTACATCCGAAAGACAGCTTTGGGAGGCTATTTTACGTCCTGCAAGCAATTCAACCAGAAACTTTCTAAAAACTCACAAGTTCTATGGATGGAAGGATTCATAACATTTGTATTATACTCTAATAAATAACTTAGAAATGATTCTGACTGCCACAAGCATCGACTATTACCATATTTTGTGCAGGGCTGAAACTTTAACATGTAATTGTCTATAAAATACCGGTACCCATTCAATGAACCCACTGACGAACTTTTGGAGAGACACATTTTACAATCTGGCACTAACACCTCAACCATGGGCACCTATTTACTTATGGGAGGAGAGGTGAATCTGTGCCACATATTTTTTTTTATTACAATTCAGAATGTTAATGTTAATACATAACTCATGCTATCTGAATAACTTGAATTCACTCAGCTGGTTGGTCACAGTGTTCAGAGAATGGGCACCGTCAGTGCTAATACTGCTAAAATCTCCCTTTTGGCAGTGGCCTTGTGGCTTGGCTGAAGGGAATGAAGCAAATTCCTATTGGGATGCTCCCAGGGTATTTAGGACAGGCTTTTTCTCTTTGATTTTAATGGGGGAAAAAGTGTTTTACATACAGTAATTATAAAAAAAGAGAATATAATTTGCATAATATTTAAGAACAGGGTGTATAGTTTGTTACAGTACACAAAACTGCTTTACTACGTTAGCGTGCCCAATGTCTAAAGCTAAGAATCCTGCAGAAGTTAAAAACATTTATCTGTGCCACTGCCGTCTGCAGAACATGTTCTGAAATAGTTTCTTATCTCTGCGCCCAAAGGCAAGTGAACTATTCATTTTTTGAAAATGGCAGATTTGAAAATATTTCCAGTTTTTTTGTCTCTTGAGATTGTTCTCTCTCCTCGTTCCCATTCTCCGTCTCTTCCAGCTCTTTTGTATTTTATCTCTCATCCTCCCTCTGTTTGCCAGTCTCTCCTTTACCCATTTCTGTCTATTTTAAACTCTGTTTCCTTCTTTTTATCTTATGTTATGATACATTAAAGGAAATGTAATATCGTGACTTAAATAAAGATTAAAATGGTAAATAGTTTTACTAAAGTATAATTGTACACTTATGATTTATGGTGTGTTTGGAACTGTGAGGAATATGGATGTTCATATCATTACAGGGCCCTCAGTATTTTCCAAAGTATGTATGTAAGAAGGTGCTAGAGCAGGGGCGGGAAAACTTTTTCCTGATGCAGAAAAAAGACAATAGGGCACGTTAATGTCCTAAAATACACGCAAAACGTAAGACAATCCGCAGGTTGGGCGCCATAGACGTGTCACAATGACATGTCCATGATGCTCAGTGTAAACAGAGCCTAAGCAGGTTGTAGTGTTGGCAGAGAGAAATACATCATTTCCCCTTAATCTTCCCTCAGAGAAGCTCTGATACTCCAGGGTACTATCTCCCAATGTCGCTATGGTAACGTGTACACAGCATTGTGCTGCTGCATGCTACCACAACATTACCATGGCGACATTAGGATATAAATCTGCCCATTCAGAAGAAGAAGCCACAGACCTACCCATATCATCATGGGAATGTGTACACTGCAGTCACGCTGCCAGGAAAAGAACAGAAAGAAGAGCAAGAAAAAAAACTTCTGGAAAGGAGCTGTGTGGGGTCCACCCACAAAAAATGTGAGTCTGTGGGACTCCCCAAAAAGAAGAGAGAGAGAATGGGGAAAGCGTAGGTCAGAACCAATTGAGGAGCAGAACAGTAAGGCTAAGTTTACACTGGTGTTCTTTAACCCGTTTAGCGTGACCGACCGGCGGGCGCCACATTAGGCGTCCGCTGGTCAGTTTTTGGGTGGCCATGCCATAGGACCTCTATGGGGTCTTTAATTAGATGCCCTGTAATCGCCTGCACTGTTTTGCAGACGACCACAGGGAGTTGTTTATCCCTGTTTTTTATCCGGCTGCGGGAGCGCACTGGCGGTTTCCGAGCTGCAAGCAGCTCAAGAACCGCCAGTGTAAACTTAGCCTTACAAATTAAAAATTAACGTGATTAATCACTTACTTGATGAGTGATTATAATTAGCGCCTATAATCAGGATCCTTTCCTAAACCATAAGCCTGCCAGTTTTAAGAATCTTGTATCTCATCCTGGGGCCGGATTAAGATACTGTTATGGCTACCCAGCATAGGTATGCTAAGCCCACTCACCCCTAGATTTATTTACCTCCTTGGCATTGCGCACATGGTGGGCTTTATTAAAAAGCATGCCAGGGCCAATCACAGCAGAGTACACTTAGTGGCGCCACAATTTTCTGTCTTTCGGGAGGTCTCGAGCATGACAGGTGGCACAGAAGGTGACACCGGACGTGTGTTCAGGAAAAGCGAAGCCTCCTCCATTACATGGAGTTCAAATGTGCCGCCTTTCCCCCACCCCTCCAGTTATATATGATGCAATCGGGGCGGACCTGGAAGGATCAGTGTAAACGTCAATATAGAGAAGGTGAGTTTGCACATAGTTCTTTCAGGGGGAGTTTTATCAGATGAGAAATTCACCCCGAGATAACTTGGGCAGAACACCCAATATATTTTAGTCATACTTAAAAAAAATTGGTTAATGGGAAAGGGTGTTAGGTTTGAAAACATTGGCAGCATGGAAAAGGATGATATCTGAAACATTAAGATACATTTCTCATTATATTACCAGTGCTGTAATATTATTAGACAACCATAGTGGGTAATTACATATGCATTTTTTTTCTAGGTCTCAGGTGCCTAACCTGCGGCCCAGGGGCCACAAGCCCTTTGGGCTTTCTTCAGCAGCCCCCTTCGGTCCTCCACTTGTGGCCCCTGAAACCAAACTGTTACTTCATAGGGCAACTGTTACTGCATTAGCTGTCCGCTGATCCCATGTTGAAGCGTCCTCACCCGATATTATAAAAGCAAGAAGAGGGCTCAGGCTCCGACCAAACACACTGATTGGATCCAGAGGGCATCTGAGCACATCGTGGGGGATTGGCAGACAGGTGAGTGCCTATGCTCCCACTATCCCACCAACAAACGGGGGATGATTGTATAATATCCCCCGGCACATAACCTCAGAATAGGGGGAAATAGCCTTTGATATATATATATGGGGAGATAAATATTTAAAACAAGTTTTGTTATTTAAAATTTTAAAATAATGTCTTCTAGCTATGCCTGCTGTAATTTTTACATAAAAAAATGCTTCTACAAGTTAGTATAGATTGAAAATGTTATGTGTGGCCCTTTAGTAATGCCAATTGCCGCACTTCTGGCCTTCATACCAACTCAGGTACCTGCCACTGTTCTAGGTTATGCAGAGCAAACCTAATAACCAGGTGAGAAAATACTATAAAAGACAAATATGACCACTTTTCTTTTTTAGAACTTTTTTTAATGTAAATTTTCAAGAACACTTAACATATCACTTATTGGTAACAATAGAAACAACAAGAATGAGCTGTTTTATCTGGAGCATGACTGTAACAATCTAGGCTTAGTAGCTGAAGCAGAATACAGGAGCAGGCAGTCCAGAAACAGCTAACAAACAGCGGTAGCCGAGAGTCAACAAATATAGTCAGAACAAGTCGGGGTCAGTAGATAATGGTGTCAGGTTAGAAGTGGAGTGAGATGCAGCACAGTCTGGTACTTAGCTACCAAGGGTCGGTACTCACTTAGCGGTAATGATGATATAGAAAGAGCAAGGTATTGTCAGAGCACAATAACCTGGCAAGAAGAAAGCACAGAGACATGGTTTTAATAGGAAGTACATATGAGGAGCAAAGAGTTCAGGGTGAAGAACTAGGCATCGTGTTTTTTTTGTCCAAGGGATCCAACAAGGTGAAAAGGCATCAGGTGGCACAGGCAACATTCAGAACAGAGAAAAGGAGGCAAGGTAAGGCGAAAGAGAGACTAAGGTATGACCCTGAGTATGTATGGAGAAAGCATAAAAAGACTTACCGTATATGTCGGCGTATAAGACGACCCCCCAACTTTTACAGTTAAAATATAGAGTTTGTTATATACTCGCCGTATAAGACTACCCCCTCTTCCAACGCTCACCAAATGAAAAAATGTATGTCTACTCTGACTTTCAACCCACAGATCTCCAACACCCTTAGAAGTCCGATCTTTTTTTGTATTAGTAAGGATAGGATAAGTGAAAGCATGTATGCAGCAGAGTAGTGCTTTATGCTAATAGGGAAACAATATTTTATAGGGGGCTATTAGTAGGAAGGATTATGCTCAGGGACCTGAAAATTTGCATGGATATAGTCTTAGGGGTTAACTACCATGCAGGGATTTAAAGATATTTGTGTTCAATGTAGGCAAGTTAAATGTTGCATATAGGAGTATATCTCTCTGGCAATGAAAAAGAATTGTCTGGAGGCTGGAATTTAGCTGAAATGTAACTTATAAGTATTATAGCTAGAGTGGTGAAACTCGGGGTGTAAGTAGTAGTAGGTGAGCATTACTGACCCTGAAAATTTCATCATTATACTATAAATGGTTTTCCTGCTATGAATGTTCAAAGTTACAACAAAGCTACAGCGTGTGTTCTCTGTGGAGGGAGAAGCGTCCTGTAGCCATGGTAACACTGCTCTGCTCCTTGTTACAATGTATCTCAGACAGCCGCTCGCAGCTCAGCTCGCAGGCAGCAAAGATCCATCCATCCACAGCTCCCATAGATGGTCCCCTGCTTGCGGCACCCGGCGTATAAGACGACCCCCAACTTTGGGGAGGATTTTAAGGTACTGAAAAGTCGTCTTATACGCCGGCATATACGGTAAGCCCCCCACACATACGACCCACAAACAATCGCAGCATGGTGACGCATGGAATTGTCGAGCGATTGTTTGGTGATCGTTCGCCGAATCAACGTGCACCATTTTGCATAATCGATACCCTCAAACCCCATCCAAAGTAATGCCGATCGAACAGGGATTTACCAACATGTTGGTTCTCTGTTTGATCGACATTTCTTGGAGCAGGATGGATCCACCAAACTCACACGGCAATCGATAATTCGGAATTCAAATGAACAATCGATCCATGTGTGGGGGTCTTAAGACCTCCACTGCTGCAGATAGAATACACAAGCAAAACGTGTGTTTTCTGTGTGGATTACCCACAGTTTACCTGCCTGTTTTCACTTGTTTTAATTTGTCCTCTTTTTAATTAGTCCATTGATTTCAATGCCAATGGGCGCGACCAGTGTGTGTGCGTTTCAAAGCATGCTGCAATTTTTACAGCATTTTGTTTCCCAGCTGTGGAGACTGACCCATTGGGACACTGGGGGGGGGGGGCTTCGGGCACGACCAAGATGCTCCAAAACCGCAGTGGAGCCTAAGTCTGAGTCTACACTGACAATAGGGCAGACATATGGACACCTCAGCATGACATGCCCATGGCACCCTCCCTGATATTTGGGCCCTGGTTTTGGTGTTTTTATGGAGCGGTCATCGTCATGTTAGCGTTACAGCGCCTTATTAGCTTAAATGAACAAACCCAGGCGGGACGCTGTGAGTTACATTTGGCCCAACGTCCCCATTGCAGTCTTTAGACTGGTGCATAATTTCCCATTGGGGAAAGATAGGGGGGGGGGGGTGAAGACTATGCTTAAGGCCCCGTCATATGGCAGGGGGTCAATGAGTTCCCAAGTAGTTATAGGCAGCATAGGCAATAATCATATACATGAAATTTCACAAATTTTTCACATAATATTTGGAAGAAATAGAAAACTATTTGGGTTCTGGTCATTACTACCTTTATTGCAAAAATCGTCACTTGTACACGTGCATTTTGTGAACGCAATGTCTTGTCATGGAGACATATAGTGACAGAATGTGAAATAGCAGCTGCAATGTAATCACCAGATGAGACATAGAAGTAATTCATTGCAAAATCGGCACTTGTACATGCGCATATTGTGAAATAAATGCATGTTACTTTCCCCAGAATCTCAAACATTCGTGATTATGAAGCCCTACATTTGCGATCTTCTGGAATTCTCAAAGTGCTGATATTCGCAATAAAATGTGAGATTCAAATATTCGCGACCAACACTATTCCCAAGGTTTGTATTGTTATAATGCGTCAATTTATCATGCAATTTGGTGCTACTTTTACTCACATTATGCTTATATATTTACCTTCTGTACAAAAAGGGGTCAAAGCCACTGAAATGCATAAGAGTATAATTTTGTAATGTTGACATATTAAGAGTAACCATATTTTTTCTAAGAGATGCACCTTTTACCCAAAAAAATTGGGGGAGGGGGGGGGGGGGGTAGTGCCTGCATCTTATGGTCCTGCTCTCCTGGCAAGAAGATTACCGGGGAGGTGGAGGAACTGTCAGATGGGAGATCTGCCCACGGACGGATCTCCCATCTGAACTGTGTTGTTTATATCAGCAAAGTCCTGCTGATATAAGCAATGACTTGTAGAAAGATAGATGAAAGATCATGTGATCTCTCCCATCTATCTCTGCAGCTTCCTCACACAGAGAGCCTTAGAGGGGAGATACCTGCCCATATTCCCCCGCAGCCCCCCTCTCCCAGATGTGTGAAAAAGATGCGGTAATATGACAGCAAGTACTCCTAGTGGCTGAAATTTGGTACTGCAGGGGATTTTTTCCCCCAACTGATTTGAACACTTAAAATATTTTTTTCCATTTTTCCTGCTTTAAAAACTGGTTTTATGGTCAGGTGTGTCTTATAGTCCGAAAAATACAGTATTTATGGAACTTTTCTTTGTCCTAATGGTGTTATGTATGGGCTATGCACAGGGTCATCATAGTCCACAAAGCACTGTGTCGCACCAAAAACAGTGTGAGATCCCGCGTTGTAATTGCTGTGGAAATCAATGGACCCCTTTGCATGATGCATACAAAATGCACTTAATGTTTTTGGACAGATTTTACCCATTTAACACAAACATGCTCATGAGCCCCAGAAAAACGTAGCTTAACTTTGTTACCAAAATGTACAACTGTGGCAAACCCCAATATTGTCTATTAACCCCCCTAGCGCTTCTGACAGCTCCATCTCGTCCAGCTCTGTCCTGTCAGTATTGCAGTGGACGGGATGGAAGATCAGAGCCGTCCAGCGAAGATCAGAGCCCCTGCAGCACATACTCACTGCTCTGTGCTGTCCCAGTGGCTCCGATCCCCCAGCTGGCTTCTTCACTGAAGCCAATGCCCCCCCCCCTCTCAGTGACGTGATGATGTCACTTTGGGGAGGGGGGCGTTAGGACTAGTGTTGAGCTCAAATATTCGAATGTCAAATATTTTTCGCAAATATTAGCAATTCGAGAATTCGCCAATATCTCGAATATGTCGCCGGATATTTGCAATTTCAAATATTCGCAGTATGGCCATGTATTGCGAAAATCATATTCGCATTGCGAAAATAAACATAGCATTCATTTTGAAGATTTTCATGATGTGAGTATAATTTTCGCAAGTTGATTAAGATTTTAGCAATACATGGTCATACCGCCAATATTCGAATTTCCCAATATAGAATCGAATATTAGTAGAGTTATTCGCAAAATATCGCGAATTCAAATATTGCCTATGCCTCTCATCACTAGTTAGGACATTCAAATGTAAATTGCACGAGAAACAGTTTTCTATTATAAGACTTTTTTTTGGTTTAGTGTGATTTCCAGATGTGCTCTTTGAAGTTAACCCTCCCTCTCCTGGTGTGTTCACACCAGGGGACAGAGGGTGCTAAAGGGTATTGTATTGGATACAGTGATAACTGTATCCAATACAATTCAAACTAAAAAAACGAAATACATTTCCCATTGTAATAAAACATTTATTAAAAACATTAAAACATGAATATACTGTTTTACAATCTTTCATACCAAATGAGTATTTTAGAGATTTTATCATTCAGATTATACCTTTTATTCATTTTTTTTATGTAATTTCTTTTTTTTTACATAATTGTGTGTTTCAAACATTATTATATTCAGGATGTCTATTAGACCCGTATTAGACCCTTGTACATGCATATTATGGGAAGTTACAGGCATACAACATAAAAAAAGTCTATGGTGTGCTTTTGGTACAGACATCTGGACCTTGAAAGAGCACTAGGGTGGTTAATGAGGAATGGCCAAAAAAATTCCATGTCCATTTTCAGAATGGAACATTTACATTCACAACTTGAACTTGAACAAGTGATCAGACTCTGCTGCAACACAATATTAAAACCTAGTCTTCAAAGCAAACGGCAGAAGGCACAGTAAAGAAAAATGTCAAAGAGGTAATTTCAGTTACTGGGAGACGGAGGCAAAGAAGCATCACTTACTTCAGTCTGTTTCTCTTTTTTCTTGTAGTGCAGACACAATCCCATGGCAAGATATGTGACAGAGCAGACAATTTCATGCCCTCGCAGAGAGATTTTATTTATGAGTGTGAGAGCAATCATAGGCACTTGATGTCTATTATAAGTGTCAGGCCTGAAACAGAAAAATGAATGGTTATTTCAGGCACTTAGATAAGAAGTAACGGTCTTCTGAAATATACATTTCTTTTCTTTAAGGCATTCGTTAGTTTTTGTAAGCAATATCTGGTTAATACTTTGCAAAGCTTCTCTAGCAATAGACTGAAGTCATAAAAAAATGATTTGAAGAACATTTTAGCATTTTCTATTCATAGATAATGTAAGAATTGTACACACTTTAATTGAATATTTTGTATACGTGTCATGGCAAAGAACCACCAAAAATAAGCTTGGTTGTTTTGGTATCCTAAATTTCAGAATATCAATTTTTTACTCCCCCCAAAAAAAGTGCCTGCGTCTTATGGTCCGAATGCACTACCACTGCAGCCACTTGGCCGCGAGTGGTTATGCCTTAGCTCCCCAGCTGATCTCCTTGCCGGGAGAGCTGGCGGGAAGCCGTCAGATGAGAGATGCGGCCACGGCCGGTGGTCCAGATCTCCCATCTGAACTGTATTGCTTATGCCAACAGAGCCCTGCTGGTATAAGCAATGAAGAGAGAAAGATAGATGAACTGCCATCTCCCATTCTCCCGTGTCTGTGGAAACTGCAATCACACTGCAGCTTCCACGGACACAGGCACAGCCAGAGAGGGAGAGAAGAGACTCTGAAACTGTTCTCCCCACAACCCCCCTCCTTCTAGTCAGTGAGGAAGATGACCTTGTGCTCTGATAGAAATGCTGCTAGTGACATCTACTGGCTGAATTTATTATTTAATATTTTTTCTGGTTTTCTGCTCTAAAAACTGGGTGCGTCTTATAGTCCGAAAATACAGTATCTATTTACCTGAATCAAAATGTAAACCTTCAACGTGGAACCTGAAGCATATTAAGCTCATCCTTGGGGCATCCAGGCCAACTTTTCGATGTCCTGCCCTAAGAAAGGTAAGGGCTTGTCTAAACTACAGACACCAACAGCTTTCCCCTATGGGAAATGAGTCTATACTGGCGCATCATTACCTGCGTAGAGGTTGGGCCAAACATGAAGCACTCCAAATGCCATTGTGGGTCTGTTGACAATCGCATGGCAATGATGTAACGGGCCAATTGATAAACAATGGGCGTGTAATTTGACATTCATTTAAATAATTAGGCTTTGGTATTGCCAACACACCGTGTCCATAACACCATCTGCTGGCTAGAGTAGACCAGTGGTTCCCAAACTTTCCTTGCAGGGCCCCCCTTTTCTTTTTTGGAACATTATCGATCCCCCCTCCCCATTCAAACACAGGTTAAGGGCCAGCGCCCCACGCCCTGGAATATCTTCGCGCCCCCCAGTTTGGGAACCACTGGTGTAAACTCAGCCTAACTGTTGAATAAATAAAAACAAACAAAAAAAACAACCATCACTACAATTCCTAAACATAAAAAACACATTCTTACCTTCCCCTCTCTTCTGTTTTTGCTCCCTCCACCAATCAGAATCTACAACACCCCACCAGTGTCTCCATGCTGGGCTGATGGGCGAAAGGAGACTTGGGAAGGTAGATGTGACTGTTGACATCTATCTTCCCAAGTCCCCTTATGCCCAGAGCTCACCACAGTGTGACGTCAGCAGAGGGGCAGAGCATCACTTGATTGAGTTTTCACCCAGGTATTTATTACTTTCTTTAAAAACCTGAGATCAGTCTTTTTTTCGGCACTTCTTGTGTGGATAATAAAAGCAGAGAAGGAGGTGTCTGCTGATTGGCTATGAAATCCACTAAAATGCACATGCATTTTGAATGAGCATGTTGGTGGCAGCTGCTGCCTTGTCTGTATGAACTATCCTGAAACATATCTAAAGCAAGAAAAAAGTTAATGGGACAGTGTCCACTTCCGCACTTTTTTGAGTGGCTTCCCACAGCACTTTAATTTCAGTGCAGGGCCCTATTATCATGGTGGCTACGTGGGGGTCGCTGGTGGCTCATCCATTGATGACCCATTGTGGCCGTGTGGCAAAAGGGTTGCCCACCTCTAGTTGAGACTAGTGTTGAGCCCGAATATCCAGCATTCAAGAATTTGCAACATGCTATTTCGCGAATGTGCGTTCGGATATTCGTAATGGTGGATATTCGGCATATTATGCTTCAACATTGTTTACCGGCATTTATGATACATATTTGTGCGCATTGCAAATGGATACGCACAATAGGCACAGTGCTTGTACTGGCTAAAATCAAAGAATGAAGAGAAGCTGTAAAACTGGTTCGCGAATCTTTGCGAATAATTGTGAACAGCTGCGATGTAAGGCAATAGAATACAGTCAATTCAAATTTTTCGAGTTTCGAATGTTCCTTAAAGCAGACCTACGACTTGTTAGGTCTCTCTACAGTATCAGCTTCAGCTCAGCTGATATTGCAGAGATCCCTGACTAAAAAAACCCAAAACGGTTTCTGACAGCTGGAGGGGTGTCTTTTCAGAGACAACCCCTCCCACTGTGTTACATCTCGCCTAGGCAGGATGTAACAAGCTGCAGGGGTTACTGGGAATACTCTGCCATAAGCCCCTGTGTCTGAGTCTCACAGATGTGACTTTGTGAAGAGAGAAGAGAGAAGCCTCTCTTCACTCAACTGGCAGCTAACAACACACTGCAGAGGAGTCTCTGTCAGTGTAGGAGAAGGGGGGCGGGTTATTGTTAGCTGCTGCCCGGAGAAGATAGATCAAGAAGGGGCTTCTCTTGCCCTTAATCAACATGCTGCCACCATCAGATAAAACATGAAGAAGGTAAGTAAGTTTCATTTTGTTTTTATGTAGCAGTTTTCCAGGATCTGAACTGCTGACAGGTAAGTAATATGCTTATTTCATGTATGTGTGTTTTTTTTTTGTTATAGTTTAAAACCGCTTTAGAATTAAGCGAATTTGAATATACCATATGCCACTTAAAACTAGTTTATGTATTCCACAATGCACAGGTGACAACCAAATCTATTGTGTTTCACTCCTCAATTGGTCCACTGGTCCTCTCAGGATCGTTGCTATGGGTGGGCCAGGCCTGCCTTATATTATCACAATGGCCATACGTGCACATTTCGTATTTACGAATATCGAATATTAGTAGAATTATTTGTGAAATATCGCAAATTCGAATATTGCCTATGCCGCTCATCACAGTTTAGACCGTTCCTTCTTTGAAAGCCTTCAATAATGCTTCACTGAATAATTTTGAAACTGCCTTGTTCTGAATGTTCCTGGCTGTTCTACTTTTGAATCACAATAAAGGAACATGCATAATGCGAGTATCTCACATAACAGGCTTCGTTATGGGGCTTCGTTATGGTATTTTCTGTTCCTGCATTGGGAAGCAGCAGTGAGAGGGTAACAAATTATATAGAGACCACAAATAAACATCCATTGTGACTTTTGTATTTAGTCTGCATCTGTTGGTGGTAAGGACAAAATGTACGTTTCCACATACGTCGGGACCCTCTCAATGTCCCTTGCAATGATCCTCGCAATGTCTATCTGCTACGTCGGGAGGCCACTAAGCGATACGCTTAGCGGGCTCCCGACGTAGCAGATAGACATTGCCTGTACGGTGGATGGTCTGTCTACACATCCGCCGGTGCAAAGACTCAACGTATTCGACTACGTTGAGTCTTGCAGCTGCGGAGCGGCTTGGCGCCATGAAGACAGATCCTCCGCCGAGCAGGTAAGTGTATCTGCTAAGCGTACTTTAAACTCTTTCATGTAGAAAAATCCTCTTTAAAATTTCTAGCGTCCATCAGAGCAGATGGAAACACATTTACAGCTTTAAGTTGAACATTTTTTTTTTTGTACATTCGATTCCCTAGTACCTTATTGTCGCAGGTTGTTGAGTTGTCATCGCAGATGCATGATAGAGATCCATGCAGCTTTTATTGACAAGATAAGTGTGCTGACATTTGGAACCAGAAAATAATAACACTCATAATATATTAAACATGTCAAAGTTTTGAAAGCTCTCAGTATGAGCTCAGAAAAACGTTGTAGGGAGGCATATGTCCCCCTAATTTTATGTGAGACATTGAAGGTTAACTCAAGCCCACTCCACTGTGAGGGTTAATTGCTTGTTCAGGTCTAGGCAGCACAAAAAAAGAAGATATATGAGCAGTGGCGGTTTTAGATTTAGGCAATATGGGTGGTTGCCCAGGGTGGCATCACAACGAGGGGCAGCACCTAGGCATTGGAAATTTTTTTTATCAAGGGTGGCCAATTAGTTTATCCAAATTTGTAATTTTAAATCAATGTGTGTCTGAGTTTGACACCCCTGTAATCTAGTCCCTATTGATCACAAGACTGCAGGGTAATGTGTTGGGTGCGCTAGGAACTCTAAAGCCGGCCATAGACATGCCGATTCCATAGTTGTGGGCGTTTGCTGAACGCATGGTGGTCGGTCGCCCACAACTACAGGGTTGCCCACCTTTAAGTTTTGACCCAAAAAACCCGCAGGTCAGATCGCACGGCGGCCGCGGGTGTCCACATGGGGCGACAGATCCCTGTCTCCCCAGCGCTCGATCGGTCAGAGAATGAACATGTCCGTAAATCTCTGACTGATGTCATTGGTTTGAATGGGGACCGGCGTTCCTGTTCAAACTAATGGCCAACACACAAAGGGTGCCTGCTGATACTCTGAGCGGCGGAGTGCAGTGACGTCACATGATTGCACTCTGTCGCTGCGTCTGTCGGCGATGTGGTTTGGGGACTAAGCCTCCCAGCATACCCCCCCCCCCCCCCCGAGGGCTTTCGACCAGAATTTTTGGGGGGGGGGTTGGGCTGGGGTGGCCAATCTCACTAGGACCGGACCCTATGCTAAGACGATTAAACTGACAACGTTGGGCATTATACAAGGACATGGTTAGCAATTTTTTTTCTGTAGTTCCCCTTTATACAGTTTTTCAAGGTGTTTGTGGGTGGTTTGGTATATTAAATATCTATACTATGCAGCACATGAAAGCCAAACAGTTAAAAAATTATCCCTGAAATAGCTTAGAAGGATCAATTACTGAGCTCTCAATCCCAGCAATGTCACTGAGAACATCTCAGTCAATGAAGACACTGTGGATTTGCCAGAATGCATAAGTCTAATTTCTTAGTCAAAATCTAAACACGCTTTCTTCTTAGTAAAGCTTTTTTTTTTCTTCAGACTATAAAAAGTAGGTGCTCATGCAAAATTGTACTCTGCGCTTTCAAAATTCTTCAGTAAATGAGAGAAAAACAGTCTTCTCTGCTGAGTGAAAGACTCGCCGGCCTCCGAGACACTGGAATACGTAAACAAATTAGACGTATATGAAACTAGGAGCCGGGACACAGACCAAAGGACCGTGAATAGCCACATTTGAAGGTGTTCTCAAAATACAGAGCTCCCTTCCAGGCAGAATTTTGGCTCGTACCTGTGACAGGAACACATAAACGCCTTTGTACTTTGGCTATGGATTAATGGACTTTATTTATCCAGAAAACAGGCTCTGATAACCCAGTGTGGGTGGGCTGGTCACAAATTATAAATCCACATTGCCATTCCTACACGTCCCCCTGGGCCTCCCTGAGCCCAACTCACAGAACGGCTGACTGTGTGGTTGCGTGTCTTTGATTATCTAGCGGCCACACTGTTGCTGTTTCATAGTCTGGTTTTACAGTAAATTAGATGACGGACCATGGCTTTCTCTTGGGAGTATATTGGTGGTCTTAAAGCACCTGTTCTCATACTTGAAACGTAGTCTAATAAATCTGATTACTGAGTTCATTCCAGGAGCTGTTCGCTAAAATAATTTTTACCCAAATTTTTATATATCTTCTGTCATCCAAGGGCTAAGTAGACTTGACTGTTGAAAGTTTGCAAACTTTTCAAAGTTAAGAACTAAAATGTAAATAACAAACATAAAAAATACAACAATATCCAAGTATATTCTTTATATCTTAAGTCAAAAGAAGTCAACAAGCAGACAGCATCACTGGTGCTAAAATATCCCTCTGTAGGAGAATTGGGATTCTGCGTCTGCTATAGACACAGACAGGACAATCGCCCACTGCTTGTGGGCGGCTTGCCATTACTTAAAGCATGTTGCTGCCACATCAGCAGTAACATGCCCTATTCATTTATATTTCAAAGATATTCACGCCCATGTGTCCATTGATCGTCAATGAACACAGCACTAGCATCCGCTCTCCGGTCACCACTATTACATACCGGAGGTTGAAAGTGTCCTATTCACTTGAATAGGAAAGTTGCAATGTTGTAATGTTACAAATCCAGGCAACAGTCTTTATTGGGTAGTCCAAAACAAGGCAAAGATCATACACAAGTATCAGTCCAATGAAGCGCAGGTCCAGGGCCAGGGCAAGGAGAGTCCAGGCAATAAGGCTGTGTCACTGTTAGGGATAAGGACGTGTAGACAGGCAGGCAGGTTAGCAACACAGCAGCACAAAAGCACACCCAAGCACACTGCTATACTGCTGTGCCCAATTCTGCGTTCTTTTTTTAGCAGGGCTCCAAGTTCTTATTAACCTGACGCATAGCTTAAGGACCTATGTTGATGAGATTTTTAGCCGCACCGTTTTTTTTAGCCCCACACAAGTCTATGCGAGTGCAGAAGCCTAAAGTAGGATAAATGCAGGTCAATAAAGAGGTGACCATAAATTCAAGCTGTAACTTGTGGCCAGCATTAACCCCGATGATATGTCACACTTGTGTCCTGAATCTAAGAACCTTACTACCCTGTTTCCCCAAAAATAAGGTATCCCCTGAAAATAAGGAACCCTTTAAGTTTTTGCCTCACATTGAAAAATTAGGCACCCCCCCCGAAAATAAGGCACCCCCGAAGATACGGTACTGTAACTGTAAATGACACAGGAGGATCAGAAGGGGTTACTAAAATGGTAATCCCCCCTCTGTCTACTGTGCCATTTTGATTCCCCCCTCTGATCCCCCCTGTGTCATTTGAAGTCATCCCCCCACCCTGATACCCCAGTGCTGTATTGTTTTTCAGGAAAAAAATTATAAAAGACACTGTCTTATTTTTGATGAAACACTGTATTTTCAGATATTTTTTGGGGCTTTTGTCAAATTTACATTCCCAAAAGCCGCATAGCATAACACAAGGCATATTTGACAGGCCAAGTAACTTTGTAATAATCTTTTCTGCACTCATAAAACAAGTCTGCTATCAGCTTCAGTTTCACAGCACGGAGAGCCATCAATAAGTCCACGGGGATCTTTTTACTGCCCTCTCTGCTCCAATGTAACATGAAAATATTCCTCCAAATCTGCAGGCCTCAGAGGCACTTGTCATAAAATGAATTGCGTTTTGACATGACCCATTTTCACAGATTTAGACTTGCATAATTAAAGCAATCTAACTCTCTCTTTGTAAAAATTCAAATTTCTTATAATAAATATAAAAGGGAAAGCTTAACACTTAAGGGGAGTAAGTAGCGTTTTATATATATATACAGTTATGGGGAAAAGAAAATACACCCACTTTCATTTCTATAAGTCTATGTATTTTCTTTTATATAAATGTGAATTCTAATTTTCAAATAAGTCCTAAAAGAAAAGATAGTTAAACAAATGCAACAAGCCATGTTCTATTTGGTCATTTAGTTATTGCATAAATAAATCCAGTAACGTATATGTGTGTGGCAAAAGTAAGTGAATCCTTAGGATTATATATTATATTATATTTATAT
>CM070042.1:50703691-50721510 GCA_036250615.1 Ptychadena robeensis | reverse complement strand
TGTGGATGGAGACAGCTAATCGGAGGATCAATCAGGAATAGGGAGGTCCATCTGCAGCAGGATCTACCATGCAGGAGGCTGACGCAGAGGACTGTGAGGGAGATAGTGAGGTAGACCCCCTACATATGGGGTGAGTACCAAACACCTTCTCCTGGAGCTCACTAAAAAAGTTCTGTGCACCCCTGCATATACCTATAGTTAGGGTCTGGTTTTCTACTTGATCATTTTAGGTTGATCGAACGCTAAAATCGAACCGTGTATGCCTAGCTTTAATTAGTTTGGATATGTAAATTTGTTTTTACCTATAGATCTACTAGATCTGTAAAAGTATTGTTAGCGGCATCAGACCTGTGCTGTAGATGAAGTGATTGTCATCAAGGAGTTCATGTTATGTAACAAAGCAATAGAAAATATGTTGTATAGTTTAGTTTTTAATCACTTGCTACCACATTCAGTTTTTTTTTCCATAACAGTATACAGCGAGAGTCTAAGGGCTTGTTTCCATTGTAGCGTTCCCGTGCGGTTGCAGCCGCGCGGCCGCCGCACGGCTGCCCACGGACACAACCGCATCCATTGGAAACTTCAATATAGTTTCCACTGGTGCGGTTGTGTGAGTTCGGGTGCGGATGCGGTTTAGGGCGTGTTTCTGAACGCTAGCTGCAGCGTTTTGAAACACATCCGCGCCCCAACCGCATCCACATCTGCAATACAAAAAAAAATTGCATCGCAAAAACGCGCGGAAACGCGCGACCACTTTAGGCATGCGTTCAGCCGCGCTGTTAGAACCACGCGGCTGCAACTGCAATGGAAACTTCTTAAAGCAGCCTGGGGTGGCTTGTAACCAACATCTAAGAGCTAAATATTGTTCACATAAAAGACCCATAAATTATGCATAAGCTGTTATTACTAAAGGGGTTTGTGAGCGTGCTAACGTAGCTGAGCTTGTGGATTTACATTTCTATATGAAAGCATAGAGATTAGACTAGACACTAAAACATCAATTTTCTGCAGTACAAAGAACAGTTTAGTACGAGGAGAGGCAATCGCATACACAGATGTTATCTTACTGTTTTTTTGTACTTTTGGAGCTCTCATTCATAATAAAATGGACTACAGAAGAACAACGTATTTTATCTTGCGCCAGTTGGACTTGGCGCTCTCAGAAGTGGGACCTTAGGATAGGAATATGAGAAATGCTGTAGCTATTTCTTTTTATCTTTGCTGAAATCTCAAGGACTTTCCCTTTTTGTTGCATTTAACACTTGGTAAACTACTGATCTGGGATAAACCATTTTATGTGCCATCAGACAACTGCTGACTTCTAGAAACTGCAAGTTCATGGCTAATGCAACACAAGCGGATGTAAAAATCTAAATATATATATATGTTAAATTTAGGTTTGACTGACCTCTGAGCTGGTATGAGGGTGGTGTTACACTCCACAATCCTAAAAAATATATACTTACCTGCTGTTCCCTGGAATCATATGGGAATATCTTGATCTGCCAGGCTTTCAGGGGTTAACACAGGGAACAATATCATGAGTGGCCACTGGGGGCGCCAGTTATGTTTTTCTCTAGGGGAAAAAACGTCTTATTTCTTTTGATGCAGAGTTGAGCCTGCTCCGCGGCACAAGCCAGGAAGAGAGGAGGATGGGGGGAGATCTTCTTAAATGACTCCTATACAGGTACGTTTTTTACTTAATTTTATGCATTCCTCCCTGTTATCAGCACTTTTATTGCCATTCATGTAATGAAGAATTTCTCGTGGTAGGTCCTCTTTAAAGAATGGGATCCCAACTAAGTATAGGCTACATCATTAAGGCTAAGTGTTCTTTATTGATGAGTAGGACAGTGTCCACTCCACGTTCTCAAAGTGCCGCAATGTGCAGTGTAGAGACGTGCCCATTAAAGATTGTAATGGTAATGAATAGGGAGAATTTCCGTCAATGTGGTGGGAATTCGCCCAAAACTGCAAGCAGGCCGTCTGTAAATCGTGGCCAGTGCTCCCGTAAATTGCCCGCCACATGTTTCCAATGCAGTGAAAAATCAGTGGACACATGGCCTAAAAAACTGTGTTAAAGTAGGAGCTGGTGGGAGGAACCAAAATTTCTGCCCAGGGAGTAGAGAAGGTGTTAAGAGAGAACCCCTGACAATTTTAGCAGCTGCGACACCATCGATTACCATAATGTAGAAGGTGGAAAGTGTGGTCAAGTTGGACTTCTCACCATGTTCCACCAGGGGGAGCTCTGACCTAAGCCCTTTTAAAGTATCAGTTCCCAATGGCTTGTTGGTCTGTGCTGCCTTAGTGGCTGAAGGGGGAGTTGAGCTGAGGCTTGAGACTCCCTTCTCCCGCAACATCCAGTTAGGAAACATGCGGGTGGCTTCTGAGAGAGACAGCCTGCACCTTGATTCAAGACCATCTGAAAGACCCAGGAGTGGGCTGTAGAGAGGTCCATAAGCTGAGCAATGGAAGGTATTGGCAATATTACAAAAAAAGCATTGCTCTAGCTTACGTTGTTAAATAAAGTTCAAAGTATAAAGTTCAAAGTTAACTTGAATACTTTGACAAGAAAATTTCAACTTGACTTTGAACGTAATTTATACAAACTCCATGTGCTAGAAAATACTTTCTTTTTTGTAACATTCCCAATACCATCCTATATATTTACAGGAATGTTGGTGATGATACCATGTTCAGGGGCATTGAAATTAACTCACAAAATCAGCAAAATCAGGCAAAATTTCACTGAAAAGCACAACCGATTGCACTAGCAAATATCTGACACACCTGGAAATGTCACATATGAGTATCATCTATAGATCATAGAAGCGCTAACACTTTTGTCCATCAGAAAAGTAACTATTATATTTACATAATATTGGTGTCCAAATTATTTTGGTATTGTAGCGACAGAATCACTTAAAATGTCAGGTGACCTAAAGATGCACCAGCACCTGGCACATGCAGGACAAAGTGACCGTATCTCTATATCCCTCAATCCTCTTGGATCCACTCCCATCCATCTATATCCCTCAATCCTCTTGGATCCTGCACACCAGTAGCTACCAGTCAATAAATTAGACATATGGCTTAGGACATGGCTCCCTGGGAACTTTGCTGTCACTCCCTAAGTCAAATGGCAATACCTTGGCCTAGTTATTGACTGGTAGCCACTAACCAATTGAACAAATTTCAGTATTCAACTAAAAAGGGGGACGAAACTTCAAAATTTGAAGGTTGTTGCCCCTGTTTTAAAGAACGGGAGGTCAGGGGAAATTTCTCTTCTGCCTGTCTATTTCACAGATATGGGGGACACAAAGAAATGAACCCCCTGGTGGTTGAATTATTTCCTAAAATTGTATCCTAAAGTGGCATGAAAAACACAAGCCGAGAACCATGTACCGTGTTTTTCGGACTATAGGATGCACTTTTTTACCATTAAAATAAATGGGAAAGTGTCCCTGCGTCTTATGGTCCAAATATGTAAAAAAATTACAGTGAAATCTATCCCCAGCCCTCGGGAATACTGATAGGGAGTTTAAAACAATTGTTATATTAGAACAAGGAAGAGTTACTCCCTCTGCTGGGGTTTTTGTTGAGCATCTTTAGTAGCGCACACACAGTCATGAACATTTCCAGAGTTTTGCCTTTTTAAAACTTTTTTAAAACATATCCATGAAAAGGTTTGCATTGTTTCCTTTAGGTTATACACAAAGGATGCATTAACACCAACCTCATTCCTGGTTTTGAAGTTGGACTACTGACATATCCATCTTTCAGTTGTACAATTACCAAAGCCTGTTGAGAATGCCTCCGAAGCGGAGCAGATGTTTCTGTAAACAGCGATTGCCAGAGCTGTAAACTGACATTAGAAGTGAATACTGCACTGCGGTCCTCAGAACAAGCAGATGAAGTTAAAACAGGTTAATAGAACAATACAGTCAACTTCTGTGTCATTGCCAACAGGCCTTATATCATTTAGACCTCTCCCTGCGCTTACACAAGGTTGCTGCGGCAGTTGCTATGGCGACGAGCCTTTCCCGGTGTATAATTGGCCTTTGTGCAGCGTGTGCTTTGCGTTCCCGGCTTTTAATACAATTAGGGATTACTGCAAAACGCTCCTGTATAACTACAGATAATATCCTTACCCAATTTTATTAGCCAAGCAGTGGTGTATGGTACCATTTATTAAAGGCGCGTGGTGGTATTTATTAACTAAGCGTGGTGCCGTCACACAAATGGTTATATTAGTTATTGGCTGCAGTCCATCTGCTCTGCAGACGGTGGCATACTTTCTTCCGAGTATTTGTATCGTTTCTCATTCCTTGGCCACTGTCTGAATCTAAACACGGCAGGAAATTTTTTCAACTTCCTTTGAGATAAAATACTGTATTTCTCAGACGATAAGACGCACCTTTTCACTCCCAAAATTGGGGGAGGGGGGGGGAGTGCCTGCGTCCTATGGTCAGAATGTGCAACTCAGGCGCGGTTAATCGCAACTCCCCACCAGCTCTCCGGGCAGATGGGAGATCTGCACACAACCAGATCTCCAATCTGAGTTGTATTGTTTATATGAGCAGTTTCCTGCTGATATAAGCAATGCAGAGTGTGTGCGGGGAAAGCTGCACTTACGCTGGCAGCTTTCTCACACACACAGCTTAAGAGGGGAGACATTGCAGCAGCCCCCCGCCCTCTTTCCCGTGTGTGCGAAAGATGAGATATGCCGTGAAGTTTGCTCTCTAGTGTAACCAGTTCAGTTGTGGCTGAAGTTGGTACTGCAGGGGATTTTTTCCCCAATTGATTTGAACACATCAAATATGTTTTTTTCTGCTTCTCCTGCTCTAAAAACTGGGTGCATGTTATGGTCAGGTGTGTCTCCAAAACGGTATATTATGGGCTACTATGGTGCTAT
Organism: Ptychadena robeensis; assembly: GCA_036250615.1. Classification (NCBI taxonomy): domain Eukaryota; kingdom Metazoa; phylum Chordata; class Amphibia; order Anura; family Ptychadenidae; genus Ptychadena; species Ptychadena robeensis. Next base: position 50,716,595 of record CM070042.1, on the reverse strand, counting down.
CATGTCAAGTGTCAAAGTGCTGTAAATGTGGCCCTTACTTGAAATAATGTCGCTTTAGCATTTCATTTTTGTTTGTCTTGTCTGTGCTAGTTGGCAAATAGCACTTTATTTTTTTGGACACCATTTTCACAGTTGGAAATAACATAAAGGTCTGATGAGTTGAGTTGGTAATAACTTAAAGGGCCAATACACAATGACCAAAGCTGATATCGTTGATGTATTTTAATTGCAGCCACTTAGAAAGTAGAGTTGACTACAAAAATGGTGAAAAGGTGTGTTTAACTTCATATCTTCATGGTAGATAAAGATAAAGGTTAGGGTAGATTTTTTCACCAATATTGGTAACCCAGATCCACCTTGGTCCAAGCCTCCGTTGCGTTGATGTTGCCGTAACTATGTGCGTCTATAGGAACGCAACGGAGGCTGGACGGAACCCAGCGTATCCAATAGTGGAGGTGGAGTTAGGGCCTAACTATCTAAATCTGATAAGAAAAAAGCACTGTATGAGATCTGGGGGTTCAAACAGTGTTGTACTGTGAGTTACATTTGACCAAAAGCTAGCCCTGTGGATAAAAACAGCTAATCGGAGGAAGATGGCACTTATGAAAACCACGTTACATATGGGGTGAGTACCACACACCATCTCCTAGTACTCATCTGAGTAGCTCACTAAGTTATGTGCACCCCTAGGTAGGCATCCTCTGTAGCCCTCCAAACGCGGGGGGGGGGGGGGGCGGGCGAGGTAGGGGGGGGCGGCGAACAACAAAGTGGAGGTGCTATGGTAGGGGGCCCTGAGAAATTCTCATGGTGGCCCGGTCCTAGGGGGGTTCCTCCTTTATATCATTGGTTTCACGCGGGATTGTCACCCTGCTCTGGGGTTGTCATGTCACCCACGGTTGTTAAGGAGTTAAAGCGGACTACCCCCACAAGAAATCTAGTTTTATATGATGGACTGAAATGCCAACTAATAGGGAGTAGATGAGGTACGTAGGTGGTAAAAAAAAAAAAAAAAAAAAACATACCGTTTAGAGCAATTTAAGAGATTATTCGGCAAGCTCTTCTCACTCCATTTCTTTTAAGAGGCAGAATATCAAGGACGTCACTAGGAAGGCATGTTCTGCTTGAAATCCCCCCCCCCCCAGTGGCCAACCCACATAGTGCACCCCCCAGTTTCGTTTGTGCATCGCAGAACAGGAAAGTGAGGGGGGAGCTGGTGGTAATCTGTTAAAAGGCTTCATTTTTTTTTACTACATTCCTCCCTATTATTGGCACTTCTAGTGCCATTCATAAGAATAGAGATTTCTGGTGGTAGGTCCACTTTAAGTCCTCTAAACTTGCAAAAATCCTGTGTACATTTGAGCAAGATATACCAACACAATATTTTGTGACACATTTTTTGCACAGATGACTATCCAAAAGGATCTGATCAAATCAATTGTAATTTCTAATGCAAAATCTACTATTCAAGTTGTTTGGCTCTCATAACTTTCCCATTATTCTTGGTCCAAAAAAGAGCTTATACTCTGGACGAGCTGTGCCTGCTTGATGTCTTCACTTGGTGTTAAGGAGAAGGTATAACCACTCCACATATAGCTCACAATCAGGAGCCGCGCAGGTCACATGCACGGCCGGCCTTCAACCTCAGCAATACAAATCAAATGACTTTATTGAAGCAAGAAAAAAAGATCTGTAAAATGCTCTGAAAAAGAAAATTGATGCTTTATTTCTTTAGAGAAAGCTGAGTGCAAAGTATAATATCTTTTTTGAAAGCCGACGCGTTGGTGCCAGTGCGGTAAAATAAATTTTTTTGCACACAGATATTTTCCACTAAATTATTCATACACCACTTCTGTTAATACACAGGGACGCAGGTTATACTAGATATACCGGATGTATAAACTTGAGAAAGAACATGTACATAAGTATTCACAGCCTTTGCTCAATACTTTGTTAATAACACTTTGGCCGCAATAACAGCCTTAAGTCTTTTTGAATGTGATGCTACAAGCTTGGCACACCTATCCTTTACCCCTCCCATTCCTTCCTTAAGCTTCATCAGATGGATGGGAATCGTTGGAGCAGCAGTTTTAAACCTCTCCATAGACCTCATAGATGTTGAATCGGATTTAAGTCTGGGTTCTGGAGTGGCTTGTCCTGAAGCCACTCCTCCTTGTACTTAGGGTTATTGTCCTGCTGAAAGATGCCCCAGTCTGAGATCAAGAGTGCTCAAAAGCAGGGTTTCATCCAGGATGTCTCTGTACATTGCTGCAATGATCTTTTCCTTCATCTTGACTAGTCTCCCAGTTCCTGCTGCTGAAAAACATCCCCACCGCATGATTCTGCCACCACCATGCTTCACTGTAGGGATGGTATTGGCCTAGTGATGAGCAGTTCCTGGTTTCCTCCAAAGGTGATGGCATTCACAAAGAGTAAAATTTTTTGAACTTCTGTCTGAGAGTTCTTCAGGTGCTTTTTGGAAAACTCCAGATAGGCTGCCATGTGCCTTTTACCAAGGAGTGTCTTCCATTTGGCCATTCTACCATACAGGGTCTAGGAAAATTCCTGGTGGTTTTGAACTTCTTCCATTTTTTTTATGATAGTGCTCTGACATGAAGTGCAACAACACCCCCATCCAACATGATGGAGCTTGAGAGGTGCTGGAAAGAGGAATGGGAGAAACTGGGCAAGGAAAACTGTACCAAGCTTGTGGCATCATATTCAAAAAGACCTGAGGCAGGGATTGAGCAAAGGCTGTAAATACCTATGCACATGTGACTTCTCTTTTTTCCCCCCATTAATTATGAGGTGTAGAATTTTGAGGAAATAAATGAATGTAACAACCCCCCCCCCCCCCCCCCCCCCCCCCACAATCACGTATATTGTTCTAAACCCCATGTTTATGGATATTTATGGAGTGTTGTGCCATAATAAAAAGTAAGATTATCTACCAACCGTATTTAGACTTTGTATGACCTGCTGACTTATCCGATGGTTAGCAGCATGTGATGCCCCTCTGGGTCCCTTGTTGTCCTTTACCCCCGGTCTCTTACTGGTCCATGCTAACGCAGTGGGAAAACTGTATCCAATTTATGATCAGGATTTGTTAGTATAATATACTGATCATTTTACCATTTATACAATTTGTATATTAGTACCAATTTGGATCCTAAACTTTTCTACTGATGAAGCTAGACAGAACCATGTAGAGAATATATTACCAACTATGATGACCTTGTTACATACTACTGTGCATACATCATGGAAAATTGTGATTTTATGATAATGTTAAGACTATTATATATATATATACTGTATGTCTTTTTATATGTGTGGGCTCATTTTCGAATTATAAATATTCTTTAATTACAACGAACTATGTTAAAAACCTATTTGATGACAATTTGTGACATTAAAGTCCCCTTGTAGGGAAACTTCTAGACAGATTGTTCTATTATATTGCTTTGAAATGTTGTACATATTAAGCCCCCCATACACCTTTACATTACTCCATACAATTTCCATTAGATCAACAACTGTGTAGTATAGTGGCCTCCCTGATAGAATACATAGTGATTGGAAGGGTTAGAAAGGTCCTCATATTACATGGTTTTGGTAGAACAAAAGTTGATTGTACAGAAATTGTATGTTAAGATTGTAAGGTGTATGGGGGGCTTTATCCATTGATGAATACAGAAAGTTTTGAGTTCCAGTGATCCCTTTTATTGAGTTAGCCAATAATGGGTATCCCATGATCTCCAAACTTTCTGACTTCATATACACTGGTCAAAAAAGGCAACACTATAAAACACAATGTAACTCCAAGTCAATCACACTTCTGTAATATCAAACTGTCTACTTAGGTAGCAACACTGATTGACAATGGTGTTATGTAAATGGATAGACAGACCATTACATCAGAAGATGTGGAAGAGGCTGTAGGAGGGCAAGAAACCAGCATGAGGACTTCTTCCCCCATCTTTGTGCAAACCATTATATAGCGCCATTTAGTGGCCACACACTCTGCTGCAGTTAATGAACCGCTTCTGTTCCCTACCAGAGCTGAAGTGAACAGCAGGTGAGTATATTTTATAGAACTATATGGTGCGAACTATCAACTAGCTGAGAGTTAATTGGAAAGCCCCTGAACATGGTATCATCATCACAGTTGTTGTATATGTAGATAAGGGTAGTTTTTGCATAAATTAAGACATTTTGACTTGACTTTTAACTAAATTTATGCAAATATGCTTGAGCAATACAATGGTTCCTACAACTCTTCCCTATTACCTGTTTAAAGCGGGCCATAGACGTCTCGATCTATGGCCGGCTTGTAGCAGACTCCTCATAGTGTGGTGACGTCACCACGCTGTGAGGAGTCGGCTACAGAATGGACAGAAATCCTGTGTGTTCCACCAACACACGCGATTCCTGTCAGATTGTAGCCAATTAACTCGGAGGGGGAGAAGACCTGTCGGTTCTTTTGGTCGGATCCTCAAGGTGGGCTCCCCTATAGTTGTGGCCGACCAACCTTTATGTGCTCGGCGGGAGCGCGCACGGCGGTCGGTCGCCCACAACTATGGCCGGAATGCGGCCCGTCTATGGGAGGCTTAAGTGAAACTTTTTTTTAAATTGTTGTGACCACCTACAATGTCTCTTGTACATTGACTTATTATCTATTGGGAGACACCTATGTCATTTCCTGTCAAAAAATAACTTGCTGGTTGAATAAAAGTAAAGTCAAATTTGCCAGGGGTATAAATAATTATGGGCTTGACTGTATATTTGAGCCTATACATCATGAAAGAAAGGGAGGCATAATTATAATGTCTATCTTTGGGTTAATTTCTGCAGACTTGATAACATTCTTCTCCTGTCTGCAGTAAGCCTCCTGGCCTTGGCATTATCAGGTTTGCCTGGTCCATGAGCAGCGTGAATCATGTCTGGAATGTGGTTTAGAGGAAATAACATTTCAAGCAGACTCTAGAACAGATGTGGGCAAACAAAGGCCTGGGGTCCAAAGCCAGTCCTTAAGCTTTTTAATTTGGCCCTTTGTCACCTTGGTGTCAAGACGTTCTGGCTCCCCTCATTCCCTGCAATAAGTGAAGATAACACCAAAAAATACCAACGCAAAATAATGTTTTAGCTTCTCTATCAAAAGCTTCTAATTAAAAATTTTTAACATATATATTTTTTTAAATATCCTGTCCTTGCTACGAGGACTTAGGACCCCTATCCCGGGTGGCCCTTGCAGGCTCCCGCTCAGGCCCCTATATAACATTTAAAAACCCGTTGTGGCCCACAAGTCAAAATGTTTGCACACCTGTTCTAGAGAGACAGTAGACTAGAGAGATGAATAGACAAAGATACTAGTATAAAGCATTTATAGCCCAACATGAATAAAACAAAACATAAAGAATGTTATCCTGTTTTAGCCAACTGGTCCCCATATCAATAGTACACAAAATATGGTAATTTTTTCCCATGTCAGGTTTGCTTTACATGTCCATAGGGACACAGAGGGACCCCCAGATCTGTGTTGCCCTAATCCTGGAAAAGATGCACCAGCTCATTGATGGTGACTTTATTCAGAATTCTGACCTGGCAGGCTTATCCTTAGCAGGATCTATACCCTGGTGGTCATACCTTCAGTTGAGACATTGGTTGGCCCATCATCCGAGACAGAATGATTGCCTACGACCAATGACAGAATTTGAAACTATATGTGCAGGCAAGGGCCCATCTCGCCACATTGTTTCTTTGTTTTACAAAATGTTGGAATCGGCTTCCCATCCAAGGGTAGATGCTATTAAAGCTCGATGGATCCGTACACTTGAGGTGGACCTACAGTCTAAGCAGTGGGATTCGGTTTGGCTTACAGCTCATAAGAGTACATTCAGTGCAGGTCAGCAGACCAATAACAAGATACTCCCCTTTTGGCATCGTACTCCTGCTCTCCTGCATCAAGTCTCCCCCACGACTTCCCCACTCTGTTGGAGATGCGACCACCCGTCTGGAACCCTCTTACACATCTTCTGGTCTTGCCCCCTCATGAAAACCTTCTGGCGTGAAGTTCATCAGTTGATGTCACATATTCTTGGTAAAGACCTCCCATTCACTCCTGAGTATTTCCTCCTCCACTTTAAAACCCAGTCAGCAAACAAATCATTTAAGACCTTAGAGCGTTACATGATTAACGCCGCCAGAACAGTGATCCCCCGCAAATGGGCCTCCTCCGGGATTCCCTTGGTCCACGAATGGATCAGTCAAATGAAGTTTGTGCATGAAATGGAGCAGTTACTATATAGCAAAAGGGATCACCTGAAGGCCTTCAATAGGATGTGGCTGAAATGGCATCTTTTTGAAACTTCAGTTGAGTTCAATAGTATCATTAAAGCCCCCCATACACGTTCCGATTTTTCGTACGAATTTTGCCCGACCGACCGATCGGGTCGGGAGATTAATCGATCGGGAGATTAATCGGATTCGGAATTATGTACCCGACCGATCCCGATTTCTCAAAATCGGTCGGGACCACTTCGGACCTGTCCGTAAATTTTTTGTCGATCTGCTGTTAATAAATAGGGTCGGGCTGATGGATCGGTGATAATTCAAATTCCGATTTTTCGTGCCAGCCGACCGACCGACCATAACATTTTAGGTGAAAATCGGGTGACAGGATCGGACGAAAAATCGGTCGGGAGAATAATCGGAACGTGTATGGGCGGCTTTAGGAATGAACAATTCGGGTTAATGTTTCATCTGAATTCTGTATCAAATGATTGTGTCTGTTTAATCTGAAGCTGTTATTCTAATGCTTAGACTTCTATCCATGGCCCCCCCTCCCCTCACCCTTCTTTTTTTATTCTGTACCCTTCCATCCCACCTACCCTCCCCCCCAACCTCTTAATTCTATGGTTCATCACATGTGATTTGATTGTATTGTATGATCTATGCTGATGACTGTTGATTGTTTTTGTTATACTTCTCTAATAAAACGTTCATTGGAAAAAAAAAAAAGATGCACCAGCTTCTTCTAGTAATTCTAGTATTACAAGTGCTTGGCCTACAGATGTTCTTAAAATAAAAGGACACACTAAATGCCATGGATAAGAATACACAAAATACTAAACTCTAAAGGCTTGCAAAGGCTCTCAGAGGTTTTAGTGATATACTGCTTAAAGGACTAGTTCCGATCCATTGGCATAGTTTTCAAACCTAGTATCAAGTCTGAGAAACTCTAAAAATAATAAAACAATTCAAACCTCAATGGGCAGGCAATGCTTGCTCGATACAATGCCCTAAGCGAGAAAAAAAGCCTATATCTGTTATTGGTTTGTGGTTGTCTTTCTTTCTAATCTGCCAACGTGCTTAGATTGTTTTGTTTCACTCTGTTGATTTCTGTGTTACTACACCGCAGGGGGTCAGAGCGCGAGCTTCTAGTTGTGCACTGCTGAGCGGTTTTATGGCTTATCTGGTGAAATTGTGCCCGAATCTCACCGGAGGCTTCTCCACAGCCCCATGCCTCACGTATGAAGTGAGCGTTGGCTCGGTGAGGACAGAGGGAGAAAAACGAGAAAGATTTAATGTTGTAAAGCAGAGCTTTCCTTACTGATAAACTAGATCCTCAGAGAGACACTAAGGAAAGGAAGAATGCTTCAAAGTGGATTTGGATCAAAGGTTTCCAAACATAAAAAAAAAACAACCTTTTAACTTCTCTCGGTTGAGACCAATGCGTTTTTAGGCAGTTCAGCTACTTCGGTTTTGCGCTTAAAGTGTTTTTAGATTTTTGAAGTTGATACTAAAGCTGTAAATACCTCTCAGTCTCCACAAAAGTCCAGAAGTAAACTTGTAAAAACCATATTTAATCCAATTGACTTGACTATAGTCCAGATCACACCTATCTGTTTTAACATGATGATAACACATGCTTACACATTCTACATTATATCTGTAAGGTATCTACCTCATTGGCAATCCTGTGTTGCCCTCGGTGACCCCAGGGATCACAGGCAGAGAGGTCTCAGAGAAGCCACTGCAACAGGCAGTGTGGCCAAGCCTGCCACTGCACTGCTAGCAGCACGTCTCCCATCACGTCATGCAAAGGGATCCACTCCGACCATACAACTGTCCCTATAGACATGTAAAGCACAGTACAGCCAAGGGGTCCTGCTATAGGCGTGCACAGTACCATGCATGTCTCTTGTATCCCTCAGGGCAGGGCAGCTGGCATTCTCTACATGGGGCAAGACATGTTGACATTGGTCAACCGTTCACTAATCCTGTAGTGCCAGATGGAGCAATGCAATTGGTCAATATGCCCATGTAATGAGGAACTGCACACCACTACCCTTTTTGGCTTCTGTATAATACCTGTAAACATGATTGTGGCAGAATAAGGGACAAATACATGAAAGTGGTGACCCTAACATCACTTCCGGTATTTGTATTGTTGGTTCTTCTGCGTTCCAAATGCAGGAACTAACTCATTGACATTCTGGTATCGGGAGGCCTCCCTTACATTTAGTCGTGGGCTGATTTGGGAGGGATAGGGTGTTACTCTCTCTGCTAATGTCCCACCCTGCACTTTTTCAGCAAAAGCGGAGTGAGAACTTTGGAGGCAGAGTAACACCCTCTTTAGATTACCCTGATTTTAAAATCCAGGATTTTGTGAAATTGGAATTTTGGCCGGGAAAGCCACATAAAAGACATCATTTTCCTGGCCAAAGTTGACAGGTATGTTCTGTATAGTAGTATGCTTGTGTGTTTTTCTGTGTTTGATTTACCTGTCAGTCTGCTAGTGTCCATGTTGCCAACAGTGAATCTGATTTCTGAACTCTGCCTTCCCTAACCTCAGATTGTTCCTGACCAGGTTTCCTGCCTTATCCATCTGACCTTTGTGTATGACCCTTGGCTTGTTTTCTGGATTGTGCAAATGGAATAGACAACAGGTAGAAATTATAGTCAATTAGCAAGACATCCCCAATAAAGGAAAGGTTCTGCAGGTGGTGACCACTATGCTTTCTGGATGATGTTTTGGTCACTTTTGAATGCATGAGACGGAGTCTACAACCCACACAAGTGGTTCAGGTAGTGCAGCTTATCCAGGATGGCACATCAGTGTGAGCTGTGGCAAGAAGGTTTGCTGTGCCTGTCAGCGTAGTGTCCAGAGCATGGAAGCGCTACCAGGAGACAGCCCAGTACATCAGGAGACGTGGAGGAGGCGGAAGGAGGGCAACAACCCAGCATCAGGACAAGGAGGAACAGGAGGAGCACTGCCAGAGCCCTGCAAAATGACCAAAAATCCATCAGGCCACAAATGTGCATGTGTCTACTCAATTGGCCAGAAACACACTCCATTAGGGTGATATGAAGGCCCGACATCCACAGGTGGGGGTTGTTCTTACAGCTTAAAACCATGCAGGACATTTGGCATTTGCCAGAGAACACCAAGATTGGCAAATTTGCCACTGGTGCCCTGTGCTCTTCACAGATGAAAGCAGGTCACACTGAGCACATTTGGCAGATGTGACAGAGTCTGGAGACAACATGTAGAACATTCTGCTGCCTGCAACATCCTGCAGCATGACCGGTTTGGCAGTGGGCCAGTAATGGTGTGGTGTGGCATTTCATTGGGGAGACGCACAGCCCTTCATGTGCTCCCCAGAGGTAGCCTGACCACAATAAGGTACTGAGATGAGATCCTCAGACCCCTTGTGGGACCATATGCTGGTGCGGTTTGCCCTGAGTTCCCCCTAATGCAAGACATGCTAGATCTCATGTGGCTGGAGTGCATTGGAAGTTCCTGCAAGACGCAGGCATTGATGCTATGTACTGGCCTACCCGTCTACATCTGAGACATCATGTCTGCCTCCATCCACCAACACCACGTTGCACCACAGACTGTCCAGGAGTTGGGGGATGCTTAAGTCTAGGTGTGGGATGAGATCCCTCAGGAGACCATCTGCCACCTCATCAGGAGCATGTCCTGGTGTTTTTTTTTTGAGCAGTGTATTTAAAGGGTCATTATTCTAAATGAAGCAGCACTTGGTAGAGAAAGATGGTTAGTCAATGCTAAGGTGAAGATTTTTTTCATAGAAAAAGCATTTTTTTATTTTTTAAAATAATGGGCAGTGGATTTATTATAAACAAAAAAAACCCCAAACTGAATTTTATTTTAACTACCCTATGAATTAAATTATTAGCATCACTTTGATTTTAATGTTCTGGAAATTAGTTTACTGCCTGTGAGCAGTTATATCTCTCATTAGCAAACAGATGTAGCTCTAGCTTTATTGCGGTGGGGCTCTCATCTTTGTTGATTACATGTGAAAGCTTCTTTATACCTTTTGTGGTTGACATTGGGTCCTGGTATCCGTGCACCTAATCATTACACAATGTAATATATTTTATGAGACATGCAGTGGGAGATTCTGCTTCATCTGCACTCATCACTCACTCAAGGTGGACGGAAACAACGTCAGTCATTATATCAGTGAGATTTACCTAGGGAGAACTATGGGAGATCAGTGGCAGGTCCACATCCTAACAGAACAGAAAATGTATATTATACTTTTCTTAATTTTAATTTCCTGATGTGCTCTATGGCAGCCAGGGGCGGTTTTAGGCAGATTGAGCCCTGGGGAGGCACCTTCTCTGGTGCCCCCTTGGAAGAGCACCTCTCGTCATTGCCAGAGAGGGGGGAATTGCTGGTGAGTCTCACTTACAGACTCTGTTACTCACCAGCACTCCCCCCAGGCAGCCGCACGGTTGATGGATGGGCACATGGTGGGGAGGCAAAAAAATGTTGTTGCCCAGATGCCACCCACCCAGCATGATGCCGTCCTGGGCACTCATATTGCACTGATGGCAGCATAATAATTCCATGGCAGCATATTCATTGGGTTGTCTTCACCCCTTTAACTGTATCTTTAACCTCCCTAGTGCTCTTGCAAGGTCCAGATTTCTGTACCAAAAGCACACCATAGACTTTAATGGAATTTCTTTCATGTTGTAGGCCTTTAACTACACAAAATATGTCGGTACAAGGGTCTTGTAGAAATCCTGAATATTAATGTTATATATATCTTAATGTTTGAAACACAATTATGTAAAAAATATATATATACCGTATTTTTCGGACCATAAGACGCACTTTTCACCCCCAAAATTGGGGGCAAAAAGTGCCTGCGCCTTATGTTGATGTGAAAACTTATTAAATCTTTATTTTCTGGTTTTCCTGCCCTAAAAACTGGGTGTGTCTTGTGGTCTTATAGTCTGAAAAATACGGTAATTTAAATGATAAAATCTTTAAAATGCTTATTTTGTTTATAATAAAAAAAATTTATTCAATTGGAAATGTGTTTTGTGTTTTTTTTTTACTTTGAATTGTATAAGACACAGTAATCACCGGGACAGCGCAGAACGATTAGTTTGCGCTGCCGCAACTCTAATCTCCGCAGCCCCACCTCGTCCAGTGCAATACTGACAGGACAGCGATGGACGAGATGGTGCCGTCAGAAACGCCAGGGGGGTTAATGTGTATGACGACAGGAGCCATCAGGAAAATTGTAAATTCACAAGATACCTGGCGTAATTTTCAATCCGCATGCCCTCCATGGCTGTCAGGGCCACCGTTAGGGGCTCTGCAGTCCAATGCCCGGTTGGTGCCATGCCCAATGCTGTTGCCGCATCGGCATGGCAAACGGGTTCCCTCATCTACGCAGCACACAGCCACAAAACTGCTATCACTATGTGCTGCCGGCGTCTTAGCCCCCTAGTCCCATGATGGTAAACCTATAAGATGCGTGCCAAAGAGGGCACGCTGAGCCCTCTCTGTTGGCACGTGTCATTTGGTAGGGCATTCACGAGGAGTCGACTAGACATCTCACTGTGCACACACCAGTTATCCAGTTTATTTTGGAGTTAATTGCAAGCCTCGGCTTATATTTAGATCGGCTTATACTGCAGTGTATACGGCATTTAATTCCAGACATAAGTAACAAACAAAACACGCATTGGCTTTTACAATGCATATTTTTCTGCTTCTTGGAAAATCTATTTTAATATTGCGCATTAAACTCTTTTAGAACTTTTTTTTTTTACCAGATTTCTGGATTACAGATGAAGGTCACTGCAAGTGAACTTTGCTGACTTTTCAATTGTGTTAGAATCTGCTGATGACACAAGTAATATTCTTTTCATTTCAAAATGAAATATTAGATTTAATAACTTTTTCTGGTAAATTTGGAAAAAATGCTAAAATTTTATGACATCAAAAATCAGTTATTAGCGATTTCGCAACTAAACGATCCATCTGTTTCTAAAATTTGCCTACCTTTGTTAAAATGTTAAACGCATGTAGCTGGAGGTTAAACGCGTTCAGAAAAGGGTATCCAATCACCAGAGGCTTTCACTTATTAATGTAATAGTTCAGTGCCAGACTGAGAAGCAAAATGTGTTCGATCTACAAGGTTTGGATTCCTGTAGAACAGTCTGGTACTCTAATTTCAAGGAAGACAGCAATTTGAAGCATACGCAATCAGAGTAAAAAATTGGTTTAATAGGTGTTCTTCTCTCTTTCTCGCTGTGTCAAACTATTTGCTAATAGTGGAAATTTCAAGTGCTTCTTGAAAGATCATCCGTCAAAAAGTAGATGGAAATCTTAACTAATAAAAAAGTTTTCTAACATATTTCAGCAATATAAAAATGTTTTATAAAAAAAAAAAGATACTTCATTATAGTTTTTGTCCTCTTGTATTGTATTTCCGCGTGATGTGTTGAGCATGAAAGTCTTTCTCTGAGACCTCATTGAGAGACATATATCATAGAGGCAAGTAATGACTCCCAATCAGTGGTGGTTTTAGGCAACATTGGACAATATTTTCGATGGCCAGATACCTCCCCC
>CM070042.1:50692356-50703591 GCA_036250615.1 Ptychadena robeensis | reverse complement strand
CATGGATAAGGCAGGAGGCATGGTCAGGGACAATATGAGGTCAGGGCAGGCAGAGTTCAGCAAATGTCAGAAATCAGGCTGGGTCACTGTTGGCAACAAAGACTCTTGACACCAAACACAGCAGAGCCATTTTTTTAATATAAGGGCTTAGAAATCATAAAGAGCACTTTATGTGCCTCAAGAACCACAACTGCAATATCAATGAATGGCAGGGGTGGTTTTAGGCATGGGCAACATGGGTGGCATCATGCCGGGGGTGGACAACAGAATTTTTTTCTGGAGGCCAGATGCCTTTCCACCAGCGTGCCCACCTATCAGCGTGTCCACCCAGGGAGAGAGAAGGAGTAGAGGAGATTCACCAGCACCCATCCCTCAGGAGAGACCGGAGATGCTTTCGGGGGAGGGGGGGGGGGTTCTTGGCTTGTTGGGATAGAGTCCGTAAGTCTAACCAGAGGGCGCTGATCTCCCTAGGACTGCCCCTGATGAATGTTACAGTCTCTGCATGTATCTTGTATGTAAGAACTTCTCTGCAGCACCTCCCCTGAAAACATATAGCCATGAATAATATTTGCAGTGTCCAGGGCTGCGCAAAGTTAATTAAAACACGTAAGGCTAAGTATGTCATTAACCTATATATATATAGGTATATATATATATATATATATAGATATATACAGAAAGTTTGGAATATAAAGTTTAACTGATACCCTTTATATACACATAATATTGCAGCATAATTTGATGCCTATTTTACTCACATTACACTATAAACGCAATTTTGGGGTAACACCATGGGTTTCTGGCACTGGGTGACACCACCAAACCTGGTAATGCCGCTGCCTGGCCTTCAGAACCTTTAGCATTAGCAATATTGATTGATCGCTGTTAAGTCACAAAAACAAAAAAAAACTATAAAAATATATATAGCCATGAAACTCAAGGCACAAAAAACTACTTTTAAAACAAAAAGTACTTTTTTGAGGCACACTTCACATTATTCACTCTTTGAGTCCAGGCCTTTCAATATTACACAATAAAATGTATTCAGTGTTTCCCTAAACTCTACTTCTGTTGAAAGGAAAGGAGGCTTGAGTGCTCTAAGATTAATATTATATCATAAAAGACACAAAACATATCCCACAAGCCTTCAAAGAATAAAAATGATAGTGCATTATGGGGCACTGTGACATTTATGGCCTAATCCACAACAATCCCTGACTATTTAACTTGCAAAACAGATTTGTTAAATGGTAATTCACTGTACATCTGCTTTCATAGCAAAAGGAGAACTAGTACAGGAGCCTTTCCGTAGAAAAAAAACCTGTAAAAACAGGCAAATTCTTAATATTCCTAATGTAAGCCTAATTTTATTTGTGCTGCCTTAAGGCCCCTTATACACCTTACACACTTACCATACAATTTCTGTACAATCAACTTTTGTTCTACCAAAACCATGTAATATGAGGACCTTTCTACCCCTTCCAATCACTATGTATTCTATCAGGGAGGACCCGGCAATACATAGCAGTGATATATACCTTCCAATCACTATGTATTCTATCAGGGAGTACCCGGCACTACATAGCAGTGAAATATACCTTCCAATCACTATGTATTCTATCAGGGAGGACCCAGCACCACATAGCAGTAATATATACCTTCCAATTACTATGTATTATATCAGGGAGGACCCGGCACTACACAGCAGTGATAAATACCGTCCAATTACTATGTATTCTATCAGGGAGGACCCGGCACTACATAGCAGTGATATATATCTTCCAATCACTTTTTTTTGTATCAGGGAGGATCTGGCACTACATAGTTGTTGGTAGATCTAAAGAAAATGTATGGAGTGCTCTAAAGGTGCCCTCTGCCTGTTCTCAGCTATATTCTCTCTATACAAGAGACTGTGGGTCTCCATGCAAAGCATCGGCTGAGCTGGAGACACAGCAGTGCTCCAGGTCCTCCGAAATCGGGCAGCAGCGCAATGATGCCGGGAACCTCGAACATAGAGTCATACACAAAGGTCAGTCCATGCTAATATGGTACATATGCATAAGGCAGGATACAATCCGAAGTCAGGGCAGGCAGAGTTTAACCTCCCTAGCGCACTGCCCGTTTTGGCCGTTTATAACGGCGCGATACGGGCAATCGAGGCAGTGTACAAAGTACACTGCCTGTCACTCTCTCCCTCCGGGGCTCTTCACGCAGCCGGTGTCATTATTGACACCAGCTGCGTGAGTGGGAAAGCCGGCGCTCCTCCATTAACATGGAGGTCTATGGCCCCCGCCCCCTTCCGCGTCACCATGACGTGATCGGGGCGGTGCCGAAACCCCGAAAATGCTGCAGCGATGAAGACAATCCAGGGAGGCATTGGGTCTCCCCGATGCCGGCTTCCCCTGCGGTTGAGACGAACCTGAACGGCGAACGAACAGGGTTCGTCTCAACCGCTAGGGAGGTTAAGCAGGGCCAGGTCACTGCTGGCAACAGGAAACTTGGTAAACTAGGTAAATACTATGGCCATGATACCTGCTGCCTAGGCTCTTCTGACACTATCTGTGATCCCTGGGGTCACCAATGCTGGGCTATTACCTTACAAATGGGCCACACAATAAGATTTTTGAAGTTATAAAAAAGTTTAAATAGAATATTAATCATCCTTATAATAAAACATAATAACCATAAAATGGGCTTTAATGCACTATATAAACTTTCCCAAAATTTTCTTTATTTATATATATACAGGACCATATTATACAATTTACAATAAATTACACAATAAAATTGCATTTGAAAATATTTGCTCAGGCACTGTTAAATATAAATACAATATGTTTTGTGGTCACCGATCTCTTTCTACGCACGTTAAGGAACATACCATTGAGAGGTGAATTGAAGAATCAGGCCTGTCATCATCCATCATTGGGAAGATATCAGTGACCACAAAAGATATTGTATTTTTGATTTAACAATGATGTATTTATATTTAACAGTGTCTGAGTGTCTGAGTGTCAGTGTCTGAGCACATATTTTTCCTGAGGAAGCCAACACATGGTGAAGCGAGGCGTTCGAGACGCGATCAACCACTTGATACAACAAATATTTGTGGTTGGACTCTCAATA
Organism: Ptychadena robeensis; assembly: GCA_036250615.1. Lineage (NCBI taxonomy): Eukaryota > Metazoa > Chordata > Amphibia > Anura > Ptychadenidae > Ptychadena > Ptychadena robeensis. Next base: position 50,700,465 of record CM070042.1, on the reverse strand, counting down.
CATTGTGATTGTATTTATGTATAAATAAAGGGCTTGTTTCCATTGTTCGCCGGGACCCCTACGCTAAGCGTATACGCTTAGCAGGGGTCCCGACGTATCTCACAGACTCAGCCTGTCGGCGGATGGTCTGTTTACACATACGCCGGTGTAAAGGCTGAACGTACTCGACTACGTTCAGCCTGACACTGGCGGATCGGCTCAGCGCAATGAAGACAGACCCGTCCGCCGAGCAGGTAAGTCTATCTGTTACGTGTACGCTTAGCGGAGGGGTCCCAACGCAATGGAAACAAAGCCAAAGACCTTTTTATGTTTTATTATTTTGTGGAATTTTTTTTATTATTTTAATATTTTGGGAATGGTAATGATACGCTATTGACCATGAAACAAGGGGATTCTCAATTGAGTGTGGCAGTGGATACTATTTAACCCCCCTGCTTCAGTATAGCAATGGACGAGATGGAGCCGTCAGGTCAGAAGATCAGAGGCCTGGCAGCGCAGATTTACTATTCTGTGCTGCTACGGGGCTCCGATCTGAAGGAGAGTCTGGAGGAGGAGAATGGACCCCCCCCTTGATGTGATGATGTCACATGGGGGCGGGACATTCAAATGGAAATCACACCAGAACAGTCTTCTATGCAGAAGACTGTTCCCAGTATGATTCTCAGATGTGCTCTTTCAAGTTAACCCTTTCTCCCCTGTTGTGTTCATCAGAGGGTGCCAAAGGGGATTGTATTGGATACAGTGATAACCCTATCCAATACAATTTAAAGCAGGGTGGATAAAAATCTGATTTTTTTGATTTAAATCAGATTTTTTTTGATTTAAATCAGATTTTTTTTGATTTAAATCAGATTTTTTTTGATTTAAATCAGATTTTTTTTGATTTAAATCAGATTTTTTTTGATTTATATCGATTTTTTTAAAAAATAAAATGCTTTTTAAAGGAAAAAACATTACCATCCCAAGGTTATTCCATGATGAAATAAAGATTAGTTTATGTAGAATAAGGCTGTATATGTTTAAATGTTTTGGTAAATGAATTCCATAAAAAAACGTCCCAAAAACAACAGACAGAAGTTGATGATGGCATAAACACATCACCCAAAATTTCCCCTGGAATAGACAAGGGTGAGGGGACGCGCCACTCCATATGTAAAACAATACATTTATTATACACAGAGCAAAAGATGAAGTAATGACATCATATCAATCAGAAACAATGCCCAATGCTGCGGATGTACATATCTCTACACGTGCTTAGACAATTAAAATAGTCCAAATGGCGCAAATTTCACCCCAACGCGCATTTCGTTGAAGACTTCTTCAGGGGGTACAATATGTCATTTCATAAGCCAAATCTTTTGTGTCCCCTCAACCGTGTCTATTCAAGGTAGATTTTGGGTGATGTGCTTATGCCATCAACTTCTGTCTGTTTCCGTAAGATTATTGAGCAGTTTCTCTGCTACAACATATTATCACAGATACTTGGTTTACTTACTCAGTTCTCAGAACTAAGTACAACAGAAAGGTTGTCCAAATATGATTGATTAACCTAAACTGGGGTTAAAAAAAACTAATATGAAAAATTGTTATTCTAAAAATCTTCACTTTGCATTTTAAAGTTATACCAGCAAAAATGATTGATTTAAATCAGTTTGATTTAAATTGGGCCTTACTGACTAGTGATTTAAATCATGATTTAAATCGGTTTGATTTAAATCAAATCCACCCTGATTTAAAGTAAAAAAAAAACCACATAACACATTTCCAATTGAATAAAGATTTTATTATGAATATTAAAAATAAATACATACTGTTTTGAAATCTATCATACAAAATAAGTATTTTTCAGATTTTATCATTCAAATTATACATTTTATTATATATATCATTTTTTTAATGTACATTTTTTACAGAATTGTGTGTTATTATATTCAGGATGTCTGTTAGACCCTTGTTCTGACATATTTTGGGAAGTTACAGGCCTACAACATTAAAAAACTATTTAAGTCTATGGTGCGCTTTTGGTACGGAAATCTGGACCTGAGCAGAGCGCTAGGGAGGTTAATATCCTTAAAGACCTTCCAACAGAAATTAATAATTTCATGAATGGCCCAAAATAGGGAGGAATTAATAATTTCATGAAGTGCCTATAATAGGGAGGTATGCATAAAACCCCAAAACATACCTGTAAAGAGTAATTTAAGAAGATCTCTCGCAGCCCCTCCTCTCTGCCTGTCTTGAGCCCCAGTGCACCTGGAAATGACCACAGAGATAGACAGGTACATTTCTAATCTCGACTCAATAAAGTGAATGGAAAGTATTTTTCCATAGAAAACTATTATAAACACCCCCAGTGGCCATTCACAATATTACACCCAGAGTTAAGCCCCACAATAAATAGGGAATCTCTCATATGATTCAAAGCTTTAACAGGTACGTATATTTTTTGGGGATTGTGGAGCGCTAAGCCACCATCATACTAGCTCAGCGGTAAGTCAAACTTTAACTTTACATATGCATTTTTTTGATTTTGAGTATACATCTGCTTTTATCTATGCCACAAGACATTCCCATGACCTTATGCTTTTTGGCTCAGTTAACCAGTTAACACTTGGCTCAGTTAAATTTTTACAAATTAGTAAAACATTTAATGGTGAAATAATATACCCATCGTGGATCTGTAACTCCATGTCTATGGCATTGTTCATATAAAACGTTCTATATCATAACCTGATAAGAACTGCATTTGTTTTGGAATAGGCATCACCTCCCATGGCATTGACTTGTTTCCAGCAGTCTGACAGATAATCATTAGATACCTCGCTTGGAGCTCAGATTCTTCTCCCCCCAATGTATCACCGAGACACTAACATATCCAACCACATCCTGAAGCCTCCACTGCAATCAATCAAATGGACAGCATGGTTGGTGAACTCCCAGAAACATGAGTGCAGTCTTAAAAAAAATGAAGGTTAATTAAAGTTGTCCAGAAAAATAACAGCTAGGAAAGATTTGTTTGCCATTTCAGTGTCAGAATGTGATACGTTCTTATTATATGGTAATGTGATTGAAACTCAAGCATCCTCTAGGTAGGTCAGTGTGCTGTTTAAATTGCTTTGTGATTCTTTAATGCCTGCCTCATGAAGTTATTGAAATACATTGCTAAACTTTTTTTTTCTAGATTTACATGCAAAACTTCAGTATGTAAAGCTGGCCATACACCTTCAGATTTCTCTGTCAGATTTCCTTCAGATCAGATTTTGTTTTACCAAAACCATGTAATATGAGGACCTTTCTACACCTTCCAATCACTATGTATTCTATCAGGGAGGACACTATACTACATGGTTGTTGGTAGATCTGATCTGATCTGAAGGAAATCTGACAGAGAAATCTGAAGGTGTATGGCCAGCTTTAGAGGGTTTGGTGTATACTGCACAGTGCCTTCATGCATGACCCTACTACTTGCTAATCCACCAGTATGACAATGCCAAGAGGTGACCCATATTGAGAATTTTTGCACCCTATTTGCTTCCAATTTTCCCTTAACCCTCTGGGCGTTACAGGCTTTCCGCGCCGTTTTTATGGCACAAAAAGCCGTTTCTCCTGCGTGATTGCCGGATCTCTCCCCAGCCCTCTACACACCGCCGGTGTCAAATAGACGCCGGCAGTGTTTGGGGAGGTGAGCGGCGCCATGGAGGTCTATGGTGCCGCCCACCCCCTTCGGCGTCACAGATGACACCGAAAACACGGGGCCAGAAGGGCTCCGTGTGCCTCTGGCTCATCTACAGAGCTGCAGGCACACGTAGGGACGCCGTTTATGCCCGATCCCAGCACAGGCGCAGTTTGATCAGCGATCAAACTGCGCCCGAACTGAGTTCAGGCATAGCCTCAAGGAGGTTAACCTGAGTTAAAATATAAAAATAAAAGTAAATAAATTTACAAATTTATAAATTGCAGCTGACAGAACTCAGTAGCTGAAATTTGAAATGGGAATGAATCAAAGAGTCCATGAGATTTAAAGCTGGGCATAGACGTTTCGATTTCAGCACGATCCGACCTCCGATCCGATGCCATGCGCGCTCCCGCATCCCTTAGGGATCCTGTCGGATCGCACAGTTATCCGACAGGACAGTACATTTTAACCCGATCCCATTAGTTTGGCTAGGGACGGCTGCCCCCAGCCGAAGTAATGAGCTGTACACAAAGAGTTCCGGACAATTCTCGGCACTAGCGGGCGGGCGTGATGACATCATCATGCCCGCACCTAGTGCAGAGAATCGCATAGGGAATTGACGGTAAATCTTACCGTCTATTCTCAGCTCAAGGTAGGCAAGGTAGGCGATCAGCTTGTGCAGTTAAAATATTGACAGTCCAATATAAATAGATTGTATCAATTCAAAAGCATGTTCCACAGTACCATCAGACACAAGCCGATCAAACTACATATACAGTGCATCCCAAATGTATTCACAGTGTATCACTTTTTCCGCATTTTGTTATTTTACAGCCTAGGTGCCCAACCTGAGGCCCGGGCCGCATGCGGCCCTTTGGACGTTCTTCGGCGGCCCTCAGTCCTCCACTTGCGGCCCCCGAAACCTTATTACTAATGCATAGAGCCCAGGTGCCCAACCTGCAGCTCTTTGGGTGTTCTTTGGCGGCCCCCTCAGTCCTCCACTGCACTCCACTGAAACCTAATTGTTAATGCATAGGGCATAGAAACTCGCCTGTCTGCCAAATCAAAGGTTATGTGCCCCATCCATATTATCAATGGCTTATAATGATTAAAAACTAATAAAAACTAATGTCTTCTGGCTCTGTCAGCTGTAATTTTTTTACTACTAGTCAGTATAGATAGAAAATGTTATGTGCGGCTCTTTAGTGATGACGAGGGCTACACTTGTGGACTTACATATCAACTCAGTTGGCCACCATTGTTTTACAGCCTTATTCCAAAACAGATTTGATTATTTTCTTTTCCCCGGAATTCTACACACACCACATAATGACGTGCAATAAAAAGTTTACTTGAGATTTTGGCAAATTTATTAACAATAAAAAACATTTAAGAAAGCACATGTACATGAGAATTTACAGCCTTTGCCATGACAGGTAAAATTGAGCTCAGGTGCATCAAGTTTCCCCTGATCATCCTTGAGATGTTTTTGAATCTTAATTGGAGTCAACCTGTGGTAAATTCAGGTGATTGGACATCATTTGGAAAGGCACACACATGTATATATCCCACAGTTGGCAGGTCATGTCAGAGCACAAACCAAGAATGAAGTCAAAGTAGTTGTCTGTAGAACTCTGAGACAGGATTGTCTTGAGTCAAAAATATGAGGAAGGTTACAGAAACATTTCTGCTGCTATGAAGGTCCTAAGGAGCACAGTGGCCTCCATCATCTGTAAGTTGAAGAAGTGCAAAACCACCAGGACCCTTCCTAGATCTGGCCAGCCATCTTAACTGAGCAGTCAGGGGAGAAGGGCCTTAGTCAGGGAGGTGGCCAATAACCTGATGGTCACTCTGTCAGAGCTTCTGAGGTCCTCTGTGGACAGAGGAGAACCTTCTAGAAGGACAACCATCTCTGCAGCAATCCACCAGTCAGGGCTGTATGATAGAGTGGCCAGACGGAAGCCAATCCTTAGTTAAAGGCGCATGGCAGCCGCCTGGAGTTTGCACTCTCAGACCATGAGAAACAAAATTCTCTGTTCTGATGAGACACAGATTTAACTTTTTTGTGTGAATGCCAGGTGTCACCTTTGTAGACAACCAGGCACCGCTCATCACCAGGCCAATACCATCCCTACAGTGAAGCATGGTGGTAGCAGCATTATACTGTGGAAATGTTTTTCAGTGTCTGGGATGGAGACTAGTCAGGATAAAGGAAAAGATGACTGCAGCAATGTTCAGAGACATCTTGGATGAAAACCTGCTCCAGAGCACTCTTGAACTCAGACTGGGGCGACCCTTCAACTTTCAGCAGGACAACAACCCTAAAGCCCCCCATACACCTGCAGATTCCTCCATACAACTTTCATGAGACCTACCAACAACTATGTAGTGTAGTGACCTCCCTGATAGAATACATAGTGATTGGAAGGTGTAGAAAGGTCCTCCTATTACATGGTTTTGTTAGAAAAAAGTTGGTTGTACAGAAGTTGCATGGTAATTGTATGTGGTGTATGGGGGGCTTTAGCACATCCAAGATATCAAAGGAATGGCTTCAGGGCAACTCTGTGAATGTCTTTGAGTGGCCCAGTGAGAGCCCAGACAGAGACCTTAAAATAACTGAACCGATGCTTCCCATCCAAACTGATGGAGCTTGAGAGGTGCTGCGGGGAGGAGTGGGCCAAAGTGGCCAAGGATAGGCGTGCCAAGCTTGTGGTATCATATTCAAAAAGACTTCAGGCTGTAATTTACTATTGACCTTTTATTGAGCATGGTATGAAATGTTTATTTGGAAACCAAAAATTTATTTACCATTATATAGTTAAAAACCAGATAAATCAAAGCCTTTTGGTTACACTTTGACTAAGGGAGCATAAAATACATTTCTATTCTACTGCTCCAAGAAGAGCTACCTCGATTATGGTGTAATTTTTGTTTTTTTTTTTGCTACTCAACTCATCACTTTTATTATTATTAACTTTTATTTATATAGCACCAACAGATTACACAGCGCTGTACACTGAGGTGCAACACAAGCTAACATAAGGTACAGACTAGGACACAAGAGAAGAAGAGGGCCCACACACAGGGGAAGACTATAATAAATGAGCTATTATACACAGACCAATCCTGCCATCTGGTGTATAATAGGTAGTATTGCATCATTAAATACACAATTAAGTTGAATTGTATTGTGTTCTAATACTGTTTTTTATTAACCTCCCTAGTGCTCTTGCAAGGTCCAGATTTCTGTAACAAAAGCACACCATAGACTTAAATGGATTTTTTTTATGTTGTAGGCCTGTAACTTCCCAAAATCTGTCCGTACAAGGGTCTAGTAGACATCCTGAATATAATAATGTTTGAAACACACAATTATGTAATTACATTTCAAAAAAAATAAATAATAAAAGGTATAATGTGAATGATAAATCTCTAAAATACTTATTTTGTATGATAGATTTCAAAACAATATGTATTTATATTTATATTTTGTTTAAAACATTTTAATAAATTGGAAACGTGTTTTGTGTTTTTGTTTTACTTTGTATTAGATATAGTTATCACTGTATCCAGTACAATTCCCTTTGGCACCCTCTGTCCCCTGGTGGGATCGACCTGGTGACATCACACCAGGAAGAGAGGGTGGATAACTTCAAAGGGGCCCATCTGGGGAATCAGAAGCCAGTTTAGAAGATTGGAGCCACCAGAACAGCGCAGCACAACAATCAGTGAGTTTGCACTGCGGGGGCTCCGATCTCAAACACGCATGTCTCCCATCTTGTCCAACGCAAGACTAACAGGACAGCGCTGGACGAGATGTTGCCTACAAATATTAATTTTTTTGCAATTCACAAGGTTTAAAACAGACATGCAAGTTTAGTATTGTATAATATCTAAAAAATTCTGTTGAAAGCATTAGATTATATTTTTGATAAATGCAAAAAGAAAACGAAAAAACAACAAAAAAACATGATTGCACCGAAATGGCAGTGCGCCTGTCTATCTGTTTTATCAATCAGCAACAGATAGGAAACTCTTGGCAGCAATGGTAGCTGTCACAGATCCCAGCAGTCTTCCTCCTGTTCTGTTCCTTTGTTTCAGAGGACCAGAGTGTTCAGCGAAGACCTCCCTCTGGTGGCTGCTAATAGTAACTCAACTACGGTACTTTATCATGTGCCTCTCCTTCCTAATTAAAGCGGACCTACCACCTCGTGCTGATCTTGCTGAGATCTACAATTGAAAAAAAAATATTTACAGGAGCAGGAGGGTCGCCTTTTCCGAGTGTGCCCCTCCCACTGTCTGTCCCAATGTCATACAGCTCCAATGGGATTTGTTCCAGTGATTCCATGTCCCCTTGCGGCTGTAGGAACTCTTGCCTGCCCAGTCTCGCAAGATTTGGATGCTTAGCAGTGATGAGAGTGTCTCTCCCA
>CM070042.1:50676824-50687126 GCA_036250615.1 Ptychadena robeensis | reverse complement strand
CCTGTCCTCCTTACATCTCCAACCTGGTACATAAATATACCCCTAACTGCCCCCTCCACTGACCTACTTAACCGCTTAAAAGATCATGACATTTGCAGCTTCAAAACTTCTCTAGTGCCGGAAATCGCTCCCTCATCCGATAAGACTTGCTTCCTCTTTTTAAACTTTCAAAAAAGACTCCTACTTATTGAATACTCTGTTCCCCGACCTATTAGATTGTAAGCCCGATTGGCCAGGGTCCTCTACTCCTCCTGTGCCATAACCTGTACCGGTGTGTTATCTTGTGTTCCATTTCAACTCTAATTTAATGTACAGCACTGTGTAATATGTTGGCGCCATATAAATAATAGATAATAATAATAAAGTGCTGATGTGCCCAGGGTACTAAGAAGCCCAAAAGCAGATGAAGATGTTTGACCGGCCATTGCAGTGATAATATTTGGCCATCTATAATCTTAAAAACCCCCCAAGGTGAGTGGTTCAATGTAATGATATGTAACGTCAAATTGGTTTTGGATAGACTATCCATTTCAATGCAATTATTAATCAATAATTTTGCCAAGTTAATAGAAAAAAAAAAGACTTCACATTTTGGAAGGGCAGTCGTTTAATGAAAAACCCATGAAGTAATGTGATCTGAAGGCATACAGTATTTGAACAGATGCAACAAGCTAATTATTCATCTTTTCCAGTCAACGGTTTCAGCTGTGCATATAAAATATCCTTCATTTCATTTTACCTTTTTGACCTGTTTACAGAAAAAAAATTTCCAGAACCATCTTCAGAAAATTTGTCGTGTTTCTAGGGATGTGAAGTTAAAGCCCTATTTAAAGGAGAATCAGTCTGATTTTTATAATGAGTAACATGTTGAAACTGATAATTTATAATTAATGATTGAAGCTTAAGTACCATTTGTATCATTAGTAAAGAAATAAAAAAATAAGATTCAGAAACTCTATATTTTCTGGTAAACACATTTTATGTTTGCGCACTGTCTACAGTACTGTTGGCTGGACTACCTTCATTCCAATAGAAGTCAGTGACATTTTAGTAGTGGTCCAGCATCTTCTGGTGTCAAACTTGTTTCATAGGACTCAATGGTAGAGATGGTCGAATTTTTCGACTTGCTAACTTTGTGAGCTGATTGCAAAGCCCCTGAAAATGCTATCATCACCAAAATTGCTGGAGACGTAGAGAAGGGTTGGAGGAACATTTGAAAAAAAAAAGATTTGCTCTAGCACATGTAGTTTTTGCATAAATTAAGTTCAAAGTTAAAGTCGAAATTCCGATTTTCGAAATTTTTACTTGACTTTGAACTTCATTTGTGAAAAAACTATTTGTGTTAGAGACATACTTTCTTTTTTGGAGTATACCTCCAACCCTTTCCTACATCTCCAGCAAGTTTGTTGATGATACCATGTTCAGGGGCTTTGCAATTAAGTCGAAACCATCGAAATGGTCGAATTTTTGAAAAATAATTCGACCATCTCTACTCAATGGTCCTTCTCAACCTGTGTAGTGTGTTACAGCACAACAAAAACATGGGGGTGGACATGGACCACACAATGTACAGTGCATATCTGATATATGATCTCCATGTGCTGGGAGGATATGAGCAATGACACAGGGGAGGCTGATCTTGATGGGTCCCCTGCTCCCCGACCCCCCTGGAGTGAGGTGGGGTGGCAGAGGGAGTGCTCGCCCAGGGAGATGATCTCCCTAGGACCGCCCCTGATTAAATGGTATTCAGTGACAAATGATACAATTTGTAAACACATTTCCAATATTTCTATATACACCATTATTGAAAAAATTATATATATATATATAAATTGATATTTAATTATTGTCCAGCCCTAGCAAAAGTTTTGCAAGATTTTGCGAATACCAATATTGCCTATGCTGCTCATCACTAATAAAATGCATGCACAGGCCTCCAACAGTACTCATCGTTCCTTAACCTTCTGAGTATTTTACAAAGTAATTACAGAGTAATCCACCAGGATTCTCCTTCCACCCCCTGCACATCCCCGGCTTCATTGATGCCAGTGGGGGTGTGTTGTTAAAAAGCCGACGTCGCCTCCATGACATGGAGGTCAATGGCGCCTCCCTTCACCTCTTCTGCATCACCGACTCAGATTCGTTGCATGCGCGTCGAGGATAGGTGAGAGGATATCTCCGAACATAGTATTTAGAATGCAAAAGTGGAAAGCCACTTCCTTGTTTTAAATACAGGAAGTGACGTCACAGACATCACTGCCAGTTTTAGGAGTTTTACCTCTCCTCCTATTAGGAGGCTACCTTAGGAGAGAGGGGGAGTTACTCTCCAGCCTTAGTTCCCACCCCACACATCTTCTGCACAAGCAGGGTGGGAACATAGGTGGGAGAGCAACGCGCCCTTCCCTCCAATGGTAACACGGTTCCTGGGATTTTGCGTAATCAGGATTTGGCCTGGGACAGCCCCATAAAAAACGGGACTTTTTCCAGCCAAAATTGGAAGCTTGACAGATATGACCACATAAAGGTAATTGATTCACAAATTCAGTTTTCTCTTCCTATTAAACCTACGTACAGACATCCTGGCAAAAAATTCCAGACAAAAGGTGATTGGATCATCAGAGTCAGCGATACTCAAGCCAACAGGATACAGGAGTGGAAGGGGGTAGGCTGTTTTAGACATAACACGAATAAATAATCTATCATTAAAAATTTAAGACTCCTATTAACTGGAATTTATAGTCGCAAAATGTACATACATATTTTTCTGATATTGAATTGTGTGAACTTAATTTACGTAGGTTTAATAGGATTACATGGGATTAGTATGAATGCAATTATTTGTATTAACCTTCTGAGTGTTTGGCCGAGTTAACTTGGGCTGAGTTTCATGCATCATGAAACTCAGCCCCAGTTAACTAGAGAAACACTCTAGATATTCCTATGCCGATGCTTCCGGGTCTGCCCCTGAAATGAAGTAAGGCTATGTCTCCACTGGCGTTGTGTGCTCAATCTGGACCTCCTACGTTAAAGTGGACCTACCACCTCGTAGGTCACTCAGCGGTGTTGGCTGAAGCTCAGCTGATACTGCTTACAGCCTAGTCTCTGTAGCAGAGAAGGGGGGGGGGGGGGCAGTGATGGCAGATGTAGCTTAACTTCTCCAGGATCTTAGATGCTGCCATAAGAAATGGACATGAGGAAGGCAAATATGTTTTTTTGTACAGCAGTTTTCCAGCATCTGAACAGCTGACAGGTAAGTATAGTGTCTGTTTAACCCCCCTGCTGTTCCTGACGATGCCAGCTCATCCAGCTCTGACCTGTCAGAACTGCAGTGGATGAGCTGGGTTCGTCCGGCAGAGATCAGAGACACAGGAGAGCAAACTCACTGCTCTGTGATCTAATGAAGAGGCAGCTGCACGGATCACTCCCTCCCCCATGCTGTCCTATGTAATCTGGCACATCTGCAGCGCCATCTAGTGGTTGCAGTGCTAATTGACCGAAAGTGAATAATTGAAATATTCATTATCTGATATTGTGAGTTATTTACAAAGCATCTGAACATGTTATTATATTCAGGATGTCACCAGACTATGGTTATACTTTGGGAAGTTACAGGCCTACAATGTAAAAAACTTTTTTTTTCCATTAAAGTCTATGGTGCGTGAGGTTAATGTATGTGGTTTCTTTTTATTTTGTGTTTAAAAACGCTTTAAGTGCGGGGGTCCCGATGGAGACATCACACATTACCTGCCCGGCGTATCCTCTGTTCACATGGTACATTAACCCCTGCATCGGCGGATGTGTGAACAGAGCATCCACTGGGCAGGTAATGTGAATGTGACCCGTTGGGAGCCCACCAAGATCAGACGGATCACACAACACAGTGGAGTCATAGCCTAAAACAGTAAGTTATTTGGTGGTAACCAACTTATACATTTCTTTATATAAGCAGCATAAAATAGACCCAAGCTTAATTTGAAAGTTGACCCAAACTCGGTAAACCATCCTGGCTATTTTAACAACCTTGCCCCCTTAATGCCATACATTGAATTTTGTTTGGAGAAATTGTGCTGTAGCTATCTCTGGTGCCAGGTGATTCATTGGTCACATAGTCTTTGCCAAAGAGACTTGAAGTACAGTCCAGCAGAGAAAGCCAGTCAGGTCAACTGATGGAACAGAGATCATCTAAATCAGCAACAGGCCATCTGACCAGTTTCTCAGCATTGGTCAAGTGACTGTACTTAAGAACTCAATGATGCCAAATCCAATATCTTCATTAACTTTCATAGCGGAAACATTAATTATTAAACTAAATATGCTTTTTTCTGTTTGCCTAACTGCCAATGCATAAAAAACATTCAGTTCCATTCTCTCACCCACACATTTACCAGAAAGGATGAATTCATTAATGCTATTAAGTTATACTTACATGAAAATACAAGACTTCATTTTTTCTGAACAAGTTTATTTTTACATTAACAAATTGAACAGTAAAAATTATTACATCAGCGACTCGAGAAATGAAAGAACATAAAAAAACCCTAAATATATGTATATGAGAAAAAGGACATATCTATGCACCCTGCGAAAGCTACCATCTCCATGACATGTTATGTATTATATAAAGAGCAGTGATGGCAAACCGAGTGGGCAGAGTGCCCACACTAACAAATAACCCCCTTTTTAATCTTAAATTGCCAATTGGATAATTTAACCTGAATACTGAGATTTAAGTTGTAACAATGGAAGACACACAGTGCAAAACAGCATTATCTGATGGTAATGATTGCGGTGAGTGGACACGGAGGCGTAACTGCTAGCACGTCCATTACTGGCCAAAAATTAGCAGTGTGAAATGGCCTTAAAATTGTCAAAATTGTGCTACGATACAGGAAGGAGAAAGCAGGGAGCTCAGAAACCAGACTTTAGTATAACTCCCCCTCAGGGCTGTAGTACAGCTGCCTCTTTGCGTCTACATGCCCACACGTGACCATGGCATTGGCTGTTGTAATGCGGATGCATCACTGTGTGGGCATGAGCCCTCATCCTCTACAGCCACAGACACAGTTAAGGAACACAAGAGCCCATCAATAAACAACTTTTATTAAAGTTCAACAGTCAACAAGACAATAAAATAAAACTAAAATTGAATTTTCTGATTGTATTGTACCACCCTGGCGGCCCACTGAGATCCAGATTTCTGTACCAAGAGATGTACATAGGGTATTTAACTTGCAAAGTCACATAGTGAAATATTTAAAATAAATTCCGTCATCTTTGTAAAAAATTTAGAGAACACCCACAAGATGGAGCTGCCATCTAAATTTGTAGTCCAGCTCAGGAATATGATGTCACTCTGAGCTGATAAAATCCCCCCTAATCCTCCCCCCATCCCCACCAATCAGAGACAGAATCTGCATACATGTGATACACAGTCTGTGCCTCTGACTGGTTGAAAAAAAGAGAGATGACTGGTGAATGCTCTACCGATTACACGTGCCAACAGAGAGGGCTCTACGTGCCATAGGTTCGCCATCACAGGTATATAGTAATAATGGTATATAACAGAAATAGTTGATGTAACTGAAATCTGGAAGAATCTTTAGTCATTGATCATGGAAGCTACAACAATTCATATGATGTAAAGACCAAGATAGAAATTGTTTTACTATTCAATGAAAACGGCGATAGCTTGGTTTTCCCATTAACTCAACAAGCAGATCCTGAAGCTCCAAATATAACCACAATATTGTTTGAGTGGATGGAGGCTTTACCAAGCGGTCCATTTCACCGTATATCATCTAGTATGAATGTTTACTTCCACTAATGTTATATAATAAGGTGGTGTTAAGACTGTGTCAGGGTCTCTCAATAGTATTTGGATACAGTGATTTCTAAAAAGGTATAAAAAATACAAAAAGGTATGAAATGTGGGTGGAATAACTTTTTTATGTAGTCCTAAAATTGCTGCTTAGAACAGTGGTGGGCAACTGAGAGGGCCACAACTGCGGCCCTCTGCATTATTGAGCGCTCACACAACACCAACAGATGCCAGCAGGAAGTGGACCATATCCTGGGAGGCATGTAAAACCCGACATCCCTGGGTGCAGCGGTCATATGTAGACCTGGTTTTCCCAATCAACATTGACAATTCTACTGATGTATGAGCGCCAAAGTTGATTAGGAAAGCTGGGTCAGCTTGTGACCACTACACACGGTGAAATATGGCATGCACCATATATATCATCAATGGTTATGTGCCTCATAGAAATCATCAAATATTATAGTGGAAGCATGGGCGCTCAGGTGTTTGGGTCAATAATTGGCTTTCATGTACGCCAATTACTGCGCAGGCGGAGCCTGATCGAGTCCCTCGCCTCTCCTCCTCTTAATGCTCTAAGAAGATCGCAGATGAGGACTAGTCGGCGGAGGATTGTCGAACAGGTAGTTTCCTATGACCTATGCATAAACATTTAGGTTTTGAGGGCCCCAAGTGGAGAACCAAGGGGGTGGGCTGATAAACAACACCAAAAGGGCCGCAGGTTGGGCACCTGGGGCTTAGAATAGTCATCTCCCTTCCCTCTAGGCTGTGTGTGAGTGAGGAAGCTGCAAGCGTGACTGCAACTTTCCTACACACAGCTCTGCATTGCTTATATCAGCAGGGCTCTGCTGATAGAAACAATACAGTTCAGATGGGAGATAAGGCCACAATTTTGGCCACATGGATCAGTCGCTACATGTGGGCAGCCATTATACGCGGGTGATTTTGCAGGTCATCGATTGCCACTGATTGATCAGTTGCAAAATTGACCGCGGATCTCTGCGTGTATGGCCGGCTTTAGAATTGCATTTGGAATTGTATTTAGATTGATATTATTATCGTATTTGGAAAGAGAATTAGAATCTTATTTGGAATCAGAATCGTTTTTGGAATCTGAATTAGAATCGTATTTGGAATCGGAATTAGCTAAGCATTGGCTCCATAGTACGATCATAAGTCAATCATGTTTAACACTGTGTGGTGGTACGAAATGATCAGTGTTAGACTAGCGTACGATCGTACAATCACACAACACGGATCGTGCAAAAGTTGACATGTGTATGGCCAGTTTAATGGTTCCACATCAATCACTTCCACTAAACACACCATTCCTACAAAAGATAAACACATTTTCACAGTGATATTTTTTATTTTAGTTAGAAGCGTTTCCAAAAATTTTATCTACAGTACATCCTTTTGTTATATTAATAATATTTGCTGAGCATAATAAAGAACCTTGCAAGGCAATGTATGCTACCAATAATCAATAATGCCCTAGCCCAGTGGTTCCCAAACTTTACCTGCAGACCCCCCCCCCTTTTCTATGTAGGAACGTTTGGGAACCACTGCCCTAGCCGAAGGTGGAGCATGGTCATGGGTGAAATGTAAGTAAGTAACTAACTAACGCATTATATGTTTCATCATCTTTCACACAGCAATGTCTTTGGATCGGAATCATTTGCTATAAACAACGGTTTAAGCCGCAACACCAACACAAAACTGGGCATGATCACATATTGTAGAAAGCTCCCCTTAAAGTTTGAAAAAAAGAAAATGCAAAAACTATTTTGTATTTTTACTCCTATGATTTTGTTTATTGTCTGCATTTCATATCAATCACCATTTGTTAAATTTCAAGGTGAACATGTGCTATACACACAAAGGCAAAGCTACAGGTTCCCTTAATTGCCCACTTGATGCTCATTTCTTCCTTCATAGTGCTCTGAGTGTCCATAGCAGCCAATTTCAATGCAAGAATCAAATTACACATGAGGCAAGAAGTAGAGATGGTCAAATTTTCGACTAGCTAGCTAAGATGTAGAGAAGGGTTGTGGGAAAAAATAGTTTTGTTCTAGCACAAGTTGTTTTTGCATAAATTAAGGTTAAATTCGAAATGTCTAATTTTAACATTTTGACTTGACTTTGAACTTCATTTATGCAAAAACTTTTTGTGTTAGAGTCATACTTTTTTGTAGTGTACCCCCAACCCTTCTCTACATCTCCAGCAAGTTTTGTGATGATACCATGCTCAGCGGCTTTGCAATCGACTCAAAATCATCGAAATGATTGAATTTGTTTAAAAACATTCGACCATCTCTAGCAAGAAGCCCTTAACCCTTTGTAAGCTCCCACAAGATCAACTTCATAGATTTTTTTATTGATATCTGTTCAGGTAGGAGACATGGGAAGTGAAGGGTAGGGGGGTTATGTCGCAGGAAATTAAAAGAACCCATTGCATTGTTGTGTGTGGGGACTGTTAGGTCCTTTTCCACTTGAAGTATTAAGATGAACTCTTCTTATTTCCTTTACAGGCCTTCTGCATGTCCGTCAAAAAGTTTGGAACTCCACTCTGGAATATAACAGGAAAGGTTTAATACAATTGGGAAACACATACGACATCGTTTTATTATGGTTAAACATAGGTTAGGGCAATTTTCAGCAAACCAGGGAGGGAGCCCACGGTGTCCCTCCGTGTTGGTGTCCCTTCTAGGTTTGCCTCCTGTGTCATTGATGAGGCCAAAGATGTAGGGGGGGTGTACCATTGACCTCCATGTTAAGGAGGAAAAGTCTCTCTTCCTCCTCACATCTACTTTCAAGTCCTACTTTCATTTTCAACATCTTTCAACACTTTCAACATCTACCATATTTTTTGGACAATAAGATGCACCCAGTTTTAAGAACAAGAAAACAAGAAAAAAAAATATCTGAAGTGTTCAAATTAATTGGGGGAAATAATCCCCATGCAATACTAAATCACAGCCACAAGATGTCACTAGTAGCATTTCACGGCTCGTAAAGGCATCTTCCTCCTCATCGGGAGAGAGGGGGGCCGAGGGGGAAGCTGTGTGCAGATGTCTCCCCTTTACGCTGTGTGAAAGAAACAGCATAAGTGCATCATTTACAAACAGGCAGAGATAGATGGGAGAGATGCCAGCTGGCAGCTCTTTCATCTATCGCTCTCTGCTCTTCATTGGATATATCAGCAAAGCTCTGCTGATATAAACAATACAGTACAGATTGCAGATCTCCCATCTGACAGCTCCTCCACCTCCCCGGCTAACCTTCGTGCTGGGAGAGCGAAGACTTTGGCAGGGAGCCAAGGCACGACCACCGGCGGTCACTTGGCATTCGGACCATAAGATGCAGGCACTGCCCCCCCGGCCCCGGATTTCTGGAGGGAAAATGTACATCTTATGGTCTGAAAAATATGGTAATTTGAACTCCTTACAAGTCTTGTAGGGTTGACTTACAACTACAAATAATGGGGTACATGGGGCACAGACAAACAAATTAACATTTCCTCATTTGACCCTTCTATTAAAATACTTTTAAATGTAAGTAGATGTTATAAGCAGATTGAACAATCCCTGGCACAATTAAACAAGTCTTTGGGACAGTCGAGTTAAAAGTATACATATAAAAGATTTTTTTTCATAATCACTCCTCCGGAGCACACACCCTTCTTAAAGACCAGGGACTCCACTAATCAGATCCTGACAATGGCCTTGTCTCCTTACGTCAATCCCTTATCTTGACTGTGGAGGAGCAGGATGCAGGAGGAGTGACATCAGTGCAGTGAATTGTCTAATTGGCGTCTAAGGGCACGGTAATAAAATTAATAAGCGGCTGCCTTTCGGACTCGTACTTTGGTTAGGTCTGGAAGGAAATGGGTTGAGGCTACAAAGTAGATGAATATCATAATCACAAAATTTTTAATGGTCCAGTAAAGCAAAATAGACAAAACATCAGAAGAGCTACTAAAGTATGCATGAAGCTTTGAATAAAAATAATGTTTCTGACAGCTCTATGTCATTATACCTATAATATGCTGACATGAAAGGAAAATGACAGTAAGTGCATACAGGAAAGTGTCTTTCTTGGCAGGACAGGACACATACACAACACCTGGACTGCCAGGCCACCTTAGATGGTTGGGCTACGACTCACTTCTTCCCTGGCATATAGACAGTGGTTTGGTCATTAAACTACCTAATAGACTTGAATCATGATAATATAATCGAGCCCTGGAAGTTCCCATCCCAGGTGCTAGCATATGATTAATCTGTTGCCAGTCTGTATATATCTGTCTTTCTGCAGTATAACAATTGACCTCTAGATGGCACTAAATACTTGTTTGACACAAGGAAAACACAATTCCAGAGATTTGTGAATGGAGCGTCACTAGAACAGTGACGTCTCCCTTTCTAAGTCTTTGTAACTGCCAGAAGGGGATGTCGGTACACTGTAATGGCATGGGGGGGGGG
>CM070042.1:50632684-50645650 GCA_036250615.1 Ptychadena robeensis | reverse complement strand
GCAGGGTCCTCTACTCCTCCTGTGTCATTACCTGTACCTGTGTGTTATACTGTGTTGCATATCCACTCTAATGTATTGTACAGCTCTGCGTAATATGCTGGCGCTATATAAATAAAGGTTAATAATAATAATAATAATACTTTAATATTTTTCCTGGGTTTCCTCCATTGTGGCCTAGAATCACACAGCATATTCAGTGCCCAGATACATGAAAAATGTGGCAGCGTTCGAAGGCCGTTTCCCCCATAGGGTTATCATGGGAAGCACCTCCCAAGCACCTGCACATTATCTGCAGCCCATTAATTACCCATCTGGTTCTAGCCTTAAAGCCCCCCATACACCACATACAATTACCATGCAATTTCTGTACAACCAACTTTTCTTCTACCAAAACCATGTAATATGAATACCTTTCTACACCTTCCAATCACTATGTATTCTATCAGGGAGGTCACTATACTACATAGTTGTTGGTAGGTCTGATGGAAATTGTATGGAGGAATCTAAAGGTGTATGGGGGGCTTAACACTGTAAATACTGACATTATTGTGAATTGTGAACTGTGAACCCTGGTGAACTGTGAACCCTGGTGTTTTTGCGAGCTGGTGCAAGCCCAGCAGTACTCTGCTCAAGCATTTGTGTTGCAGGAACCCGGGACAAAGTGGACATAATGGTACAGCCAAAACATATCCATTACAGCCTACATCTCTGAGAGCAGTGACAGCCATGAAAGTAAATGAGGAAATTCTCCCTTTGGAACTTTTTATATGGCACCCCCAGTGGCCATTCGTGATATTGCACTGAATTAACCCCTAGAAACCAGGTAGATACATTTAGAATCTCTCCAGCATCAAACCAGCTCAAAGTTTAGTCAGTCCTTAAATGTCTACATATATATTTTAGATTTAGGTGTGTATAGGTGTGGGTGAAATGATAACAGAATGTTAGGGCAAAAACAAATGACTGATGGACTTGCTAGAAAGGTGTACAGTGGACAGTTGCAGAGTCAGTAGACTTTTACTAGATCAGGTATGCAGAATCAATCAATCCTCATCGAAACTACAGGTTACCAACATGCTGGTAAAGCTTCATCGATATCCTATACTTTGAATGGGGATCGAGGGTATCTCGAGTCGAGCCGTGTATTTCTGACTTTATCATAAACAGAGTTCAGGTTCCAGACATGTAGGCAGAGTATTGACAGATAATACCAAAGATAACAGGCTGAAAGTCAGGGTGAGGTCACTCAAATTCTACAGATATAACTTCAGGAGCAATCCAAAAGTTCGGGATAAACAGAGACAGGCTATACACAGATTCAGTCCCAAAAATTTCCAAAAGCAATCTTAATGATACAGCGCAGATGGAGTAACCTTCTTCTTATGTCTGTATGTTCAGCACATCATTAGGCATGGAGCTGATCAGAGTAGGTGTGGGCTGTAGAAACTACCATTGGTTTACACTTGCCCCGTGCAATACCTCATATTATCTAAAAAAAAAATGCATGCATTTTTTCAGGAGCAGCACATGTATGGGAGACGTAAGAGAAGCATATTTTGCGGGTAACAGACATGGCTCGCACTCACAGTAGCGCTGCCGCCAGCATGTCCGTTACTACCCAGAAATCGCACTGCCGCATTAAAGGGCCCTGAGGGTAGGTATCCACACGACACCATGGACAAGTCAGCAATGGATGCCAAATTGGATGGGTAGACTAAATTGCTTAGATGTTTTTTAAGGGTTTGTGTCCCCTGTGTTCCTTTCCCTATGTTCAGTTTGGGGCCAACGCGGGGAAAAAGACGCATTGGACACAAGCCCTTAAAGTACATCAAAAATCTTAAGTGTGGCAGTATAAACACATAGAGTTGTTATAGTATGTTGGGCACAGACAGCGGTCGGTGGCAAAATTGTCCACGGCTCGTTGCGTGTGGGGGGCCCTTAGAGTGGCCAGCCTCAGGGACTTTAATGGCAGACTATATAATCATTTGGATTCATAAGGTCCATTCAAAGTGGTTTATTCCTTCTATCAGAGTCCAGAAATGTGATACATTTATCAAACCAATGAGTGAAATACAGTCCATCACTAATGTATAGAAATATTTTTTGATAACGTCACATCGGATGCCCAGCCATTCAGGCTTGTCGTTAGGTCAAAGGTCTAATTTCTCTTTTGCCCGTAAGTGGGCTTCTTCAGGAGAGTTTAGTCCATGTCAACCTTTTGTAAAATAGAGCTTAAAAGTGCCTTTGTGCATACGATTACATATTCCTATAGGTCAAAATAGAAAAATGTCTATAAACCAAATTATAGATTTTATCATTAGTTTCAATGCCACAAAGTTGGATATAGATTAGGCAAAACCCCATAAGTCATGGTCATGGACTATGCACATAGGCACTATTTGGCTCTTTTTTACAAAACGTTGGACATGAATCATCCAAGTTCCCTTCCCAAACATTGCATCCACAATGGGAGGGTTTCAGTAGAACAGTAAGGTCTTCTTATCCAGAAAAAAATTAGCAGGAGCCAGGATAACCACTGTCCTAAAATTATTTGCCAAATGATTGTTCACACAGTATTCAGAATGACTGCACATGTGTGTATATAGGGAGACCCAGCCCCCAAAAGACAGTATACACCTCCTTTTGTAGTCCAATGGATATGATTTTTTTTTTAGTGTACAGGAGCTAGACATGAAATTAATGTATCAGCATCCCAATCAGCAAAGCTGGATAAAAGAGGGCTAGCCAACCCCAGAATTTTCTTGGGATTAGCCATCCCTATCACAGCCCTCTGTTAGGGTTCATAGAATTTTCTTGGGATTAGCCACCCTAGTCACAGCCAATTATTAGGGTTGAAAGAGTTTTTCCTGGGATAAGCCATCCCCATAACAGCCATCTGTTAGGATGTATAGAGCTGTTCTTGGGATTAGCCATCCCCATCATGGCCTTCTGTTAGGGTTCATAGAATTTTCTTGGGATTAGCCATCCCTGTCACAGCCCTCTCTTACGGTGTATAGAGTTGTTCTTGGGATTAGCCATCCCAATCACAACCCTCTGTTAGGGTTCATAAAGTTTTTTTTTTTAGGATTAGCCATCCCAATCACAGCCATCAGTTAGGGTTGGAAGAGTTATTCCTGGGCTAAGCCATCCCCATAACAGTCCTATGCTAGGGTGTATAGAGTTGTTCTTTGGATTAGACATCCCTGATAATGGCACTCTGTTAGGGTTTATAGAATTTTCTTGGGATTAGCCATCCCCACCACAGTCCTCTGTTAGGGTTTAAAAGAGTTTTCCTTGAGCCAGTAGATATGCGTTGAACTTTTCTTTTTTAGCCCAGATACGGAGGACCAGTCATAATGCATCTACAACAATATGTAGTGTTTATATTTTATCAACAATGTTTTTTTTTACAAAGGACTTTCTGTGATTACAGTGCTAGCCAGCTACTGCAAGAAAAAAAAAAGAATGATTATGTGGGTAAGATGACTGTATATGTAATACATGCCATAGACTTACCATTCAGGAAATGATCAACAGCCGCATGGGATCTCAGCTTCAGTCTCACTTTATCAGTCATGTCAAGTCTTTCAACACACTTTGGGTCTGAACACAGTTATCGTTAGATGACATTTTCGCTGGCTGGAACCTAAACGGGTTACACCCTTTGGCTTGTTGTGAGTGAAAAAGGTCATTGTAGGTTTGGCCAGTAAAATTACATAGATGGGCGTTTTAGGAAAAATCTTGTGATGCCTTGAAGATGACCTTATATGTATAAACATATCTGCGGCTAAACATATCTTTGGTTAAACAAATCTTTTGGTTTTTATGTAAGCAAAAAAAAAAAAGAACATTGTACCCTCTAGATAATTCATAGGCTTTCCAACATTTGCCTGTCCATTTCTCAGCTCTGGAAGTTTCTGTTTGCTTGCCTAAAAAGTCCTTTCTAAAACTGATTTGTGAAATTGATGGACATCCCTCATTAAGCACCACCCTTATAATAATATATTAATAAAAAAGAAAGAATAATACGGGACCCTAAAATTTAGGATACCTGAAGGTATAGTGCCACGTCCCAAATGTGAGATAAATACCAAAGAAAGATAGGGGATTTAATTGACACCTGGCCAACCACACTAGGGGCTGCAAGGAAGGTCAAATATCCCGGGACTTTTAAGGGCACATGAGAGATATAAATTAGTCGGGTGACTAATTTATATCTCTCATGTGCCCTTAAAAGTCCCGGGATATTTGACCTTCCTTGCAGCCCCTAGTGTGGTTGGCCAGGTGTCAATTAAATCCCCTATCTTTCTTTAATAATATATTAATGTTTATATTTTATTAGCGGACTAAACTGCAAAATTAGCGTTAGGTTATGTTTCCATGGCGCCATCGGCTCCGTCAGGTTCCCTTGCGCCAAGCGCATTCCTTTGGCGGGGACCCGACGGAGCCGATCTATATTATCTGTCTGCGGCACCGTCTGTTCTCACGGCGTTGATGCATTTCACTACGTTGACCTTCCGGACGGTCGATTGGTCGAACTCCGTGAAAACAGCCGCTGCTGCAGACAGGTAATGTGGACCTGATAGCGCCATGGAAATATAGCCTAAGAATGAGAAGTACTGTATTTTGCACACGATAAGACTCACCCATAGTTTTGGGGAGAAAGTGCAAGCACTGGGAATATATTAACTGCTGTTACTCCCAGACATATTAAAGCTTTGGGCAGGGTATACAGCATGTTAAAGCAGAGGGGAAGCATGGCTAACATTCTGGAGACTCACAAAATTGTCCTGCTTCAACGCGTTTCACCCTGTTCCTGGGCTGGGAGGGATAAGTCTTTCCCTGTGTGTGAGTCAAGAGCAGTATAACCAGGTAGTCAACACATTCTTAAAAAGAATAAAATAACATAATTGAACAACAACATAACAGACATATCAACAAATGGTTCAAATTACTAGTCAACATGCAACAGATCAGTGCAATTGATCCCAACCATTGTAAATGGGGTGACTTACAATGGTATACTCTCCAAGGAAAGTATGAAATGTATACTGCACATGTAGAAAGTGCATGGCTGCATTGACCAACTAACTCCTGTGTCTACTTTGTAATCAAATCCCAGTTTTGGATCTAGCTTTACCCAAAAATATCCAACAGTGGCCACACGTGTAACAGAATGAGACATATCAATGGTCTAATCGGCTTCTGGTGAAGAGCCCTGGCGTGCTAATACTCTAGGCAACATTCCAGAAATACACATACCTCCTATCATATGAAGAACCATTGGAAGTGACCTAAAGCCACCCTCCTCTTCCCTTGCACCAACTCCCTGACTCACTTTATCCTTTGATATTTCTGTGTAAACAATAGCTTTATTTTGGCAGAAACACTGGGCTATAATTTTCCTTCCAGAAAGTGTGATTATTTCCTTAGTAAAGTCATATTTCCACTAAATAATGCTTATGTCATGTCACGTATCACGAAATAGATTGTTTCAGTTAAATAAACCACAAAGCCTGAGAAAGAGTCAGCCAGCTTCCCACATTGTCAGATGAAGAGAAGAAAAGCTTTCGTCATTTGGGCATCACAGATGTATCTTTTCATTAGGTATCCAATTGAAGCATACTAAAGCTAGCCATACACGTGTCGGATTCCATGGCCAATTGATCACTCCCCCGATCGATTCCGGCGATTCTGCCAGGAATCGCAGGTGTGATCAATCGGGCAATTAAGAGTATCCATCGCTGCATACCACCTTGTCCAACGAATTCCGGGACGATTCCGTGTCCGATTGTCCACCTCACAAATGGCAATTCCCCCTGATCTGGGCAGAATCAATCTGATGGAACCAACATGTTGGTTCTCTGTCGGATCCGATTCTGGGCCCCTGAACGATCGGACCTGATCGATTGGACAAGGTGGGCTGCATGCGATTCCGGCACGATCGTTTGGCGTGCACGCGCCCGGAATCGATCGTGCCGGGAATCCGACACGTGTATGGGGGCCTTAACTCTCTATATTTTATATTTCCTTGGCTTGCCTTTTCCATGATCTACAGGGTGGGCCATTTATTGGGATACACCTTAATAATATGGGAGTGGTTGGTGAAATTAACTTCCTGTTTGTGGCACATTAGTATATGTGAGGGGGGAAACTTTTTAACATGGGTGGTGACCATGGCAGCCATTTTAATGTCGACCATTTCGAATCCAACTTTTGTTTTTTTTTAATAGGAAGAGGGTCATGTAACATATCAAACTTGTTGGGAATTTCACAAGAAAAACAATGGTGTGCTTGGTTTGTAACTTTATTCTTTCTTTGGTTATTTACAAGTTTCTGTCCACTTATAAAATGTGTTCAATGTGCTTCCCATTGTGTTGGATTGTCAATGCAACCCTCTTCTCCCACTCTTCACACACTGATAGCAACACCGCAGGGGAAATGCTAGCACAGGCTTCCAGTATCCGTAGTTTCAGGTGCTGCACATCTGGTATCTTCACAGCATAGACAATTGCCTTCAGATGACCCCAAAGATAAACGTCTAAGGGAGTCAGATCGGGAGACCTTGAAATTGCTACATGATGATGTGTTTCCCTCTTTATGCACTGAAGCTGGCACGTTCCCTAAGTTTTTTCAGCAAGATGGTGCACCACCACATTATGGGTGTCAGGTCCGAGCATTCTTAGATGAACAGTTTCCGGGAAAGTCGTGGGCCAGTTGAATGGCCCCTATGGTCTCCCGATCTGACCCCCTTAGATATCAGATAGGGAACGGTCCCAACTAAACACATTTAAATGAAGAAAGTAATAGGTTGCTTGCTGCTCCTCAGTGAATGTAGCCCTCTGTTTGGGTATAGTCTCCTTGGGATGAGGACTCATGCAGTGGTTTGATGGCTCCTGCAGTGCTTCCCCAGGGATCTAGAAGCTTATCTCTTATGGTATCTGCAGCTTAGTCACCAAAGGTCGGCTTTTGCGTGCTGTTGTGCTCAGAGGCTGCCTGCACGCTTGCTAAGGGCTTGTTTCCACTAGAGCGATTGGCTGTGGATGTCTGCGGCTGATCATTGAAACTAATTTGTCATGTTCCATTTAGGGTTTGCTCGCGGATGGGCGCAATCAGTTGCGGACACGATTTAGGGGTGAGTTTGAGCGCCATGCTACCATGGTTTTAACTGTGGACCGTGCCCGATCCCCTAACGAAAAATTGTGCTCGATCATCCATTAATGTCAATGGATGTGGTCAAAAATTGTGTCCATTAATTTTCTATGGCCGCAGTCGCTCTCGATTGGGGGTGTTCAGGAAAACGCGTTTGATCATGTGCAAGATCACGCCCAAACTTTAGTGGAAACAAGCCCTAATGGAGTATTGTTGGCTAGTGGGAAGGGATTATCATGCCCTTGACCTTTCACCCTTGAGCACGATGCAATTGGATCTTCTAGGCTTGATATATATCAGACCTGTCAAGCCTCCTGTTTTGGCCGGGAAAGTCAAGTTTTTATGTGGCTTTCCCGGCCAAATCCCGATTTCCAGAAATCCCTGATTTTTCCCAGGTTCTTGAAATTGAGCTGATCTAGCAGGGAGGGGGCATAACTCTCCCTGCTAATGTCCCACCTCGCACATTATCAGCACAAGCAGGGTGGGACATTAGCAGGGAGAGTAACGCCCTCTCCCTGCTAGATCAGCGAAAAGGTCGGCAGGCGGCATAAGTGACGTAAGTAACGTCACTTCCAGTACGTGGA
Source organism: Ptychadena robeensis (assembly GCA_036250615.1). Classification (NCBI taxonomy): domain Eukaryota; kingdom Metazoa; phylum Chordata; class Amphibia; order Anura; family Ptychadenidae; genus Ptychadena; species Ptychadena robeensis. The sequence goes on along the minus strand of CM070042.1, from coordinate 50,637,914 downwards.
ACGCGGAAGAACCACGATCCCTATACCGGAAGTGATGTCACTGACGTCACTTCCTGTACGCCCCCCCGGTTTTGTGATGCCCAAACTTGACAGGTATAATATACAGTATATATATATCCTCCGGGGTGGACATATATATATTCTCTTGCTCCCCCTAGAAGCTGGATGGCAAACAGGTGAAACTTCCACTTCAACCATCTTTTATCATCCCACTCAGATCATTTCCTACCTCTGGGAAGGCTACCCTGACACATTATCAACATCTAACAGTAACACATTTTTGCATTTTATTCATGTTTTCATAACATTGTATGAGTATGCAAATTGTGGAGCACTTACCTCAAGGTCCCATCCCGTCATTCAATAACACCCCTGTTGTGCCCACCATCTCACACGTTTAACCTTCTCAACAACACCACTTTTTACACCTTATTTTCTATGAAGAATTCTTTCAGCCTCCCAGGCCTCTAATGTAAACAAACAGCAGCGGCATGTTTGCAATTAAAATGTAATTAATTCTGATGTATTAATCTGTGTTGTGATCTTTGAGTATGAATTACATCACAATACCTGCATAAGCAGAAGTAAATATCCATCATGCACTTTTAGAAGTTTGCATCGCACAGGAGGTAAATCTTTATAAGAACATTCTTTTATATAAAATTTGGTTTTATTAGTTATTTTATGGTTTGTCAAATCCAACCCAAGTGTTGCTTGAAAAAAAAGTTAAACATTTGATTTGTCCCAACAAAAGCAACAAAGGATCTTACACAGCTGTTGAAGTGGAATGAAAAATCAACATCAAGACTCTGCATGAGGGACGATTAAAGGCAATTTATATTTCCTGAGTTAAAAATAAACACATCTCAAACAACACCAAGATCAGAGGATGACCCGCTGATCCCAAAATGCTTAATGGCCAGGAACGATCAGAGCCATGGTTTGTGTCTGAGGGCTTAGTGAGGAAAGGGAACGCATTGTACTTTGCTGCGCTTGTGCCTGCTGACATAGCTAAGTCTGATAATCCAAAAAGAGTTTTTTTTAAATATACAGAGTTTTTTGTTAAATAACTACTTGAATACCCTGAGCATTTCCCCTCAAAATTCTCATTTCAGTCATATCTAAAGCTCTGTCCTCAACCTCTTTTATGGTTTGTATTCATACCTGTCAACTTTTCCCTTTCTGAATGAGGGTAAACTGGCAGTAAATTGCGTCACTTCCGGTGTGAGAAAGTGCTAGACTTCCACATTCCAAATACAGGAAGTGATGTCACATCTCCTCCCTCCTATTTAATAGCCGGCTAACTTAGGAAGGAGGGGGCGTGTTATGTTTTAGTTGATATGTTTGTGTGTTCTTTCTCCTATTATTACGCGGATACCGGACTTGGAGCTCACATAAAGACACGTGTTAGCAATACCAAATGCTCTATTGCAATGTATTCATCTGATGTTCTCTATTGCATGGGTGCTATTTATGCCAATTTCGTCTTTAATATGTCATATCCGCTGTTTATTATTATTATTGCTTTGATATATTCGGTATACTGAAAAGTTATAAAGTTTTAAAAAAAAAAAAAGGAAGGAGGGGGAGTTACTCTGCCTCCTAACTTCCCACTCTGCACATCATCTGCTCAAGCAGGGTGGAAACTTAGGAGGGAGAGTAACACCCCCGCTAAACTACTAAATTACCCCGATCTCAAAATCCTGGGAACAAACGCGATGGTTGACAGATATGTTTATATTACACCCCAATATATTACATTGCATTATTTTCCTCTGTGGATATAATGAGTATTTACATTTTGAAATATACGGTATGTTCTGCTTTGAAAGGGGAGGTATCCTGGCAGTCCACTGGGTGTTTGCCCCCTTTACACGCGTCATCAATGATGCCAGGGATGTGAGGACCCAGAGCGCCTATGCCTGCGTTAGGTCAATGGCGTGTGTCCCCCCACCACCACCCAGAAGGATCGGCAAGTATGCTGATACCGAGGGACGCAGCGGGCTCCCCTCACTCAGCTAAGCAACCCTGAGTGTAGCTTGGGGTGAGTAATGTTTGTAAACAAACTTACCCTAACGCTAGGGAGGTTAAAACCCTGAAATTCAAGTAATTTTTTTACATTTTTAGCATTTTATTAAGACGAGAGATCTTTTTGGACAGATTTGGGATCACTAAAAATGTGAACAATATTGCATTCAGTTATGAAAGCTTTTGATCCTTGTAGGTAGTATACACCAGTGTACATTGACATCATCCAAAACCATGTTTGCAACTCTGTGATTTGATTGCCGATACCGAATTTCACAATTCTACAATTCTGGGTCATGGAACAAGAAATGGGTTACTAATTGCGTTGATTGCAAATATTCTAATTACATTTTTTTACTGTGAATATCAGCATATCAATAATTCAACAAGATCTTGAATTTAGTGCTATGTCTTAAGGCCCCCATACACCTTTCCATACAATTTCTGTACAATCAACTTTTCTTCTACCAAAACCATGTAATATGAGGAGCTTTCTAACCCTTCCAATCACTATGTATTCTATCAGGGAGGTCACTATACTACATAGCAGTTATATATACCTTCCAATCACTATGTATTCAATCAAAGAGGACCCGACACGACATAGCAGTGATATATACCTTCTAATCACTATGTATTCTATCAGGGAGGACCTGGCACTACATAGCAGTGATATATACCTTCCAATCACTATGTATTCTATCAGGGAGGACCCGGCACTACATAGCAGTGATATATACCTTCCAATCACTATGTATTCAATCAAAGAGGACCCGACACTACATAGCAGTGATATATACCTTCCAATCACTATGTATTCTATCAGGGAGGCCACTTTACTACCCAGTTGTTGGTAGATCTAATGGAAATTGTATGGATCAATCTTAAGGTGTATGGGGGGCTTTAGTAATTGTCAATTTCCACGATTTTTTACATCGGTATCTGGAACTACCGTGTATTGCGTTGGTGATATGCGCATGTACAAGTGCCGATTTGTGCAATGAAGGAAATCTCTGGAAAGTACCATGCTTTGGGATCACAATATGTGCATGTACAAGTGCCGATTAGCAAATGCTCAAATTTACACATTTATTGTGAATATTAGGGGAAAAATGTGTGGTATTTTGGGGATACAAATATTGCCTGCGCAGATCATCACTAGTTGCTACCCAATGCCATTTGTGTCTAAAGGACAGTTGAGGATATTTTGTGTTTTTAATTAAATAGGTAGCTGTAGACACCTTGATTCCTCTGCGAACGGTTCTTGATTTAAATCAATTAGCACACTACCTTGGTAAACCGATTTGGGGGCCATTTTGTCAGAAGCAGATCGTCTGTGGCCCAAAAAGTTCTATTCCTTGAAATCATTTGAACGGAATGGCTGCAGGAAAGGGAGCTAGATTATGCAAAAAGTGGTCGATCGCACAGGAAGCGACTGGGGCAGATCGTTCAAGGTGGGCAGCAGAAGATTCACAGTTGAATCTATTCGCGCCGATTGCTCCTTCAAAAATCAACCAAAAGATCGTCCCGTGTATGGCTACCTTATATCTTCCTACTTGCCAATTTATCTAGGGATCCGTTTTTTAACTTGTAAAAAAAATTACGGTATGTTTTAATTAATTTATCAGGTCTGTTGAATATCATTGTACCTTAAAAGTCCTGTGAGGTTAGCTACCTCATTTTGAGTTATTTGTTTAGAAAAGTGTCATTGAAACCCCCTGATTAGAACTCACTAGCTCTCTCTCCACATTATTTGCACAGCGGTCATTTTTTAAGGCATGATGGAGTACATCAGCCATGTTGGAGCAGCCGTTGCCAGCTTGGTCAGTCTCTGGCCTAGCCCTCAATGCATCCAAAGACCACTCCTCAGGGCTTAACGCATCCCTGACATATTCCTAACACATCCCTAACGTATGGGTTGCATAAACTGGATCCGTTAACGCAGAGCATGTGCATGCTTAACGCATAGTGGAGCCTTAGGCCATGTTTCCACAGTGTTTATGTTAAGTGCAGTGCTTGGCGGGGGTCCAGACGTATAACATTACCTGCTCGGCGGATGCTCTTTTCTCACAGTGCTGAGCTGATCTGCCAATGCAGGGGTGATATCTGAACAGGGCATCCGCCAAGCACTGCACTTAATGTAGGGGTCGCAAAACGCTGTGTAGACATAGCCTAAGGCCTTACTGTCAGAGAATTATTATGACATGTAAGAAAAATAATCAACGATACGGAATGATTTTTCTAATGAAAATGTCATGTTGTATAATAACAACCTCTATTTTTGGCTTCACCAATGCTTTTTTTTTTACTGACATGTGAGTCTTGGCTCACATATCAGTAAAAATCATAATGGGAAAAAAATGAAATTAGTAACAGATTTTGTTAGTTCTTTCAATATTTTGAGAAAATACGAGGTTCCCAGGTCTAATAAGTACAATTCCAGTCTTTTTGATGTGGGTAGCTCTGTCTATGTTTTGTGAAGGCAAGAGGGTAACAAGGTCTTCATAATATTTGGAGAAGAGATGTCCATTTGAGATGTCTACAAGAAGAAAATATCCTCTTAAAGCCAATTGCCTGCCATACTTGTCAAGTTCTCCATTTAATAGTAAGGGAAAGTTCCCAGTGCTGGCATGCCATCAGGGTCTATAACGTATGCCTTCTAATACCCAAAAGTGCCATAGCAGAGGGTGCTGGTATCACCTCCCCCTCTCCTAACTTGCCACCCCACATATCCTCCCAATAACTCCTAAACCTCCTTCAATTGAGCCTACACCACACCCCTTACCTCATCTTCTTTTCTGCCATTCTCCCAGATTAGTATTCCCATACATTTCCAGTGAACTGACGGAGATCCCGGAAAATTTATAGGAAAAGTAATCAGGAAAGACGGCGGGTAGTTTCCCAGCCAAAATGAGAGAGTTATGGGTCCCCAGGCCATTATATATTTTCGTTTTGGGTTGTCAACAAAAAGCGCCTGAAAATGCATGTAATCATGCGCTATATTCTGTTATAGTCAATGAAAATTAGCACCTACCCTAGCAACCTTAAGTCAGTACTCTATTATCATTGGCTGGTACCCTGTTTCCCCGTAAATAAGGCATCCTCCGAAAATAAGGCACCCTTAAAGTTTTGCCTCATGCTAAAATATAAGCCACCCCCCGAAAATAAGTCACCCCCGAAGATACGGTACTGTAACTCTGAA
>CM070042.1:50579334-50589744 GCA_036250615.1 Ptychadena robeensis | reverse complement strand
ACTATGTATTCTATCAGGGAGGACCTGGCACTATATAGCAGTGATATATACCTCCCAATCGCTATGTATTCTGTCAGGGAGGACCCAGTACTACATAGTTGTTGGTAGATCTAAAGATGCATGGGGGGCTTTAGTCTTATTAGTCCTTTTAGGTACCCTCTTTTGTCTAAAATAAAATGTTACGCCCTTTGGGAAGTAAAGTAGTTGTCAAACTAAGCTCTGTGGCATAAAAATGAAACTAGATTTATCTGGTGTCACTGGGGAGTATGTTTAGGCTGCTGTGTTTAGGTCGGCATACAATTTGCATGCTAATGTGGACATTTTTATTGGAAAGATGTGCTTTAACCATACCAACTCTATTCCCTAATAGCAACACCTAAATATAAATAATTAAATTTTTCAGCCAGATGTGAGCATCTCTTGTCACTTCCAGAGAGATGTCCGAATAGGGGTGGTGACTCTTAGGGACTCACCAGAGACGATCTTCTCTCTCCCCATGATTTGATGAATATGAAAGGGTAAAATCTAACAAGGAAAAAGCACTGTGTGACAGCTGGTATATAACTATAAATGGTTGACATTTGGACTGCAGGTTACTAACCCAGAGAATTCCAGGGTCACACTACTGAAGTATGAGATCTGGGGGTTCAAACAGTGTTGTACTGTGAGAGTTACATGTGACCCAAAGCCAGCTGGTGACCTGTGGATGGAGACAGCTAATCGGAGGATCAATCAGGAACAGGGAGGTCCATCTGCAGCAGAATCTACCATGCAGGAAGCTGACACAGAGCACAGTGAGGGAGACAGTGAGAAAGACCACCCTACATATGGGGTGAGTACCAAACACCATCTCCTGGTACTCATCTGAGGAGCTTACTAAAAACGTTCTGTGCACCCCTGTCCATGTACTTAAATTAGGTGGAATCACAGCAGCCCTGAAGTGAGCTTCTATTCCTAAACAATCTAGGGGTGTAAAGTCAAATTGAATTTAAAAAATGTAAACAAGATGATGAATGTTGCAGAGAAAGATGAACAGATAGGACAGCGCTGTCTTTGTGTAATGTTATGACGCGGGACTGACTATTCCTTAGGAACTCTTATGTTAAACTATGTATGTCATTTACATTTGCTCGTCCATTAGCTATAAAAAAGAGTAAAGCCGGAATTTAGAAATATTTCACAGAGATATTCCAGAATGCAGAACATTGAAAGCTGAGGCTCCGTGCCAAGTTATAATTATTTGAATAGCGATAGTTTACCTTTATCCAGCATAGTAGTATTCCACCGGCCAATATCACAAAGCCTTCTCTGCAACAAGAAAGCATTTATATAAATATTCAAAGTAGAACTGTGGCCTTGGACTAAAAATATAGACCGCTTCATTAAGTTATGAGTTCATCTGTACATCTGGTCTCCCACCAAAGTTCTACCTGCTGATCCTGCCAATGAGGGCTACCACATGCAATGATGATATAGCAACAATGCTGCACCACACTGGAGTATAGGTCCCCATACACGGGTCTATTTTTAAATCGATTCCCAATCAATCGCCATGCACGTTTGTGGTGAACATTTGTTTGGGAATCGAATGTGGCCACCCTTTCTTCGAAGAAAGCTTGATCGATAGGGAACCAACATGTTGGTGTAATTGCCATTATTTTGGATTGGAATCAGGGTCCCTACTTAAATATGGAATTAGAATTGATTGAGTGCATTGATTCACTGTTGAATTGGTGAATGCTTGAGCGCAGCATGGTGACGTCATCACGCTCGAGCATGCATGGATCGGTATCAACCAATTGATGCGCATTGATGATATCAACCAATTGATGCGCCCCTGAACATGGTATGATTACCAAACTTGCTGGAGATGTAGAGAAGGGTTGGGGGTATACTACAAAAATAAGTATGGCTCTTACACAAATAGTTTTTGCACAAATAAAGCTTAAATTTTTTTTAACTTAATTTATGCAAAAACTACATGTGCTAGAGCAAAGCTTTTTCTTTTCAAATGTTCCCACAACCCTTCTCTACATCTCCAGCAAGTTTGGTGATCATGTCATTTTCAGAGGCTTTGCAATCAGCTCACAAAGTTAGCAAGTCGAAAAATTCAACCATCTCTACTTGTATGCTACAAAAAAGTATGACTCTAACACATACAGTTTTTTGCATAAATTACGTTCAAATATCAACTTTATGTTTGAACTTAATTTGTGCAAAAACTACTCTGTTGGGGAACATCCATTTTCCACATCTCCAGCAATTTTGGTGATGATATCATGTTCAGAGGCTTTGCAATCAGCTCACAAAGTCAGCTAGTTGGAAAAAATTGAAAGGGGACTTGGGAAGGGAGACATCACTGGTGACTTCTTTCTTCAGTGTCTGCGCACAGTCTCGACTATTGATTGGGGTATTGGCATGGAAGGAAGGGAAGAGAAGGGGAGGCAAAAAAAAAAAAATAGTATTTTATTCATACATCGCTTTGCTCCTTTTTGACTGATAAGCACCTCTTCACTGTGATAAAACCCAAATGGCTCTTCCTTTCTATGTCCAGAATTACAAAAAAACAGTTGGATTGCTGATTAATGTTTTAACAATAGTAGAGTGTTGTACCGTGCTAGCCATTGATAAATATAGAGTTTGGAGTTCAAGTGATCCCCTTTATTGGTTAACTGAAATCAAGAGGACGAGTGTGGATTTCATACACAAAGAGGAGCCGGATCCCCTTTATTGTCATTGAAATAGCAAGCTTTCGGGATGTCGCAGATCCCTATTAAGCCTAAAGAAGGGATCTGCGACATCCCGAAAGCTTGCTATTTCAATGACAATAAAGGGGATCAATCTCCTCTTTGTGTATGAAATCCGTACTCGTCCTCTTAAAAACGCCAAAACTTTATTTTTAGAAAACAACTCCAGGGAAAAACATGGAACCACATTACATCAGCTCCACGCAGGGGTCGTTTCCCCCCAAATGTCCACGGCTTACTGATGTTCACTATGATTAAGCCCTATAATTAAACATGTCAGGGTGGAGGACATGTTCTCTGCAGGGAGCTGATGTGCTTATCAATGTACTGAGGTGCCCTCACAACCGGGGAAATTTGTCCGAAGCTTGGGTGTTGGGTACATTTTGGCTCCATCCCCACTAATTAGAGCATCTATTCTTTAAAACATTTAAAGAGAGTTTGGAGTTTAAGTGATCCCCTTTATTGTTATTCAGAACAAAGATCTGTGGATCTGCACTCCAGGCTCACATCTCCGTAAAACATGCACACACTGACTTCCTCTTGGGTCAGATCTGATAATCAAAGGATATGCAAAATCAAACCGGTGCTGGATCCCCTTTCAGCGCTCCTCTAAATGCCTTTTCATGCACAGTCTCCACCTTGGGTATGAAATACGCACTTTTCGTCTTCTCAAAACTTTATTTTCAGAAAACAACTCCAGAGAAAAACATGCAACCACATTACATCAGCTCCAGGAAGGGGGGCGTTTCTGCCCAAATGTCCAGGGCTTACTGATGTTCCCTATGATTAAGCCCCGGACATTTGGAGGGAAACGCGTCAGGGTGGAGGACATGTTCCCTGCGTGGAGCTGATGTAATGTGCTTATTAATGTACTGAGGTGCCCTCACAACCGGGGAAATTTGTCCGAAGCTTGGGTGTTGGGTACATTTTGGCTCCATCATAGTAGAATAGTAGAGCTATTCTATTTAAAAAATTTAAATAGAGTTTGTAGTTCAAGTGATCCCCTTTATTGGTATTCAGAACAAAGATCTGTGGATCCGCTCTCCAGGCTCAAATCTCCATAAAACATGCACACACTGACTTCCTCTCGGGTGAGATCTGATAGTCAAAGGACAAGCAAAATCATAGCGGTGCTGGATCCCCTTTCAGCGCTCCTCTTAACTCCTCTCCACACACAGTGTGGAATAAATGGCAATAAAGTGGATCAGTCTCCTCCTTGGGTATGACGTCCTCTTAAAGACGTCAAAACTCTCTCTTTCAGAAAATAACTCCGGGGAAAAACATGGAACAACGTTACATCAGCTCCAGGAAGGGGGGCGTTTCCACCCAAATGTCCGGGGCTTATTGATGTTCCCTATGATAAGCCCCGGACATTTGGGGGGGAAATGCATCAGGGTGGAGGACATGTTCTCTGATGTAATGTGGTTCCATATTTTTCCCTGAAGTTATTTTCTGAAAGTAAAGTTAAGAGGACGAATTTCATACCCAAAGTGGAGACGTTTAGAGGAGGGCTGAAAGGGGATCCAGAACCGGTCAGATTAGATCTGACCTAAGAGGAAGTCAGTGTGTGCGTGTTTTACGGAGATGTGAGCCTGGAGTCCGGATCCACAGATCTTTGTTCTGAATACCAATAAAGGAGATCACTTGAACTCCAAACTCTCTTTGAATGTTTTGAAGAATAGATGCTCTACGAAGTGGTGATGGAGCCAAAATGTACCCAACACCCAAGCTTCTGACAAATTTCCCTGGTTGTGAGGGCACCTCAGTACATTGATAAGAACATCAGCTCCATACAGGGAACATGTCCTCCACCCTGACGTGTTTCCCCCCAAATATCTGGGGCTTTATCATATGAAACATCAGTAAGCCTCGGACATTTGGGGGGAAACGCCCCCCTGTGTGGAGCTGATGTAATGGGGTTCCATGTTTTTCCCTGAAGTTTTTTTTTAAAATAAAGTTTTGACATGTTTAAGAGGATGAGTGCGGATTTCATACCCAAATAGGAGACTGATCCCCTTTATTGGCTAACTGAAGTCATTGAAATAGCAAGCTTTCGGGATGTCGCAGATGCCTTCTTCAGGCTTAATAGGGATCTGCGACATCCCAACAGCTTGCTTTTTCAATTACTTCAGTTAACCAATAAAGGGGATCACTTGAACTGAAAACTCTCTTTAAACGTTTTAAAGAATAGATTCTCTACTTAGTGGTAATGGATAGTGATGAGCGGCATAGGCAATATTCAAATTCACGATATTTCACAAATAATTCTACTAATATTCGATTCAAAATTACCTTCAAAATGGTCACATGTGCTATTTATTTTTGCATTGCGAAAATTTATTCACAATCCATGGCCATAAGCATCCCAATGCAGAATATCGTGAATATTTGAAATTGCAAATATTTGCCGCCATATTCACAAATTTTGTGAATTCTTGAATATTTTCCCAATACATTAGCAATTCCAATATAGGAGCTCAACATTAGTTATGGAGCCAAAAAATTCCCCATCACCCAAGCTTTGGCAAAATTTCCCCGGTTGTGAGGGCACCTCAGTACATTGATAACAGATCTCCGTTGTGCTGGTGATTTAAATAGAGCTTGCTATACATGTCGCAGCCCGGGGGGTGGGGGGGGGGGGGGTATTTAAAGCCAGTGTTTGCGTTGCTACACTGCTCTGTTACCAGACACTATAATAAAATGTCTTGCATCAGAGGAAAGTTGACAACACATTTTGTTACATTCATAGCCCCGAGTTAATCACGACAGGAAGCCTTCCTGCTGCTGGGGAGAACATATTGCGTCACTGGCAACACCTGACACGGCTATCTAATGTCAATCACTTTGCTTAAGGTCATTAAAAATATTAGGGTGTCCCCTTACAACATAAAGCCCTGCGCCGGAGCGACAATTCAAAAGGAACACATAGCAATGATAAATAATTGAACAGGTGGATTAAAGAAAAAGGGATTCCGGCTCCTGGCATGGTCACCGCCGGGAATGGGGTTCTGGAGTCCTTGTGGGATTGGGTGTTACAGCTGTTGGCGAAGTTTTCCAGCCCGCTCTGCACTATGTACGCCGGTCACTGTGACGTTGGAGGGGGAATGGAATTTCATGTTATTTGCGTTATGTTTATGGCTGTTGCTACTGGGTTGCGAGTTTAACCTCTTCAAGTACGTCCGCGGACGGCCAAGCGTCTAGGCCTAGAATGCCAGCTATTCAGGTGGTGGCAAGGTTCACGCTCTATATACATAGATCTATATATATTATTTATTTTATCAATAAAGTTCCACTCAGCTCATACACATGGTTCCAACATTTGTGAATTTCAGCTCAGATGTTTTTGCAATTTACACACCCTAGTCATTTACTAGAGGTCTCACCATTGTTATTATTTTGAGAATGCAGCTTTCCATACCACCCCCTTTCCCCAATGGCCATGAGATGATGGAGAGGTTCTCCATCACCATCACTAATTATAAACTGCTTGAACCTGAACTAACTCTCACTGCATGTTTGCCCATTAGAGATGGCTGTGACTCATTTATTTGGGAGTTATTTGCTAAGCCTCTGAATATGGTATCATCACACAAATTGTTGGTGTAGAGCAGTGGTTTCCAAACCCACCCCCCCTCCATATTCAAACACAGGTTAAGAATGAGGGCAAGCGCCCCCCCCCCTCCCTGTAATACCTTTGCACCCCCAAGGGGGGCTCTTCCCCCAGTTTGGGAATCACTGGTGTAGAGAAAGGTTGTGGGGAACAAAAGTATTCAGTAGGTATGCATTGGCTCATCTTTCATGCCTCCTTCCTCCCTGCCACCAGCACATACACATTGGAAGGCAGAGACCATAGCTAAGATCAGGGCTGGAGAAGCAGCTGTTAGTGATATTAGCTGCTCTCCTCTCTTAAGGTACCCATACATGCATGGATTCCCAAACGATCGTTCTAAGATCAATCACAGCATGCTCATGCCAGAATTGACAAATGACCATTCAACACCCCTTTGGGTGTCCCTGGCCGATCCAAAATAATGGTGATCGAACAGGGATTTACCAACATGTCAGATCCCATTTCGATCAACATTTTGTTTGAGCGGGATGAAACGCACATGGGGGGCAAAGTTTGATCCAATCACTCAGATCGCACACGTCAATCATTGGTTCAGGAATCAAATGCAAAATCAACCCGTGTATGGGTACCATTTTCAACGTGTTGACGGGGGGAGGGGTGGTCTGGAGGATGAGCGAGATGCTAGATCAAGGAGCTGCACAGGAGATCCTGGATGATCCTTCCCGCATGTGGGATGGGGGGAGGAGAGTGTTGTAAAGGGAGAAGAGCAGCCAAGATCTCTGCAGTGGCTCCAACTGTGTGTGTGATACAACATGTTTCCATATGATAATCCTATGCGCTTAGGAAAAATTCTAAAAATTTTAATTATGTTAGGGTCATTATTTGTTAAATTCTTATGTTAATTATTATTTAAGGTAGAGTTTACCATTTGGGCAAGGGGCACTTATCTTACAGACCCGCATAAAAACCAAAGTATAAAACCATTCAAGCTTGGTCTGTTAATATAATACTTAACAAAATACAACTATGCTGGGTGCCCATACAGTGGTAAGATGTATTAGGTTACAAACCAATGGCAGAATATAGAACAGGTGTGCGCAAACTACGGCCCTAGGGCCATATCTGGATACCGTATTTTTTGTACTATAAGACAGGTGACCATAACACGAACCCAGTTTTTAGAGAAGGAAAACCAGATAAAAATATTTTGTTAATTCAAATGAATTAGGGTAAAAATCTCCTGCAGTACCCAATTTCGGCTGCAAAAATGGTGTCACTAGAGAGCACACTTAAAGGCATCTCATCTTCCTCATACATGGGAAGAGGTGGGGGAGGGGGGCTGCGGGTAATCTGCATTTATGTCTCCCCTCTCTGCTGTGTGTGTGAGGAAACTGCCAGCGTGAGTGCAGCTTTCGCCACACACACTGTGCATTGCTTATATCAGCAGGGCCCTGCAAATATAACCAATACAGTTCAGATGGGAGACCTGGATGTGTACAGATCTCCCATCTGCCGGAGCTGGCGGGGAGCCAAGTTGCGATCACCCATGGGCACGGGAGGACTTGAGCCCGAATGGCTTACAGGTTCATTGTCCGGCCCCTCTGTCAAATCTAAGAAACCAATTGTGGTGCATGAGTTAAAAAGTTTGCCCATCCCTGATATGGAATACGACCATACCTACTTTGAAGCATGTTGATGAAAATATTACCTGTTGGGGTTGCTTTCCTGTTTTAGGATTTGGGTAGCTTGCATTCATCAACATTATAGTTAGCGTACTTGATGAGAAGGTAAAAAGATGGAAATACAAATTTATGGTGCCATGGGGGTGCCTACTTTATCCACCTTTAAATATGACATTGGCTTTTTTGGAATAAATGGTTAAACAGAAAATTTTTCTTTTTTTTAGATAACATTTTTGTTGAAGTTTTACATTATTTTACATAAAATAATATTAGCAATAAATTAGTAAATTCATAAGTTCTAGAATTCGTATTCTCTCTTCATTATTACCTTCATTGTGTAAACAGGTGTAGGTTACTTTCCTATTGGTTTCTAGGCTGCTAAGCTCAGACAAATATATTGCAGCATTCTCATTGGCCCACAAGCAACAAGAAGTGAGGAATCATGGGTACTGATGAAAAAGATCTCAATTATTCGCAACTACACAGCTATACCCAGTTTTCCTGAAAATAAGGCATCCTCCGAAAATAAGGCACCCTTACATTTTTGCCTCAAGCTGAAATATAAGTCATCCCCCTGAAAGTAAGGCGCGCCCAAAGATACAGTACTGTAACTCTGGACAGGGGGGTCAGAGGGGGCAATCAGAATGACACAGGAGGATCAGAAGGGGCTACTAAAATGGTAATCCCCCCTCTGAGTTTCCTGTGCCATTTTGATTCCCCCTTCTGATCCCCCTGTGTCATTTTAAGTGATTTCCCCCCCCCCCCTGATACCCCAGTGACGTATTCTTCTTCATGGAAAATTAAGACATCCCCCGAAAATAAGACGTAGGGCATCTTTGGAAGCAAGCATTTATGTAAGACACTGTTTTATTTTCAGGGAAACAGAGTAGCACTATATTCTAGACTAGTGGTGGCCAACTGAGTTGATATGGAGGGCCACAAGTGTGGCCCTCTGCATCACTAAACATCACATAACATTCTCAATTTATACTGACTTGTATGAGCATTTTTTAATGAAATAAATTACAGCAGACATAGCTAGAAGACATTATGTTTCATTTTTTAATAACACATTTTTGTTAAATGATACATCAAGCATTAAGGCCCCCATACACGGGTCGGATTCCGGCCGGATTCCGGGCCGATCGATTCCGGGCGCGTGCACGTGAATCGATCGTGCCGGAATCGTGTGCAGCCCACCTTGTCCGTCCGATCACGTCCGATCGTTTGGGGGCTCAGAATAGGATCCGTCAGAGAACCAACATGTTGGTCTTTTTGATCCGATTCTGCACACATCAGGGGGAGTTGCCATTTGTGAGGTGGAATCGGAGGTGGAATCGGACACGGAATCGTCCCGGAATCGTGCCGGAATCTGTTGGACAAGGTGGTATGCAGCGATGGATACTCTTAATTGGCCGATTGATCACACCTGCGATTCCCGGCAGAATCGCCGGAATCGATCGGATGATGAATTGATTGGACATGGAATCCGACACGTGTATGGCTAGCTTTAGGGAACACTGTCATATGGTAATGCACATTTTGTGTCATGTATCAAAGGTTATATGCTTCAAAGCCATTGATTATATTGATAGGGCACATAACATTCGATTTGGCAAACAGGTAAGTTTCTATTCCCTATGCATTAATAGTTAGGTTTCGGGGGGCCTCAAGTGGAAGACTGAGGGGGGCCGCCAAAGAACACCCAAAGGGTTGCAGGTTGGGCACCTGGGTTCTAGACATTTACCAATTCTCTATAAAAAATATTTAATAAAAATTTGATTAGAATATTAATGGTTATATGTTGAAAACGTTAGTAATTTCTATGGGGTGTACATAGTTTTTCACAGGCGAAAAATAATCCTTCGATCCTATCCCTAACTTTGGCATTGACAGGTTGTATTTTAAGTGCAGTTGCCCTTTAAGCAGAAAGTTGTAGTGCTACTTCCAAATTGTGTGCGTCTTCCTGCCAATGTAAAAAGTCCATTCAATGCACCAAGTGGCCCCTCAAATTTAGGAGAGGTCCGGTGGGAGTGGTCAGAATATTCACAATAGCCTGTCTCACCCTTCCTGAAAACTCCTGCCAGCATCGCTCCCAGCTATTGTGATTCATAAGGAACCAGCACTTAAGCAGAGGCCATTATGAATTAAAGGAATATTGAGTACAGGCCGTGAAAACAAAGGTGTTATAACCGTAAAACATGAATAGAGTAAATCAGGCACTATGGGAAAACACCGGGGTCATTCCAAAAACAACTATAGTCACATGAAACACCTCACAAGCATAGTCACACTCGCCTTCCTTGGCCTGCAGTTTTGTATTTTACAAATCTGGATATTTTATGTAAAAGTAGCCATACACGGGTCGATTCTGCACACGATTCCTGGCCGATCGATCACCGGGCGCGTG
>CM070042.1:50568941-50579234 GCA_036250615.1 Ptychadena robeensis | reverse complement strand
AATCGATCGGCCCGGAATCCGGCCGGAATCCGACCCGTGTATGGGGGCCTTAATGCTTGAAGTATAATTAAAACAAGTTTTGTTATTTAAAAAATTAAAAAATAATGTCTTCTAGCTCTGCCTGCTGTCATTATAAAATGCTTCTACAAGTCAGTATACTTGAAAATGTTATGCGTGGCCCTTTAGTGATGCCGAGGGCTGCACTTGTGGCCCTCCATATCAACTCAGTTGCCCACCACTGTGTTACAGCCTAATTCCAAAATATCTTTTTTTCCTTTAGAATTTTACACACATCGCCCCATAATGACAACTTGAAAAAAAAATTTTACTTGAGATTTTGGCAAATTTATAAAAAAAAAAATTGAGAAATCACATGTACATAAGTATTCACATTGAGCTCAGGTGCATCCTTTTTCCCCTGATCATCTGTTGGATGTTTCTGCAGCTTCATTGGAGTCCACCTGTAATAATATCAGCTGATTGGACATGATGTGGTAAATCACACACCTGTCTAGTTAAGGTTCTATAGTTGACAGTAGAGATGGTCAAATTTTTGTAAGCGGATTGCATAGCCCCTGGACATGGTATCATCACTAAAATTGCTGAAGATGTAGAGAAGGGTTGTGGGAACATTTGAAAGAAAAAAATATGTCTCTAACTCAAATAGTTTTTGCATGAATTAAGTTCAAAATTAAAGTCGAACTTTCAATGTTCGAAATTTTGACTTGACTTTGAACTTAATTTATGCAAAAACGATTTGTGTTAGAGACATACTTTTTGCAGTATACCCACAACCCTTCTCTACATCTCCAGCAAGTTTAGTGATGATACCATGCTCAGGGGCTTTGCAATTAACTCGAAATCGGCGAAATGCTTGAATTTTTTTAAACACATTCGACCATCTCTAGTTGACAGCTTATATCAGAGAACAAACCAAGCATGAAGTCACAGGAATTGTCTGTAGACCTCTGGGACAGGATTGTCTTGAGGCACATATCTGAGAAAGGTTCTGCTGCTTTGAAGGTCCCAATAACCACAGTGGCCTCTATGTAATCTGTTAGTGAAAGAGGTTCAAGTCCACCAGGACTCTTCCTAGAGCTGGCCGGACATCTAAACTCAGCGATTAGGGAAGAATGGCTTTAGTCAGGGAGGTGACCAAGAACCCGACGGGTAGTGATGGCCGAACTGTCCGCATGGATGTTCGCCCATCTTCTCACCGGCGAGCAGTGCGGGTGTTCGACCCGCTCCGTTCGCCAGTGAGAAGATGATCTCTATTCTTCCTCCGGCAGGATCACAACCTGTGTGATCGTGCCGGAGGAAGAATCTTTTCACTAGAAGACCGGGCATGAAGCCGGTCTCCTAGTGAAAAAACCGGGTCGGAGCAGGAAGTGAAGTCAGTGACTATGCGTTCCAGTATGCGTTCCAGGGACCGGATGTGACGTCACTGACGTCACATCTGGTTTTTCCGATTCAAATTCCCCGCCTAGAGGCGGGGAATTTGAATGTGTCCGCGAACAGGCGGACGGCGGACGTCTTTAGAAGTCCGACCCGCCCGTTCGCGGACAGTCCTGGCCGATGTTCGGCCATCACTACCGACGGGTCTCAGTGCTCCAGAGGTCCTCTGTGGAGAGAGGAGAACCTTCAAGAAGGACAACCATCTCTGCAGCAATCTACCAATCAGGCCTGTGTGGTACATAGTGGCCAGACGGACATCACTCCATAGTAAAACACACATGGCAGCCACCTGGAATTTGCCAAAAGTCACCTAATAAATATAATTATTTGCAAAATATCGAATATTGCCCATGCAGATCATCACTAATATATTGCGACTTGAACCGTGTATCACTACCTTAAGTCTGCATCAAATTTGCATACTAATGTCGGCCTTTTCGGCATCTCATTGATCACCTCTATTGGAGATCAGTGATGGCAAGGCGTACAGTTTGGCCGCGATCATAACACATTCGCTTTCCTTCCCCTGGCGAACAGTACGGGTGTTCGAGCCGCCCTGTTCACTGGCAGGAAGACGTCTGGCAGCGGAAAGATCCGGCCAGTGGAATTTTTTTTTTTTACCAGAGACCGGATAGAGAGCCCAGTCTCTAGAGAAAGAAAACCGGCTTAAACCGGAAGTGATGTCAGTGACGTCATATTCAGATATGGAAACCGGGAGCTGTGGGTTCCCGGTACCGGAAATGACATCAGTGACATCACTTCCGTTTTTTTTCTATTCAAATTCCTAGTGAACAGGCGGGGAATTTGAATCTTCCCGCCTGTTCGCTGACGGACCTGGCTGAAGTTTGGCCATCGCTATTGGAGAATAGAGATGGTCACATTTTTCGACTTGCTAACTTTGTGAGTTGATTTCAAAGCCCCTGAACTTGGTATCATCACCAAAATTGCTGGAGATGTAGAGAAGGGTTGGGGGAACATTTGAAATGTTTTTTTTTGCTCTAGCACAAGGAGATTTTGCATGAATTAAGATTTTCTAAATTTTGACTTGACTTTGAACTTGTTAATTTGTTAGAGACATACTTTCTTTTTTGTAGTATACCCCAACCCTTCTCTACATCTCCAGCAAGATTGGTGATGATACCATGTTCAGGGGCTTTGCAATTAACTCAAAATCATCGAAATGGTTGAATTTTTGAAAAAATCGATATAGAGAATAGTGATGAGCGGCACAGGCAATATTCAAATTTGCGACATTTCCCGAATAATTCTACTAATATTCAATTCTATATTCGCGAATATTCGCAATTGCGGAAATATATGCACAATATAATTGCATTGAAATTACCTTCAAGATGAATGGTCACATGTGCTATTTATTTTCGTATTGCGAATATATATTCACAATTAGTGATGGCCGAACTGCCTGCAAGGCGGGCAGTTCGGCCGCAAACATGCATGTTTTCCCACCTTCTCACCGGTGAGCAGTACGGGTGTTCAACCCACCCCGTTCGCCGGCGAGAAGGAGCTCTCTATTCTTCTTCCGGTGGGATCAGGAGCAGCGAGATCCTGCCGGAGGGAGAATCTTTTCAATGAAGACCGAGGAGAGAACCCGGTCTTGCAGTGAAATGCCGGCTCGTAAACCCAGAATTGATGTCAGTGACGTCACATCAGGCTAGCACAACCAGGAACTATGCATTTCCAGGTACCGGATGTCAGTGACGTAAAATCCAGTTTTTTAGATTCAAATTCCCCGCCTAGATGGCGAATGGGCGGTCGGTGGACTTTTTTTAAAGTCCGATCCACCCGTTCGCGGACAGACATGGCCGAAGTTCGGCCATCATTATTCGCAATCCATGCCCATAAGCATCCCAATGCAGAAAAGCACAAAAATCGTGAATATTTAAAATTGCTAATGTCCGCCGCCAAATTCGCCAAATTTGCGAATTCTCGAACAGCCGATAATCGCCAAATATATTCGCAATTCCAATATTCTAGCTCAACGCTATTGGAGATGACTCATCCTAAGGCCAAGGTAAACAACCTACTGGCTCTCCACTGGTAAATACCAATAAAATAATACATCACACACACTGTATGTGATACAATATTTGCCGAATTCATAGTTCATCTTCTTTTTCTTTACATTGTATCGGCTCCTGTTTGTTTGGCCTTGTCTCGGCAGTGGTGACCGCCCTCCGCCGTTGGTTAGGCGCGGATTGAATGACACTCGGAATGCTTTCTACAGATAAATAACTGTTTGTTAAGGCTTTCCAAATATCGAAGCCAAAGGCACAAGATTAATTCTTCCTGTCCCTATAGCGCGGCGCTTCCCCGTCTTCACAACTCCAATTTACTTTGCCGTGCAATTATCAGTGTTCCACTGGAAATAACACCGAGCCAAAGATGTTTCTTTCTAGACTTAAAACGTTAATCTAACCTTAATAGGCCATTACCAAGAACATGCATCAGACAAGGTCACTGCAATTTGTTAGGTTATAAAACACAAGAGTTTGGGAATATTTAAACACATTGAAGACCTTATTCATCATTAATTAACCTACTTAGCGGTAACTGTGGCTCAGAGTTGGTTTACTGGCCAATTGCAGTGACCCTGGGGTAGCTTTCCTGCTCTAGGTGAGGTCACTCCATCATTGGGGTCTTCAGCTTTTCTTCTGGGTTCCACATCCCCAATACTCTAGTACAGACATAGGCGTCACAGGAACGTGCGGGGAATAGTGATGGCCGAACTGCCCGCAAGGCGGACAGTTCGGCCGTGAACAAGCATGTTCGCCCTCCTTCTCGCCTGCGATCAGTACGGGTGTTCGACCCACCCTGTTCGCCGGCGAGAAGGAGCTCTCTATTCTTCCTGCGGTTGGATCATAAGCAGCGAGATCCCGCCGCAGGACGAATGTTTTCACTAAAGACCGGGTAGCGAACCCGGTCTTTCAGTGAAAAACTGGCTCGCAAACCCGGATGTGACGTCACATCCGGTTAGCACAACCAGGAACTATGCGTTCCAGGTGCCGGATGTGACGCCACTGACGTCACATCCAGGTTTTCAGATTCAAATCCCCCACCTAGAGAATCTGTCCGCGAACAGACGGATGGTGGACTTTTTTAAATGTCCGCTCCGCCCGTTCGCGGACGGACACGGCCGAAGTTCGGCCACCACTAGCGGGGAACGTTCCTGCTATTTCTTCCCCACCACCCCCTGCCTGCATCCAGGGCAACATCGATGATGCAGTGCAGGTAAAACCCTAAAGGGTCATCGGAGAAACTCCACGGGTATCCTCTAGACAGGTAAGTAATCCCAGTGTTCCTCGGGGTGAGTTATGTTTGTATCCACGGCTTCATATATGATGCACGGAAGGCGAGGCCCTGAACCCCCTGAATCCCAGCTAATTCAGGGAAACTGTCCAGGATATTAAACAACACAAAGTAAAAGATCTAACTTATCATTAACCTCCTTAGCGGTTGAGACGAACCCTGTTTGTTCGCCGTTCAGGGTCGCCCCAACCGCAGGGGAAGCGGGCATCGGGTACACCCGATACCTCCCTGGAAAGCTGCAGCGATTGTCTTCATCGACCTCCATGGCAGCTTTACCGCCCAAACAGCCGCTGTCATTAATGACACCGGCTGTGTGAAGAGGGGAGGAGGGAGAGGAGAAATGGCAAATGGTACTTTGTACACTGCCGAGGTTGCCCGTACCTTACCGTTAAGAATGGTGCGATATGGGTGGTGCGCTAGGGGGGCTAAAAAAACGTTCTAAGTTGACTATCGAGTGGGGGGCAACAGATGAGCGATGGAGTGCAGCATGATGATGCCATCACGCTGAACCTCGTCGCTTAGAGTATCGTCGAGCACCCTTTGTTTGCCAGCCGTTAGATTGAGCGGGGACGCCGGCCCCCCATTGAAACTAATGGCATCGGCCAGACATTGTCCATTCTCTGACTGACCAAGCTTTGGGGCGGCAAGGATCTGTCACCCCATGTGGGCACCCGCGTTCCGCGGGCATTTTAGCTGCCACTGGCTGCAAGTGCGCACTTACATCAATTGGTGGCAAAATCATCTGCGGCTTGCTACGTGTATGGGGGCCTTAAGTGTAGCCTGGGGTAGATATATTTACCATTAGCGGTAACCCCGAGCTACACTCAAGGTAGCTTACCTACCCCAGACGAACTAGACCTCAGTATCTGTAGCTCTTCTTCTTGGTTCCACCCCCACATTATTAGTGATGAGGCAGTGGAGGTGGCCTCGGTTAATTTAGGTGACCATTGAGGGGCATCTATAATGGTTTCTTCAGCCCAACCACAACACTGTGTCATCAGAGAGAGGAGAAGCTGCACAGGATCTAAATGTACTTATTACAGGTAAGTGTTTTTTTATGCATTGTGCCTTATTATGGGCATTTGTAGTGCCATACATAATAATAAGGAAATCTGGTGGTGGGTCCGCTTTTACCTCCTGGGCGTTCTGCCTGAGTTATCTCCGGGTGAGTTTCTCAGCTGATTAAACTCTCCCGAGATAACTTCCCTAAAACTCACCTGTCCGACGAATGTCCTTGGCAAATCTGAGCATCCACATCCCGGCCAATGCTTGAGTGCACGCCCCGATGATGTCACTGATGGGGTCGGAGGGGCGGGGGGTGGTCTTTACCATTGACCTCCATGTAATGGAGGAGGCGTCGCTTTTTCCCAGCACACTTGTACTGGAAATTGAGGGAGGTTAAAGGAGGTCCATTGAGTCCTGATCACTAGAGATGGGGTCTGTATATCGGAGGAAGTAAGTGCGGACACATCTTTGTATTTTTTTCATATTGTAAGGGGTTAAAGTTTATTTTCATGTTCCAGCAAATACTTTTTTCAGTTTTCCTTCAAAAATATTTAAACCAATTAAAGCAGCAGATGGAACTACAATACATGCATTTTTTACAGGGACTATTATAGGTCCACTGTCCCCAATCATTGGTCCCCATTGGTTACTGACAACAGGTTGAGCCCAGTGTAACATGTATCCTTCATTGTGATGATAGATTTGACCATTTTCAGTCAGGAAGTATTGACCATGCGGCAATTATAGACCATTGCCAGGGCTGTTTCTAACTTGTAAGGGGCCCTGGGCAAGTTCTGTCCCTGTCAAGGTTTGCTAGTGGCAAAGCTGTCAAATGGGGGGAAGGGGCTATTGGAGAAGAAAAAAAGGAACAGACTGCTCCTCCTTCCTATCCTTCCCCCTCCCTGCCTCCATACTCAACAACAATCAACCACATCCCACCCCACCAACCCCCCGTCCGCTAACCAGGCTCGGATCAGGACGGGTATAGAGGGCATCCAGGTCAGGGAGGGTGAGGAATATGTGTGGGGGAGGGTGCCAGGGGTCCCCAGTGCACTATGCGCACGCATATTCTGCATAGTGGGAGAAATTGCTGGTGCTAATAGTAAGCAGGTAACACCAAATCTATTTGGGTTGTAGTTTGTCTAGTTTTGCCCCCTCTGGGTAGTTGCTGAGAACTAAGTGAATTGAGAAGACTTGATATAGTTCTAGTACAATGCAGGGTATCCTCTGAGAGGCACTTGATTGATGGGCACTGCAGCGTAATGGCAGCTGTGCACATAAATCAACATCTTGCCTCCTGCAGTTGGGTATTCCAGCTTTGGGTTTTCATGCGATAATTAAGTAACACGATTTCCTGACACTGTAAGAAAATAGAATGGCTTTTCCGGGATGATAAGGACGGCATCGGCTGCATATATATCTACATTTACTGATCCTACTTAAAGTGCACCTATACCCCCAACCCTTCTCTACATCTCCAGCAAGGTGGGGATGATACCATGCTCAGGGGCTTTGCAAATAACTTGAAATCGTCAAAATGGTCGCATTTTTGAAAAAAAAAAGGTGACCATCTCTTAAGCCCCCCGTACACACTTAGATTTTTTGGTCGGCCGACCATCGGGGCTGAGGACACAGCATGTCTGCCTGCTTTCTCCCTCATTGCGGGGAGGGGGGGGAAGCTAGCAGCTCCTCCCTCTCCCTTCGTGCTAGGCTGCCAGAGGACTGTGATCTCACAGACTGCATTTCTCACAGTTGGGTCCCTAGATGCCTTCTGCCGGGTCTCCCTAGCTGTCGGTGGCCTGGCGGTCCGAGTAGCTAGGTGGACCCAACGGACAGGGCTGGCACACAAAGGGTACCCGGCCGATTGTCCGTGCGTGAGGTGAATCAACATGGCGCCTTCCACAGACCAGATCTGAGCGAGGTATGTTTATATTTGTTTAGGTTTTTGAGCGACATTGAGCTGGAACAGCTGAGAGTTAAGTTAAAAGTGCGCTTTAACCTCCCTAGCGGTTTGCCCGAACTCAGTTTGGGCACAGTTTGATAACTGTGCCCGCTCCGGGATCGGGCAAAACCGCCATCTCCCTGTGTGCCGGCGGCCTTTCCGGCCCCGCGTCTTCGGCGTCATCTGTGACGCCATAGACCTCCATGTTAATGGAGGGGGCGCCACTCTCCTCTCCACACGCCGCCAGCGTCTATTTGACACCGGCGGTGTGTAGAGGGCTGGGCGGAGAGCCGGCAAGCATGGCGAAGTACTGTACTCCGCCGCGATTGCCGGCAAGACGAGCTTTTCGTGGCGCGAAAAGCTCAAACCGCCCAGAGGGTTAATCATTCAAAAAAAAGTTCTCAAACAGTTTAAAGAAATTTGCAGCAGAAAACAGAAATGACTTTCAAACGTTGCCAACTAAAGGAAATCGCAAAAACTTTTACTGTGTTTACAGCAAATGCGGAAGGAAGAGTTGGCAAGCTGCTGCTCTGTTCTGTTTATATACGGGAATACCTGCGGAGACCTCGGTGAGTATATGACGCCATCTGTCTCATTGCTATCCAACTCTCATCTGGGGTACTGCCAAAAACTACCTATCGTGGAAGAACATATGTCCGTACATACATGGTTGTGTCCAAATTATCTTTGCGGTTTGCGCACCACTACTTTTGATCTTGCTACATTTTACTTAAAGCGGATGCACACTCAATATGTAAAAATAGCATATTGTGACTGTTCGTCTGTCACGGTGTAAATGGACCCATCAGGCGGGGTATCCTGGAAGGAATCCAGGAATATGTTGGACAACAATAGGTTGTTGTGCGGTTTTGTATAGTTTTTGTTTTGGGATCCTGGATTCTGGAATGGGAGGGAAGGAACTGGGTGGGCCTTCCCATTCCATCCAGGAATTACACCTGATGGACATGGGAGACAGGGAGGTGGCTAGGTGTGTCTCCACAAAGGAGACTGAAGCCACTCAGTCAGGGCTCCCAGATGAGGTTGGAGACAGTGCTGCTGGGTGCAGCAAATACAGGGCACACAGGGAGTGTGTGGCCCCATGCTGATGGCTGCTAGGAGGCAGGCCATTAAGGGTTCCGAAAGGAAGGAACGGTTGTTTGATCGCTGCCAAGCCAGGAGGCTTGACATTTTTAGGGCTTTCGTTGGCTTATATTAACCCCTGTGAGGGTGATTTTGCCAATATAAACGGGCAGGGGCCCTAAAGAGAAATCCTCTTCATGTGGATTTAATTTAATTGTGGACGCCCTGTGAGCTGAACCCCCACAATATGTAAAATTAAAGTTTGACTTGCCTCCGAGCCAGTATGATGATGTCTTAGGGCTCAACGAGCCTAAAATAATATACTCACCTGCTGTTCTGTAGAATGAGCGATTCCATATTTATTCGCCAGGCTTCCGAGGTTACCTCCGGGTGCAATATCGTGGGTGGCCACTGCGGGGCGTTCAATGATTTTCTATGGGAATTTTCCTCAATGTACTTTCATTGAAGTGCCGAGATCACAGAATTACCTGGCAAACACTTCGTTCTCATGACGTTTGGCTGCGGCTTTACATAAGGGAGGCCAGGAAGTGAGGGAGGGCTGCAGGGATCTTAAATCACTTATTACATGTGAAGGTTCCTGTTGAGCCCCCCAGTATCTGTAAGCAGGAAGCGATCTCATCCCCAACCAGGAAGTGAGGTCCTCCTGGAAAGCACATGGCCCTGAGAGATCCAGCCTTGTAAACCTCTCTCAATGTGAGTATCTTGTCTGTTGTTTTGTCTCATTTTGTTTCAATTTGTTTTATCTCATCCTATTCCACATTATTTAACCATTTGTTGTACTAGGTTGTGCGCCTCTGTCCTTGTTCTTAAAGGGATATTAAAGTTTTTTTGTGGCCGAGCCCCTTCATACAAATATACGACGGCTGCTGCAGTGAATCAAAGATTTTGGCCGGGCAAGAAGATATCTGTAAGCCAAGCAAGTGCTTCTGCCATGAAATACTGGCGGCTGGCGGTTGCCCCTGAAAATGATGCTTCACTTCCCTGCTTTTATAGATACATTCCGAGCCAGAGAGATATATTGTGACGAGACGCTTCAGAACACTTCAGAAAGGATGTATTCATGCGCTCCGGCCGGTGTGGATTTGTGCAGTTTAAACAGAAAATAGAAATGGCAACCAGCGTGAGCTTCTCGAATCAACGTGAGCGTTTATATTTAGGACATTCTGTACTCGCGGTATATTTGCTGTCCTTTCTTATTTTTTTTAGATGCTCTTTGACCCGGCATCTGGCAAACAGCTAAAAACAAAGATGAAATATACAGACAATACCGGAGCTGCTCTATACCATGGATTTGCATTTCTGTCCATCCAGTTCTAAGAATTATACAGAAAGGTCATGGCTGGTAGGGTCAGGTATAAGCTAGCCATACATGTTCCGATTTCATGGCCGATTTCATTCCATCAATCTCAGCGGGAATCGGAGCTCCGATCAATCGGCCAATTAAGTGTGTCCGATCGCTACAT
>CM070042.1:50527445-50538562 GCA_036250615.1 Ptychadena robeensis | reverse complement strand
TATCACTTTTGGTACAGAAATCTGCACCTCAGTGAACCGCCAGGGAGGTTAAAGGCATATTCAACAATAATCTTATCAACCCATGCATACATGACAAATGACACTCTCCTACACTCATATTGTGTACATGCGGTCCGGTTCAAAATTCACTTGCTAATACCATGCCAATTTACATAACAAAAATGGTGACCGCAATTTGTTGTAAGTTGCTTATATATAGGTCCACATCAGTTTTAGAAAGCATGGTGGGTTATTTTTTAAGAATTTGGAAATCATTATTTTTCCATTTTTTTTAGGATGAAATTCTTTAAGCTGCGTCACAACATTAAAGCACCTGTGTTAACCATTCATAGTGAGGGCTGCAACTCAAACTTTAGTTAGCTGCTTTCCTGGAAAACTAGCCTGTGACATGATTTCCTCGTGAACTTCATCCACCTGTCATGCTGAGGGTCTTGGTGGGCTGCCAGGACTTACAGGAAATAATAGGCAGCAGGATACTGGTGTGTGTCAATAACCCTGACCCTCCCATTCCTGCACATGAATATGTCTGAACGCCGCAAGTCGTCACAGCTGATCACTCGGTGAACTCGCCAAAGACACTTATGGGTGGTAAGCAAAAGCTTTAAAATGATGACAAGCCAAAAAGAATCCCCAAACAGAAAAAAGATGAGCAATCCAACAAAATAAAAAGACTGATTAAAAACTGAAATAAAAATGTACAAAAAAAAAGAATGTTCCTAGACTTCCAGCAAGCTACCTTTGGCCATGGAGCGGCCACTTAGTATTCTTAAAAGAAAAGCGAGGATTCCAAATTCCACAACAAGGAGCATCTTCCAGGATCCTGTAATTAGAAGAATGATGTCATAGAAGTACCGTAGAAGTCTAAAAGCATAACTGGGAATTTTTTTTTGACAATTTGCAATTACCGCAGTAAGTATAGCCTACAGCATCTATATTGGAGCCGTTCACGGTTCTCTGCAGAAGTGTGATAACATCATCACGCTGCTGCCCGATATCAGAGGAGCTGGAGACACAGCACTCGTGTCTCTCCAGCTCAGATGATGCTTTGCATAGAGACCCGGCAGTTTCCATGCAAAGCAATGGACATCAACTGTGGTTTACTGTCACGTCCGATATCCCTTTTTTCGAGTGGGATTGATTGATCCCGTTCGAAAACATGGATGGCCTCATATGATATGGGCCAGATAAATGGCCGTGAGAGCGCACGGTGCTCGAGGCGGCCATCGATCTGGCCCATATCTACACGTGTGTACCCAGCTATAGACTCCTCATTTCCTCTGCGATCCATTCTCGATTCGATTATTCCTGACAAACAAATAATCATGATCGATCATGATCGATCTACTGCAATTGATGAGCACATCACCGTGGGAAACTAATATGGGGTCGATATTCAGCCAATCGCCTGTGGCCCAAAAAGGTTGATTCCTTGAAATAATTCGGAACAGCTGCAGAAAAGAGAGCTAGATTATGCAAATATGGGTCGATCACACAGGAAGCAATTAACCCCCTGTGCCTTTCCTGACGGCGCCATCTATCCCAGTGCTGTCCTAGTACTGCACTGGACAGGATGGGGCCATCTGGCGGAGATAGGAGCCCGGCAGCACATACTTACCATTTTGCGCTGTCCCGGTGGCTCCGTTGTTACAAGCAGCACCCTCCCCCCCTCCATGGAGTGATGCTGAAATAAAGGCTCTGGTGCCCCAGATGTTCCCCTTTGCAAGGTGCCAAAGGGAACTATACTGGATACAGTGATAACTGTATCCAATACAATTCAAAGTGAAAAAAAAAGACATTTCCAAATGAATATTTTTTAAACAAATAACAAATATAAATACATACAATTTTGAAATATTTTTTATACAAAAGAAGTATTTTTGAGATTTTATCATTCAAATAATACCTTTTATTAATTTCTTTTTTTCTAAAACATTATTTTTTTTACATAATTGTGTGTTTCAAACATAATTTTATTCAGCATGTCTACTAGACCCTTGTACGGACTTATTTTGCGAAGTTACAGGCCTTCAACATTTAAAAAAATCCAAAATCCAAATGGTGCACTTTTGGTACAGAAATCTGGACCTTACAAGAGCGCTAGGAAGGTAATGCATCTCCACCAATGTAACAAACTCCAACATGTCGGATAATGGGCCAATCTGATTTTTTATCCATTCTTGGGGTAGATTGTTCAAGGTGGGCAGCACCGTGATTCGAAAATTTACTGAAAAATCGACCAGTGTATGGTTATTTTTTTGATTCACACATCTCTGCTGCATTTCCTAGCCAATGAATGACCGAAAAACCCCAAAAACTGTTTATAAATCCCAAACAATTTACTATAATTCAAGAATGACTGCAAACTAATTATAGAAACTTCAGAAAAGGTGATTAGAGGTCATGTATGCAAACAGTTTAAACAACTTAAATAAATGCATTCACTTCCATTTAACATAACGTAAATATCACATTCATTATCAATCAGTCCACCTTAAAAATTACAGACAGAGTTGTCTCTGTTGGATACTCACCAGTAAAAACTACAGCCAACTGCAAAAAAATATATCTAGACTTCTCAACAAAACAACAGTCCTTAAGTTCTGATTCAATTGACCAAATTGATGGACATCGAACAAAAAAAAATGATCAAGCCTTAATCCTGTTGGCAACATTTGGTTGATCGAACAGGTATCTGGAGATTGCAATGGATTAGTACTGGATTGTGTTATGGGGCATGGGCACAGAGGACCGAAACAGCTGCAGCAACATTAGCACTAGGGATGGTCGAAAAATTCGCAGTGCGAATTTGTAAGTAGAAATTTCGACTTTTTTAGTCGAAAATTCGCACAGTAGAATTTTGATGGGGTCATTTTGACTTTTCGCCAAAAAAGTTGAAAATAAGCCTGATATTTATAA
The DNA here is from genome assembly GCA_036250615.1 of Ptychadena robeensis. NCBI lineage: Eukaryota > Metazoa > Chordata > Amphibia > Anura > Ptychadenidae > Ptychadena > Ptychadena robeensis. The sequence goes on along the minus strand of CM070042.1, from coordinate 50,535,625 downwards.
CTTTGGTTTTGATTTGTCGTGCCGCTATTTCGCATGTGAATATTTAAATTTTTAAATGTTATTTGAAATTTTTGCCTACGGAAGTGATTGGAAAAATCGCATTGGAAAATTATTTTAAAATTCGCATACGCAAAATTTGCATGGTGCTAACTAACTTTGTTGATGTAGAGAAGGGTTGGGGAAACATTTGAAAACAATAAGCTTTGCTCTAACATGTCAAGTTTGTGTATAAATTGGGTACAAATTGTACCTAAAAAAATTTTACTTTTGATATTTTAACTTGACTTTGAACCTTTGACCTTATGCAAATTTTAGGTCTTATGCGAATTTTTGGCGTTATGCGAATTTTCAACTTTAGAAATTTCGACTTGAAGAAGTTGAAATTTCGCAGTCGAATCGAAATTCGATTGGGAAACTCGAAATTTAAGTACAATCGAATTTTATCAATTTCGACCATCTCTAATTGGCACTGCCAGATTTCCTGTCCTTTTTTTCTGTTAATACTGCAAAATTGTCCACTCCCCCACAAGAATTAAGCCGAGGGGGGGGGGCTAGCAGAAAAATCCCACACCCCCTTTCCTTCCTAAGTAAGTTCCTCCTCCTTAGTACAGTCACAGTGAGCAGAGGCTGCCGCAGGCTTGCCATACCGCCTGGGCCCCTACATGCTGACCCCTCCCGTGCCCCCATAGCTGCTCGGGCCCGGGCCCTGTGCACATGTACAAATGGCGCTTTACGCAATTAAGGTAATTATGAATGGGGATCACGAAAAATGCTCATCACTATCAACTACCTGTAGGACTTTTTATGATCATCAACACTCTGATGAAGGGTTGTGCAATATGTATTGTATTGAAGCTTTCTTGTATGGACATATAACAGTATAACTACCTGTATAATATCATGTCTACATAATGTAGGAAAATGGAATATCCTACTTTGCAGTTCCTTTTAATAAAAGAATACTTTATATCTGTGCCTTTAAAGTCCCCCTGTTCCTATCTTGGGAGATATCTTTGGAAAGCACTGCTTCTCCTCTCTTTGCCTTGAGAAAAAACTTCAACCTTTCACCCTACCTGCACCCTACCAAACTCTTTTGAAGAACCCTTTTTAAAAAAATGTCTTAACATCCAGAAAAATTTACTGAACTTATTGTCACTTATTGTCACTTGACTTTTCAAGTTGCCACTTTCAGGTGCAGTACTTAGAAGTCCTTCGGGTTTTTTTTTTTCGCTCACCATCTTGTCTTCTAGATTGGACTGTAGTGTCGTGGAGGGCATTTCTTCCTCTTACACGGCCAGGTTCTTTGTGATGCTCTCACACACCAATAAAGTAGTCAGGCAGCTAGTGGGGGTTGTAGTGGTATGTTCAAAGCTTTACTACAGGAACGGATATGTACAAGTTTACACTAAACCCAAGGCTGGGAATGGGGCACACAACTTCAGGGGCACAGCTGCAGGGTGACTGATGGTTTCACGTCCCAGTGAGAGGGGGTTAGGAATAAGATGGAGAAGGGAAGAATCCTAGCGGTGTACTGCACCCATCTGCTGGGCACACTTAAGGTAAGGTAGGCCTGGTACAGGGGACGACCCTTTCAGTCACCACGGATGGAGGTCCTTGGATCCCAGGCACAGCACTTGCAGTGTGACGGCTGGCGGGAGAACCCAGGAAAGTAAGGAGCCCAGTGCTCCTGAGGGGTGAGACACACTAGCTGGAACAGCTTGGTTGAGGAGCTAACTCTGACTAAGAGGGCCTAGGGAGGTATGCCTGGAGGAGGACAGTAGCTTGACTCCAGGCAGATTGTAAGAGTTACAATGTTAGGCCAGACAAAAGAGTGGGACACTGAGAGTCAGCAATCATCCTTGCACCTGCTTCAGAGGATAACATGGATATCATGGATATTAGTGGCATTTACTGGTCACTACAGGACACTTCAACATCATAATGGAGACCCGTTCTGTCATGTTTGCAGAGTTACTCTAAGGTAGGTATTTGTAAGATAAAAGACTAGGCATGGTGGGGGCACTTGAAGCAATAGTGATTTTTTTCCACCTTTTTTAATGATGATCTTTAAATATGGTTGAATAACTGAATATAACTTGGCTTCAGCTCTTCTAAAAAATGTGTACAACATCATCAACGAAACCTCTGGTAATAAAACCACTAAAAGCTAAATACTGCTAATGTTTTTCTGTCTGAGGTATAATGTAAATGTCAACAACACTTGTGTTCAAATAGGCATGGACAAACTATGCTGGACACACTCATGTTGACCTAAGGAAGGGACTATTTTTAGGTAAAGCATGTTATTAACTTTCCGTTGTCAAAACTCTAGAGGGACAACCAGGAGCGTATGCTCAGTGCTGCCCGAGACAGCAGATAAAAATCTGGTGGTAGGCCTCTTCGTGCCACTTCTGTACTGGGTGGAAGGAAGAGGAGCCTACTACAAGAAACAAAACATTTTTGGTTAAAACTGAAGATACTTTCAGGGTTTACAAACTCATCATTGTCTATATGTACATGACACCCAAATTTATGGTCTTTCACTAAAATTACTTTATAAGATAACTGTATAACTTACTGAAATATCAAATTCTTTCTAGTCCATAACTTGGACCCTAACCACTAGGTATGCCTTTCCATACCAACTGTATTTACTCCCCTTGTCCTCTATCATAGTCAACTAACTAGTGGAACAACCGACCAGTGTTAACTTATCTAGCATATGATTAAGGCAAAAATGACAGGAAGCTATGCCCACTGACATCACTTTGGGTATGATGCCCGGTATTGGCAGATTTACCTCCCCTTTCTCCTATTAAGTATCTGCCTAACTTGCCGTAATTATGGCTTTATATATATATATATATATATATATATATATATATATACATACAGTGGCTTGCAAAAGTATTCAAACTTTTCCACATTTTGTCACATTGCAGCCACAAACATGAATCAATTTTATTGGAATTCCATGTGAAAGACCAATACAAAGTGGTGTACACGTGAGAAGTGGAAGGAAAATCATACATTTTTTACAATGCAAAGTGACTGCAAAGTGAGGTGTGCGTAATTATTCAGCCCCCTGAGTCAATACTTTGTCGAAGCACCTTTTGCTGCAATTACAGCTGCCAGTCTTTAAGGGAATGTCTCCACCAGCTCTGCACATCTAGAGACTGAAATCCTTGCCCATTCTTCTTTTCAAAACAGCTCCATCTTAGTCAGATTAGATGGACAGCGTTTGTGAACAGGAGTTTTCAGATCTTGCCACAGATTTTTAATTGGATTTAGATCTGGACTTTGACTGGGCCATTCTAACACATGGATATGTTTCGTTTTAAACCATTCCATTGTTGCGCTGGCTTTATGTTTAGGTTGTTGTCCTGCTGGAAGGTGAACCTCCGCCCTAGTCTCAAGTCTTTTGCAGACTCCAAGAGGTTTTCTTCCAAGATTGCCCTGTATTTGGCTCCATCCATCTTCCCATTAACTCTGACCAGCTTCCCTGCCCCTGCTGAAGAGAAGCACCCCCAGAGCATGATGCTGCCACCACCATATTTCACAGTGGGGATGGTGTGTTCAGAGTGATGTGCAGTGTTAGTTTTCCGTCACACATAGCGTTTTGCATTTTGGCCAAAAAGTTCCATTTTGGTCTCATCTGACCAGAGCACCTTCTTCAACATGTTTGCTGTGTCCCCCACATGGCTTGTGGCAAACTGCAAACCGGACTTCTTATGCTTTTCTGGTAACAATGGCTTTCTTCGTGCCACTCTTCTATAAAGGCCAACTTTGAGCCGTGCACGACTAATAGTTGTCCTATGGACAGATTCCCCCACATGAGCTGTAGATCTCTGCAGCTCGTCCAGAGTCACCATGGGCCTCTTGACTGCATTTCTGATCAGTGCTCTCCTTGTTCGGCCTGTGAGTTAAGGTGGACGTGAGTTACAGTTGTGCCATACTCCTTCCATTTCTGAATGATCGCTTGAACAGTGCTCCGTGGAATGTTCAAGGCTTTGGAAATCTTTTTGTAGCCTAAGCCTACTTTACATATTTTCAATAACTTTATCCCTGACCTGTCTGGTGTGTTCTTTGGACTTCGTGTTGTTGTTGCTCCCAATATTCTCTGAGACAACATCACAGAGCAGCTGGATTTGTACTGACATTAGATTACACACAGGTGCACTCTATTTAGTCTTTAGCACTCATCAGGCAATGTCTATGGGCAACTGACTGCACTCAGACCAAAGGGGGCTGAATAATTAAGCACACCCCACATTGCAGTTATGTATGGGTAAGAAATGTTTGGAATCATGTATGATTTTCGTTCCACTTCTCACGTGTACACCACTTTGTATTGGTCTTTCATGTGGAATAAAATTGATTCATGTTTGTGGCTGTAATGTGAAAAAGTTCATGAATACTTTTGCAAGCCACTGTACATCCTTTGTTTGTAACCGGATGCTTCCTTTAGTGAATCCCGGTATGGTAAATTAAACCCAAGTCGTAGCTACTGCCCTTACATTACATTCCTTACGGAACTCAGATCTATAATGAAAAAATTGAATAAGGAAAATATCAGGCAGCAAAAAGGAAGAAGATAAGACGGTAATAACTTCTAATGTGATCACAGATAGAACTCGAATGAAAAGATATTAGCGATCGTTATTGAGTGAGGAAAAGCAGCAATGAAATGAGTTACGTGGAAGCACAGTGAATTATTACTAAGGGCTTGATGACATTAAGGGGCGTCTGGCTGTTGTACATCATACTAAAACATATCTATACACACAGTTTTGCTTAGAAGAACAAGACAGTCAAATTGAAAAAATGATCAACAAAAATGTATCTGTATTTAATAAAATAGTGATCAGTATATCAAAAAGTAAGCATGTGTTATTAACGGGTTACCGATTGCATTAGAGATCCAAACCAATTTTTGTGTCTCTTTCGCAGTTTCATTAGAATATAATTGCGTAAACCAGGGCTGTCCCATATCAGTTCTCAAGGGCCACATATAAGCCAGGTTTAAGTATTGACTCTTGGTAAATCCTACCCAATACCATCTCCTGGATAATAACTAAAAATGTGTTCGGATTTTGGGCTGGAGAAATATAGTTGGACATCCTAGGTGTTAACAATTGTTATAGTGATCAATTTTAAACAAGTGGATGTTATATTGAATACTTGTAGGTGATTATGGACATCACTTATAATGCGCCTCATAGTGCACTTAACAGTAACTTTTCATATGAAATAAACATTTGCAGACTTGCAGTCACTACTACAGCAGACATTCTTGACCTTTTTACCACGGAGGAACCACTGAAATAGCCTTCACATCCCAGTGAACTTTTGCTAAAAATATCTTTATGTATAGCTCATGGTACATTAGCATGACTAGTAAGCGGAGAGTAAGACCTCAACAGTCTGTTTTTGTATCTGTACACCCCAACTTGTACTCTGCAGTCTTCTCACCACAAACTATAAAACAATTCCACCGTGCTAAGAATTTGCCAGCTGAGGAGGACAACATTGCTCCTTTATTGATGGAGTAAATGTGTCTAGCACTCTGACACGCTGGTAGGCAAATTGTCTTCCCCCAATAAAAAGTAAAAAACGAAATCCTGAGACTATGACCTTGACCAGAGGTGGGCAAACCTTGGGCCACAATAGGTTCCTAAATCTGACTAAAGCAGGGAACACATGGCTCGATATTGAATGGCACTGTCGCGCTGCTGTCAGATATCAGAGGTCGCAGTCTCCATGCCACGTACATCGACCTTCATATCCGATATCCCTGTTTTCGAGCGGGATTGATTGGTCAGGGATGGCTGCATATGATATGGGCCAGATAGATGTCCATGAGCACGCACGGCGCTCGAACTGCCATCGATCTGGGCCATATCTACACGTGAGTTCCCAGCATAATGGGAGCATGCTGAGCACATTACTTGACAGGGATGCCGACTGAGCCAATCCAGATACCTGCCCACCACACCGGCTGTTTTTTGGCCATGGAGCCGGTCCACAGGTCAGAAGGTTAATGTAGTACGAGACAGCCGATGTGGTTGTCAGGTATCTGGATGGGCTCTGTCTGCATCCCTATCAAGGAATGCGCTTAGCGCAGGGGTGCTAACGGAGCCCTCCACGCCGTGGAAACATACCCTAAGGGGCCAGATGCTGGGCAACGTAGAATATAAAGCAAAGCAGCGCCGAAGGTTTGAAGCTCATTCACACTATATGTGAGCATTGCCTTTACCCTTACCCCATGCAGCATGTACATATTACCACACAGTAGGCTGGTTTTCATAGGAACTTTTAATGTTTTTTTAAAAAAGAAATTTTTCATTCAGTGTCCTACATTGGGGGATGTCTGTCCTGGTAACTTCGCCCAGGGGCTGTTCTTTTCCTGCCATCAGTTTAGTCAGTTTAATACAGGAGGAGAAGGCTGAGAGCTTGCCAGTAACTCCAGGCTCTGCTCAGCGCTCATTCTCAGCTCCCCCACCAGTGATCATGGCACTGCATCCCCAGAGCAACATTCAGACGCCATCTTTAATCCGGCCCGTGCTTTGCCCCCCTTGCTCATTCACTTCACTCCACTAAAATGGCCAATACAAGCATTTAATTTTAGTAGTTAGGATTACACACAACACTCATTCTATTCTATGGAGAGAGGAGGACGGAAAAGCTAGCCATACACCTTTAGATCTCTCTGTCAGATATGCTTTAGATCTACCAACAACTATGTAGTATAGGTTCCTCTGCAATTGAACACAGGTAGATGGTTAAATGCCCCCATACACATAGCGAGCCGGCACTGATTTTGTCGGCCAACCGATGTACATGCAGGCTCGCAGCCGTGGGTGCCCAAAGTCAGTCAGAGAACAGACATGTCCGTAAATCTCTGGCCGATGCCATCAGTTTGAATGGGGACCGGCGCCCCTGTCCAAACTAATGGCCGGCACACAAAGGGTGTCCGTCGATACTCTGAGCGATGTAGTACAGCGTGATGACATCATTATGTTGCACTCCACCGCTCGTCTGTTGGCACAAGGAGATCTAAAGGAAATCTAAAGGTGTTTTGGCACCCTTATTGGTGGCTTATAGATCTGTCCTGACCATCAATGACACCTGTACACACACAAAATATTAACCCTGAAATGATCACAATAGATGGCTTTAGCGGACTATTATATAACCAGTATACGGACCTTAAGAGTTGTCATTCTACAGCATGGGTTACCAGCAATATCAGTAAATGTAGACAAATTAATAATTCATACTCAGCATCTTAGGGCTAATAAACTGTTAATAAGTATATTTAGTTTTGTGCTAAGACATATTGAATTGATAAAACAGATAAATATATATATACACACACATACACACACACATATACGGAGTGCACTTCTTTTGAGATTGGATTGAGATGCTAAATAGGCCTATCACTGAATGGCATTCCTAGAGGGGTTTGTGCCCTCTTAGAGGAGCATGTGTCCTGGTTTTACTCTTGACAGATGAGAATGCATAGCTTTTATAAATGAAATTTAAAGTGTGCCGCAGGAAAAGAGATTTTATTTCCGGGGTGTGGAGCCAAGCCAGAAAGCCGGAATGTCACATTGGAATGGTAATCCTTTCATGCTCGCTGGCTGTTCCTAAAGGAAACATTTTTTTGTTTATAAGCAACTGCCCATCGACTCCCCCTTCTCATTCTCCCTCTGGCTTGGTCATTAACCGGAGCTGCTTCTCTAAGCTGTGTCACACTTCCAATTTCTTCCCTCGTTATGTCAATCCGGTCACATGGAGAGGACAGTCAGCATCATCAGCCCGGCAGCGTGTCATTCCAGTCGCTGGAAAAGAGAGATGGACAGGACAAACAGCAACTAAGAACTGTTTCATGGGAAAACATAGTACTTTCCAAGAGTTGCTGGAGAGGCGTCACATTATTTACAAAACCAGCTGTTAGGAACAACTTATGGAAGCAAGTGAAGTGGTTTCCTACATTTTTTTTTGTAATGGTTACAAAGAAACCAGTAAAAACCAGGTTTTTACTGGTTTAAATATAAAGCCCTCCATACTCCTTTAGATCACTCCATGCAATTTCCTTTAGATCTACCAACAAATATGTAGTGCTGGGTCCTCCCTGATAGAAAGCATAGTGATTGGAAGGTATATATCACTGC
>CM070042.1:50509625-50527345 GCA_036250615.1 Ptychadena robeensis | reverse complement strand
AAGTTGATTGTACAGAAATTGTATGGTAAGATTGTAAGGTGTATGGGGGCCTTAAGTTCTTCTACTCTGTTGTCAATAGCTTTATCTGCTGGATGATGGCCAGTCTCATTCAAACCCAGGCTACAATCTCATGGGGGTATTGCCAACCACACTTAAGCTAGCCACACGCGGTTCGATTTTGGTTCAATCGATGCTTGATTTGATGAATTTTTTCATCGATTGAACGAAAATCGAGAAATGCCCACATGGTACGATCGACGATAATTGTTCGATGAAGGCAGAAAAATTGATCGAATTTTGGAAAATCATCGTCGATTGTGCCAAAATCGTTTTATAATCGTCGATGTTTGTGGTGTTTCTCCTGGGTCGATTAGATTCGATATAATAACATAGACAACTTCAATCTGAACTTCAATCGTTTCCAGACCAACATCGACGATTTTAGTATTATTTTTTAATCAAAATCTCACCACAATCGCAAACTCAATGTAGGGTATATGTTGATGCGATTAAGATCGATTTTCGATTAGACGATTGAATTCCTCGATCTAATCGAGCATCGATTGAACCAAAATTGAACCGTGTGTGGCTAGCTTTACAATAGTTCTGATTGGTATCCACACATCCATATTATAATCATGTAAAAATAAAAGGATGTTTTAGTAGAGATAAAGAACTAATTCTTTGAATTTGCCACCATCGATTCTCCACAACTTCCCAAGAGTTTGAGGGTACCCAATACATGGTCAATATTCCCAGGTGAACACACACTTGGGGATAAACAAATCTTGCTTTTTTCGGTCTATTATACGAAACAACATGGTATCCTCACATCCTTGAATGTTCTGGAGGAAGGACCACTTACCGATGCTACGAAGAAGAAGAGGGACCTTTAGATGTCTCTGTCAGATTTCCTTTAGATCTCCTTTTGTTTTACCAAAACCATGTAATATGAGGGACTTTCTAAACCCTAGGTGCCCAACCTGTGGCCCGGGGGCCGCATGCGGCCCTTTGGGTGTTGTTCGGCGGCCCCCCTTGATCTTCCACATGCGGCATAGTGACTCACCTGTGAAGTGGTCATATGCTGACCCAGCTTTCCTAATCGCCTTTGGTGGTCCTACATCAGTAAAATTGGTCTACATATGACCGCTGCACCCAAGGGCAGGGGTGGTTGCTCTCTGGTTTTGACTGCCTGTCGGGATCTGGTCCACCGCCTGCTGAGATATGTCAACAGTGGTCTAGATCGATGTTATGTGCGGCCCTTTAGTGATGCAGAGGGCCGCACTTGTGGTCCTCCATATTAACTCAGTTGCCCACCACTGTTCTAAACCATCAAGTCTACCTGTGTTCAATCGCAGAGGACCCGGCACTACATAGTTGTTGGTAGATCTAAAGGATATATGAGAGATCTAAAGGTGTATGGCCAGCTTAAAGCCTCCCATAGACGGGCACATAGATTCCCGGCCATAGTTGTAGCAGACCAACCGGCGTGCTTGCTCCCTCCGAGCACATAAAGGTTGGTCTGCCGCAACTATGTGGGAGCCCACCTTGAGTTTTGTAGAAAAAAATCCGGCAGGTCGGTTCGCACACGGATCCGTCCTGCTGTTTTTTTTTCTGCACGATCCTCTGTTCCTGCACTGCAGGCTGTTAACTCGGAGTTAATTGGCTACAGTCTGACAGGAATCGCGTGTGTTAGTGGAACACACAGGATTCCTGTCTGCTCTGTAGCAGACTGCTCACAGCGTGGTAACGTCACCACGCTGTGAAGAGTCTGCTAAATGTCGGCCATTGATCGGGATGTCTATGGCCGGCTTAACATTTCTAAACTGGTTTTGAAACTGCAAGATGAAAGGTAAGTTATATTGAACAAACTGTCAGTCACATTGGCCATAAAAGTCTTTTGTATCTACTAAGGGAAGTTGGTGGAGTTTGTTTAATAGCTAAAGCATAAAGCACTGTTTTACATGGAGACTGGTAAAACTGAAGGTTGTGCTCCAGGGTTATCTGGACATCTGCAACTTTTTAGTGGGATAAGCACCATCAGCACCCACTGTCGTCTTTGGAAGCTCCTGCAAAACATTTAGATGACTTAAAGAAATAAGTTTTGGATAAAGTTGAGAAGGCTAAAGCCCCCCATAGACAGGCAGACTCCTCCATGCAACTTCTGTACAACCAACTTTTCTTCTACCAAAACCATGCAATATGAGGACCTTTCTACACCTTCCAATCACTATGTATTCTATCAGGGAGGTCACTATACTACATAGTTGTTGGTAGGTCTCATGAAAGTTGTATGGAGGAGTCTGCCTGTCTATGGGGGGCTTAAGAGCCATGGTCAAGTTTATATAGCTGTCCTTATCTCTGTTTGGACAAATTTCAGTCAGGAAGAGAGCCATTACTCTCAAAATTAGAACTTAAAGACGGCCATAGACGCCTCGATGCTGTGATGAGTCGGCTATAGAACTGCCGGTAAATCTGTGTGTGCCACTAAAGCAAGCCATACACGTGTCGGATTCCATGGCCAATTGATCACTCACCTGATCGATTCCGGCGATTCTGCCGGGAATCGCAGGTGTGATCAATCGGCCAATTAAGAATATCCATCGCTGCATACCACCTTGTCCAACGGATTCCGGGACGATTCCGTGTCCCATTGTCCACCTCACAAATGGCAATTCCCCCTGATCTGGGCAGAATCAATCTGATGGAACCAACATGTTGGTTCTCTGTCGGATCCGATTCTGAGCCCCTGAACGATCGGACCTGATCGATCGGACAAGGTGGGCTGCATGCGATTCCGGCACGATTGTTTGGCGTGCACGTGCCCGGAATCGATCGTGCCGGAATCCGGTGGGAATCCGACACGTGTATGGGGGCCTTAACACAGGGATTCCCGGCAGATTGTAGCCAATTGGCTTGTTGCAAGGCCCACATTTGACTTCCTATCTGCAAATGGACAAACAATGTTGATGCATCCCAAGTGTATCGGCCCTAAACCTGGCTGAACTGGAAGAAAAAATACAGAATTGGCGAATACTAGAAATTGTACCAACCCATTCCATTGCTATTGTTTTTTTTTTAATCATTTGAATTTATACCGACAGGACAGTACTAAGCAAACTGTTTGGGGGGAGGTGCTATCAGAAAAAGCTGTAGAGCTGGTGGGGGGTGGGGATTGGTGAGATGTGTTGATGGATGGATCACTGTTGTTGCGTGGTCGGCATGGCAACAGGCTTTCCGTACAGCTCCAGTACAGCTCCAGTACAGGTGAACGCCAGGTCCCACTAGCTGCTCGGCCCCAGGACAGAAGTGCCCCCTATCCCCCCTGACGGCGGCCCTGAGTACTGGTAGCCAGTACCTACCTGAAACTTTTTTTTTCTAACATGGACCACAGAAAACACCTTGAGTTCCACCTTATTCTTACAATTTCTTTACGTATTAGTTCACTGCAATGAAACAGAGAGTTATATAAGACATGGATATTCTACATTTACGAGAGGTTCTGTCGCTGCATGTGCAGGGAATGTGCTATGCATTGCAGTGGAAGATTCAGCTGGGCTATCAAGTGCCAGACCATTTGCTATTTGAATATGTGTTTACATTGTAACGTGGTAACCCGGAGCAGCTTCCCCCCTCAGACCTCAACGCAACGCTGGCATGTGTTAACGGCTGCATTAAGTTAACTCAGAAGAAAGCAAAAATGTGCAGCTTGTGAAACAGACCAGCGGAAGCTCTGCCAGATTGTCTGCCTACTAAAAGAGAAACGCTCTAGAGGTCTATGCACGATGGGCGATCCGTAAAGAAGCGCAAAATAAACATTTATTACTCAAATGTAATCAAAATATGTGCAGCGCAACTGTTTTTATTAACTTTATTTAAGGCAAGTCCTCCTAGGAAAAGGTCTCCTGCAGGAGAGTCCATGGAGAAGCACATGGTCAATTTGATCAGCTGATTAATGAGTTCTTCTCTGATTGGCTGACCCTGTTTTGGACTACACAGGGCATAGAAATTATTCAATGACCCTTACCAGCCAATCAAGGAAGATCAACACAATCTGATGATCATGTGCTTTTCCATGAGTTATTTTCTTGCCTTGGCTTGCCTTTATGAGTAACAATGTCCTTTGGTATGGACTAAAAGTAAGATAAAGCAGCATAGAGATTTTGGAGCACTTATATTTCCTCCTAAAATGCCGCCCTCAAACTCGAACCTTAACTTGATTCAACCATTTCTAATGTACCTCTTATGGATATGGCCTATCTTACAAATGCCTGGGGTACCTGGCATTAAACTGCTGAAGGCTTTGGTCACTATTGTAAGGTCTTTTGCTTTATTGACGTAAAATGTTTTCTTTTTTAATTAAAGAATTTAAATAAAGATTTTAAATAATGTGTTTTTTTACCCCAGCAAATGTCAGGCCTCACTGTTTCTCCATGGCAGGCATGTTCAAAGTCTGGCCCAGGGGCCAAATGTGGTCCTTGTAAATTTTTCTACCAGCCTCAGTCTTATAATCAACTCTACGTAGGGTGATCCACACTGGGGAGACAACATTTCACTCCAAGAGGTTGGGTGACTAAAGCCCGCCATGCATGCACCGATCGGCGGACGATTTTGCAGTCGGCGGCAAAATCGGCCGCCGATCGGGGGATGCCCACATGGGGCGACAGGGATCTGCCAGAGAACGGACATGTCCGATATTCTCTGGCCGATGCCAGCTGATGCCATTACTTTCAATGCAGATCGGCATCTTCATTGAAGGTAATGGGCGGCACACAAAGGGTGCCAGCCGATGCTTTTAGCTCGGGACTGCAGCATGATGACGTCATCACGTTGCTTTCCAGAGCTGATCGTAGCAGCTTTGTCGGCCCCCACTCGGTGCGTGTGTGGGGGCCTTTACTGTCCCTGTTGGTGCTGGCTGCTTCAACATGCAGATTATCCTTACTATCAGGATGCAGCATTAAGGGTGGCAGTGCTGGATAATCAGGGTTGGTGCCAGTGCCTGCTCTATGGGCTGCATGGGTTATGTGCTTTAGCAACTAGGACTGTGCTAGATCTGTGAATGCATGGACCAGTACATGATCAATTTGAAATTGGGGTTACTTTGATTGGCTATTCCTGTTTTGGTTTACACAGTGTGCAGAAAAAAGACATGAAAAAATTATCCGAATCAGTGAAGTTCAACCTAATCAGCTGATAATCTCTGTGAGTTCTCTTGACAGAGAATGTATCCTAATAAAACTTGCCAGCAGGCACCCATATTGTGTTTATTCTTTCTAGCGCTTCAAAGATTTAGGTGGGGGATAAAATAAAACCCAAGCAAAGGTAGGCATACATGATCGGATTCTCCCTCGATTCTTGAGGGACAGGCTGGATCTGCGGGCACCCTGTGTGTGGCGTGTCGGACCATGGGATCAGATGTGAATCTACCAGCATATGGAAGATTTCTGGTCCATATTGCCAGCTGGGTGCACTCGATTTTTGGCCAAGCGACCACTGGGCGATTGGCAGGAGCACACACGACGGACGAAAAATCGGGCAGGAATTGCCATGTATGGCTAGCTTAAGGGACTGTATTGATGTTTTTTTTAATTTACTTAGACTTAGACTTACTTAGTGGTTCCCAAACTTGCCCCCTTTTCTATTTAGGAACATTATATAGCCCCCCTCCCTATTCAAACACAGGTTAAGAATAAGGGTCGGCGCCCCCCTGGAACCTTCACGCCCCCAGTTTGGGAACCACTGGCTTAGACTGTTAAGTAGGATTCTTTTTTTAATCTTTAATGTCTTTAAAGTTTCAAATAGGAACCCTGAAGTGTATTCCCTTTAGCTTTCCCTGTGTTACAAACAGGGAAACAAGAGATGGACTCTTCAGCTGTCATTCTGCAGATGGAGAAACCAGTCTGCGAGCTGGATCAGGAGGGCAACAAATAACTTGTAAATAAAACTCTATACATTGAGGATTATATACAGCTTAATGTGCAGCTGTAGGGGGGGGGGGATGTGTGCTGAAGTGTGTAGATTAACCAGTTGCTCTGCGATATGGAATTAAGTATAACAAACATTTTCCATGAGCAGAATGATATAACGAAACACTACGAGGTATTTCCACTACGTTATCCGAGATATAATGTAATATTGTAGAGTGGTTGGAAGTGGTGGCTGCAGTGGCGTAGGAACCACTATGGCAGCCATAGCCGCAGCCCAGAGCCACAAAGGGGCCCGCCCCTTTGGCGACATTGCCATCTTGAGGACATTTATGTGTCTTTATGACTTTATGAGTTAGTTACCCTATGTACCTCTTTTGGTACAGAAATCTGGATCTCAGTGGAACACCAGGGGGGGTTAACTTATTCGTACAGCTTTTGACACAGAAAACTGGACTGAATTGTACCGCCAGGGGATTAATTCTTAGTTCTGGGAATGCTATATTGGGGTGTGAGGTGCAGGAGGGGTTCGGGGGAGGTAGATCTAGGTGGAAGGGGAGAGTGGCAGGTCTGGGCAGAGGGCAACAAAAAAACAATCAGTCATTATTAGCTATGCCCCTGGCTGCTTTTGTTTTAACTTATAAGTTGAATTTAAAGTCCATTAAGTAAATGTTAATTTTTTCAGAACACCAGTGAACTGAATTAATAAAACTATATCTTCCTTCCAGGCTATATTTTTCCAACACCATGTGACAACCAGTGGCGGTTTTAGATATGGTTAATATGGGTGGCATCACACTAGGGGGTGGCTTCTTGGCATCTGAATTTTTCTATTGACTTTTAACCTCCCTAGCACTCTGCTGAGGTCCAGATTTCTGTACCAAAAGAGCACCAAAGATCAGATAGGCCATGTGTCCACTGTGGTTACCCGGAACATTAGCCAGCAGATTCCCTGTGGCTTGCGGGCAGTTTGCTGTGCTTAGGGCGTGCTCCCGCCACACCCTATTGATTAAGTACAGGAAATATGAGGAAAAACAGTGCCAGAACAGCATCGTGCGCTGTTTTTCCATGTCTTGAAATTAGAAGTGTCCTCTCTGCGTCTTTTTCCCTGCTGTGGACGTGCGTCCACATGGGGAAAAAACAGGAATGGACACAAGCCCATAGGAAGTAAATCATCAGCAAAGGTATTAGGCTGACCAGGCTGACTGGTAATTTTTACTGGTAATGTACTTTTCAATTTTTAACTGTTATGTGTTTTTGTTTTGAATTTAAAAAAAATTTAATTGGACAATGTGTTTTTTTATTGTATTGGATATAGTTATTACTGAATTCAATACTATTCCCTTATAAATTTGGCATTCCCACCCCCGGTGTTGTGATGTCATCAGAGAGGATCACTATCCAAAGGAGACATCGGGAGCACCGGAACCTTTATTTACTTTCCATCTCATTGAATACAGCTTCCAAAGCAGAAAACTCTATTCAGTGCTATTTGAAAATTCCGCCACCTCCCAGGGTCACATCATTATGAAAGCGGAGGGATCAGGAAGCATTGGTGAAACAATTAGAGCTGATCACTTAACCGATACTTTTTTTTGTGTATTTAACCAAACTGAATACAGTTTTCTAAGCAGAAAACTGTATTCAGTGTGGTTCATGTTTGAAACTCCTGCTGCTTCCTGGTGTGACGTCATTACATACCGTGTTTCCCCGATAATAAGACATAAAATAAGGAACCACGGGTGGCGTTATGAACATGTCAGCTTGACTGTGGTTTGCCTGCTATTCAGGCGCTGTGTCTGGGAGTTTAGGCCGCAGTCAGCAATACTGTCCCCCTTTTCTTTTCACGAGAAAACCGTACCTGAAAACGCATCGGGCACGGTTTGCTCACGTCAAAGAAATGACCGGCACATCATTTCTTGTAAAGCTAGCCATACACGTGTCGGATTCCATGTCCAATCGATTCATCATCCGATCGATTCCGGCGATTCTGCCGGGAATC
Organism: Ptychadena robeensis; assembly: GCA_036250615.1. Taxonomy (NCBI): domain Eukaryota; kingdom Metazoa; phylum Chordata; class Amphibia; order Anura; family Ptychadenidae; genus Ptychadena; species Ptychadena robeensis. The sequence continues at coordinate 50,519,419 of CM070042.1, read as the reverse complement.
GCAGGTGTGATCAATCGGCCAATTAAGAGTATCCATCGCTGCATACCACCTTGTCCAACGGATTCCGGCACGATTCCGGGACGATTCCGTGTCCGATTCCACCTCCGATTCCACCTCACAAATGGCAACTCCCCCTGATCTGTGCAGAATCGGATCAAAAAGACCAACATGTTGGTTCTCTGACGGATCCGATTCTGGGCCCCCGAACGATCGGACGTGATCGGACGGACAAGGTGGGCTGCACACGATTCCGGCACGATCGATTTACGTGCACGCGCCCGGAATCGATCGGCCCGGAATCCGGCCGGAATCCGACCCGTGTATGGGGGCCTTATGGGAATGCTGGGGGCGTTTGCACTAGGTGGTTTTCTACATAGTGTAGATCAACCCATAAGAGATGTTTTGTGCAACACAAATAAGAACCATCACAGCGTCAGTTCTCTTTTCTGTTTGTGGCTCATTCTTTCACTGTGAGTCACGCCAAGGTTATCTCTTCCTGCTGGGAGCGTGTCAATGCCCCATTGATATTTATGTGTATATATGAATGCATATAAACTGTCAAAGCTATAGTAGAACATAAGCAATAGAAAAGGGATAACCTTGGTGTCATTAGAATAGTATTCAATCCATAATGCAGAAGCTGCAGCCAAGAAACTGAAATATAGACACATAATATCCTAGAAGACCATGCGGTCAGAGCCTTGAACTTGCTGATTACTCTTTCAGTAGAGTGTTCTGCCACCATTGAGCAATACAGTAATAACAGTCATAAATTTTTGTTAGATTCTGACCTTTTTGGGTCGATCGTTCAAGGTGGGCGCATTCAAATGACGAACAATCGCTTCAAGAACGATCACCACAAACGCATACGCAAACCAATCGTTTGGGAATTGACCGCAGAATCGATATGTGTATGGCTTGGTTAAGTCTTTGAAGATGCTAGCTTTTATAGCCTTCATCAGTAGATTACATTAAGCCAAAAGCTGGACAGCAAAGTGGTTGTGGGAATTTTTTTATGTTGCTCTAGCATATGTAGTTTTTTACACAAATTAAGTTCAAAGTCAAAATTTTTTGAGTCACACTACATGTGCTATGTCAGGGCCACGGGATTCTGGCGTGGCTTGCATTTGCCGGCACGCACCCACCCCTGCCTCCTCTTTCATTATCCCTGTCTAGTCTACCCAACAAGTTGGAGTGTCCCAACATTACTTTTGTTGCCACTGCAGCAGGGTTTCCCAATTCATGCCAGGTTTCTTATGTCCACCTCCTGCTAGTCCTTTGTCAACCCCTGTTCCCAGACGGCATCCTTGAGGCACATAAGACCTGTGGGCAAACTGAGTGCTGGGATGGCACAACTAGCCTCCTGAGGCTGAGAGGGGGCTTGTCCATTGGTGAAGAGTGCGGCAACAATACTGCTACAACAATACTTCCTTTTTGTTCCATGAGCTAGGCATACACAGTAGTGATGAGCAGCATAGGCAATAATCGAATTTGCGATATTTTGCGAATAATTCTACTAATATTCTATTCGATATTCGCGAATATTTGCAATTGCGAGAGCATTGCGAAAATATATGCGCAATCCATGCCCATAAGCATCCCATATTCGCAATTTGAATATTCGAGCTCAACACTAATACACAGTTCGATTTTAGCGTTCGATCGACCTAAAATGTTTGAAGTTTAGATCCATGGTGCGATCAAAACATCTTTCGGAAAATGATCGGACATGTTGGAAATTTTTCGCCAATTGTACAATGATTTAACTGTAGCATTGTGTTTGTTGGTCGGAGCGATTATATTCGCTGAACATTTTTACATATGACTCTTTTCTGTGTTTTGTGATCAAAACTAAAATCGGCGATTTTGGACTTATTCCGCTCATATTCCGATTGAACCTTCCATGTGGATAAAAATATCAAGTTCTAAAATTTAATAAAAAATCGATCATACTAAAATCAAATCGTGTATGCCTACCTCGGAAAGTAGAATGTAGGGACTACCTATGACGCCTCCATACGCTGGTCCCCATTCGACCCTAGTACTCGGGAGACTGGACTCCGGTCACGGTCACCTGGGGAACTGGACATTTGGTCAAGGGGCTTTGGCTCCTTGGACCCAATACCGAGGGGAACGAGCCCTTAGCTCCTTTAGGAGCGGGCAAACAAAGACACCCGTGTTTTTTGTGTGGTTCACTTTTGTGCGCTCACTTTTTTGCACCAGGTGTTATAGGAACACAAGGGCGATTTGAAAAAAAAAAATAATAAATTATGGAACCATCCACTTTTTAGATGTATTAAATATCTTTAATATAGAAATATAGAATATAGAAAAAAAAATTGCCAAGCACATGTCATTTTTTTCTTTTAGACTTATTTTGTGAAGTGTGTGCTAGGGCTCTGGTTAAAAAAAACACATAAAAGGAAAAAATGTGGAGGATGATCTCTGATATTTACATAATGCTGTGACATCATACGTCACCAGTATGCAATAAAGCCTTGTTGGGGTCAACGTTATTATGTTGTAAAAAGGGCAATATGCTACCAGCCCCGCAGGAAACAGGACTGCGTCAGTGCCGGAGGAAGAGGTGACTGACGTTATCTGCCCTGTTGACCTAACAGTAACAATGATCACAGAAGGTCTTTCCTGCCCTCTGAAAAGTCAGGTGAGCTGAACCCTACTAGCATTGACTTCTGATCACAAAGTCTATTGGTAAAACATATTCTGTTAAATGTTTAACTCTGGAATAAAAGAGTTAATCTGGGCATAGACACTTAGATTCCCCTGAGGCTATGCTCCCACTTAGGCAATTAATCGCCTGTGCAGGCAGTGTGGCGATTTTCAATCCTATCAATGGGGACAAGCCCATTGAAATTAGCGTAGGCAATTGGCAGGCGATTCTGCAGGCGATTGAAAAATGTGGGAACATAGCCTGAGATTAATTTGTTATACGATCGGAAACATGCAATTGAGTCTTGTATCATAAGTCATACATCAATTGATCGCCAATTAATTGCTGATTGATCGACATAAGTAAAGATTGGCTTCACAAACAATTGCGACCGGAAATGATGGAAGTGGGATTAGGTCTGCATGTAATTACAGACATGTCCGAACCCTGGGAAACCGATTTGTGTGTCTCTGTGTCCTCCCTTGTGGAGCCTTACCCTTAGGCAAAAAAACAACATTAACATGCAGGTCAATGGCGCGTCTCTGTGGGCCGTGTCTTCGTCGGGAGTCAGACTTGGAAGCGGACAACAAGCCCACCAATATTCAGAATCCCCATGGTCTCGCAGAGGATGGGTTAGTGTCTCCGAGTGTAGCTCAGGGTGAGTTTTTTGTTTTTGTACGCTAAGGAGCTTTTAAAAAGAATACGGAAATGATTTGGGAATAGTGATATGAATGGCTGATGGCGAACTCCAGCTGTAAGCTCTGGTTTACAACAATTTATTTTTATGTAAATGTGGGCAATGCATGATAATCATTGTTATCCATGAACTTCAAATGATATCCAGTTGGTCTCTTCACATGAAGAAGAAATGACTAAAAATAGTTATTAAAGCGTACCTTCCCTAATACCAACCTATACAAAACTCCCCTATTTCTCCCAGAAATATCTGGTTTTGGACAATGGGATGAAGACTCCTGCAAATCTCTGGCCTACAAAGTAAAAAAAAAAGATAATTTCTCGAATATAAAACTTGGAAAACCCGAAGAAGAGCTGAACCAGCTGCCGCTGCTACAAGAACTTTCTTTAATGTCCTTGAAATCAGAGGAAAAACATTTAGGATCATGTTTCCACTTCAGTCTCCGCTCTGTTTTCTACACATAACCATAGTAGAGTGTTGTACCCTGTTAGCCATCGATAAATACAGCAAGTTTGGAGTTCAAGTGATACCGTTTATTGGCTGAAGTCATTAGAGAAGCAAGCTTTTGCTATAATATTGCTATTTAGGTTTCTCCAAGAAATACCTATGTTGCCATATTTCTCTGCTTCTCAGGTCTATGGATATTTTAATTGCTGAAGGAGGTGAATATCACGGCTGAACCTCTTATCTCTATTACCCCAAATAACCCTTCCTAACTCTGATCACTATCTCCATTAACTAAAGCCTGCCATACACACGCCGATGGTGTTCAGGCAGACTAGTCCCGATTTGTTCCGGGAGGCTAACGTGATGACGTCATCACGTTGGCTTCCCGGTGCATTGTGGGGTCCCTTCAATCGGCCGGGCACCCTTTGTGTGCCAGCCATAAGCTGCAGTGAAGAGCCGTCTTCATTGCAGCTTATGGCATCGGCTTCCATCGGCTTGCGCCGGCCAGAGATTATCGGACATGTCCGTTCTCTGGCCGGCCGAGCTGTGGGGCGACAGGGATCTGTCGCCCCATGTGGACACATGCCGAAAAACGGCCAATTTTTAACCTGACCGACGGCGCAAGCGCACACGCCCGTCGGTCGGATTGAAAATCGGCCGCTTATCGGCATGTGTATGGCTAGTATTACCCTTCACTCTCACCTCCATCAGTCATGTGTGTCAAGGCAAAACTGTGTCTTTTGTTCAAATATTTATGACCATGTTATTTTGTGTATAAATGTAAGTTTCAAGAACCAGGATTGTATTAGCCTGAAGAAGGGATCTGCGATATCCCGAAAGCTTGCTTCTCTAATGACTTCAGTTAGCCAATAAACGGTAGCACTTGAACTCCAAACTTGCTGTATCTACACATAACCAGAAATGCAGACCAGACGAGAATCTACCCCTCAATCACAGCGACAGAAAATAAAACATTTCAACTAGAACTGTCTTATTTAGATTTTAATAGAGCAATGTTAGGGTTACAGGGAACTAACAATGACATTTTTTATAGCTAAAACTTACTTAGAGTGTTTATTCCTGGATGGATCAGTAATGAATGATCAAAAAAATAAACCTAATCATATTAATAGTCACAAAAGGCCTCCCTTATATATGGAATTTTTAAAGAAGGACCACCTCATATTGGTGGAGAATATAACCATTCTTTAACCCTCATATAGGGGTCTGTGGATAAGGACCCTTTTATAATGGCAGGTTCCATAGAATTGGTGGGAAGTGCCACCCCTAGAACGTTGACATCTGTATAGCACTGCTGTCTAGGTCTTTCCAGTATGCTGCATGCTATTAAGCCATGGGTCGATACCGGTGCAATTCAAGGAGTATCAAGCAAATCGTCACACTCCATTCGAGCTTCATCTATATTGAGGTGTTATAACGGTGTTGGCCACTATTTTGGATGGGGTTTATGCCCCGTTATTGACCTGATTAAAGATGGGTAACTGGTCTAGAGACCTTTTAGCCAGGCATGGCCCCCTCAACTGTCCATATAGACGGGCAGCTGTTGGACCTAAATCTAGGCATATACGGCTCGATTTTGAAATAGATTCATACACAATCGAGTGCTATGCGCATTCACGGTGCCAGATTTTGCTTGAATCTATTCCAAAATTTCAGCCAATTAAAACCTTGTTCGATTTCCATTCGAAATTGACACATTTTTAATTGATCCTGGATGGCTCAGATTCTTTCATCGATATGAGCAAAATTGGGCACTGTGAACATGCATAGCACTCGATTGCATGAATCTATTACAAAATCGAGCTATATATGCCTAGCCTTAGGCTTACGGGCTGCCCACACGCCTATATGGACAGTTGGGGGGGGGGCATGCCTGGCTGACCAGTTACACCTCTCTTATCAGGTCGGTCATCTCTGAGATGGCTCATACTCACTGCCTTAGGTAGATAAGGGGCATAAACCTAAAGTGGACAGTGCCTACTTCTCCCTGGTTGTGAGTTATGCTAAAAAGAGTCCACAGACATTGGTGGACAGTGGTGACTCCCCTTACATTTAAAGTTGGGAAAGATTCCTTTCTGTAGGTGGTCTATATAAAAGGATCCCTTTACATTTGTGGCCAGTAGCGGAAAGAACCACTTGCATTTAGATTTCTTCTATATTTGTTTAGTAGAAATTGGTGGTCAATGGGGAACTGCCCCCTTGTCGTAGTGATAAGCAGCAGAACAAATGCAATGCACGGCTCTGATGTAAGAAATATTGACTATTAGTGATTATGAAGATACAGCACTATATTTGAAATTTTTGCTAATTCTCGAATTCCCAATAAAATGTTGTGATCAACACTATATTATAGTAGTCAGTCAACCAGTCCAACCTCAAGTTACATTAAGCAATATCTTTCAATGGGTGTCGAAATTTCTCAGATGCCAAAGGAATATAAAACCACTCCTGTATGCAACATTGAACCAGAAATCATTCTGGATGAGGTCATTCCCAAGCCAGTGGAATGAAAGCACCAACCCAACATTACTCCAGAGCCCATGCTCACATGTAGTTTGTTAGAAAACCCTGCAATTGACAAACTATCCAAGCTCCTTCCTGTATTTTGTCTGTCTAGGACAGGGGTGGACAAATTAAGGCCTGGGGGCCACATCCGGCCTTTAGTATTTTAATCTGGCCCTTTGTCACCTTGGTGTCAAGATACTCTGGCTCCCTTCTGGTCATTCCCTGCAAAAAGTGGAGATAATGCCTAGATGATGATTATGAAGGACTCCTTCATAAGGCTGTAGTTTGCTTATAATTACTATCCAAAGTTAATTTTTTTAATATAACATAATTTTTTTAATATATTTTTTCTTATTTAACCTCTCTAGTAACCAGTATTACTTTTTTAAAGCAATTAATCAATGTTTACATTTTCCACCCAGGCTGGGAGGACTTGGGATTGGGCGGCCCTTACAGGTTTATTGTCCATCCCTTCTGTAAAATTTAAAAACCCATTGCTGCCCACAAGTCAATAAGTTTTCCAACCCCTGGTCTAGGAGGACTGGTAACCCAAAACCATGGAAATAGATCAGCCATCATTCAGGAGTCATACACCATATACATCATTTAAATATTATATCTGTCACAGTATATATATATATATATATATATATATATATATATATATATATTCCAGGTATTTAAACATATGCAAGATCCACACATCAGCCAATTGTAGTTTTTAGACTGAAGCAAAGTATTTCAGAGGAGAGACAGCTGTTGAATTGTTCTTGCTCATTGGTATCATGATTTGGCAAAAGATCTACCTGCTTGTAGCCAAAACAGTTGACAATGAGTCAACATAAAGCAGTCACCTGTGGCCTTGTGTGTCAGCTATATACAGTGAAACATACTGTAAATTGTAATAGAGCATTAAGTTTCAGGTGTTTATTTTAGCCAAGTAGATGTTTCTGTATGGAGGCATTTTATTCTCAATGTTATTCAGAGATCAGATGATTGTGTATGCAGAATTGTCAACAAAGGCTGTAAACAACCCAAAAAATAAATGCAAATGGGGTGCATTAGAGGAACTGGGAAGTGCATTACACTTCCCTGCCCTTTGAAATGATAGGACAAGGAATAGGGTACCAAGTGCCAACAACTCGGCTGCCCGAACGATAGCAGCAGGGGGGCTCGTGCAATAACGTTGCATAGGGCCCCTGAGGGGCTAGAAATGGGCCTGTGCCCTGAAACTTGGAACAGACAGTTAAACAACTAGGCTTGATAGAGATTATAGCATTAAAACTGGCCATACACCTTAAGATCTCTCTGTCAGATATCCTTTAGATCTACCAACAACTTTGTAGTGCCGGGTCTTCTGCGATTGAACACAGGTAGACTTGATGGTTTAGAAAGTCCCTCATATTACATGGTTTTGGTAAAACAAAAGGAGATAGGTGGTTTAGGAGCAGATGCAGCACATTTTTTTTTTATCCACGCCCAAACCACTCCCATTACCTCCAATTTCCCTAGCTCCACTACCCCGGATTGCCCGCGTCGTAGTGCGGCCGCAGATTAGGAAGATATAGCACTAAATTTGAGGATCTTCATCAATTCTCGAAGTGCCGTGCATGCGCTAGATAGTTAGTGAATTTATTATGATTATAGTAACTAATGCTCATTCTTCTGCCCAATGGACCAGTTTCTCCCATATTATCTTTGTGATAGCATGACTGGAAAAAGTAAGATCCAAGACCATTCTCAATCACTCCCCCGATAGCACACACCAGTTTTGCGTCCATACAGATATCATACAATGTCAGTTTTGCTTTTTTTGAATATGTGGCAAGTGTTTTCCATCAGAAACACGTTTATCTAAAACAAACTCAAATCCCTTATTCCCAGACATACGCATTGCTTCTCAATGGTATCTGTCCAGCTGAAAGCTAATCTGCTTGTTAGGAAGGAGTTGGCCTAACACTGGAAATCATGTAATAGCCAGGACAGCCTACTTGCGTCATTCACTTCAACACCAACAAGATAACATCATAGAAGCAAAAACATTCTTCTTTACTGGAGACAAAACGAGATGTTCCCATTCATCCATACTATTCCCAAGGATTATAAGGTTCATTTGTGAAGGATTGTAAACATTAAGTTCGGTAATTAAGTTTAATAAAAAATATTGGTAGGTACAATGGTAATCCAAGGAAAAAAAAATTATACCTACCAATAACTTTTTTCCAAAAAGTTTGGATCTGGCAACCCAATCATCGGATATCCATAGGTAACCATAAGAGTGCGACCTCCACCACACTGCGTGGGGACGGTGAGAAAATTTCCCCACCTGCGACCATACATCTTTAGGTTGCTAGAATAAAAGTTTGGATCTGGCAACCAATTCGTCGGATCTCCATCGTTAACCATAAGAGTGCGACCTCCACCACACTACGTGGGGACGGTGAGAAAATTTCCCCACCTGCGACCATACATCTCTAGGTTGCTAGTTGAAATCTGAGCATTTTAGATAAACCTACAAGATGAAAGATGAACTTACTGTGACCGAAACAGTAAGTTCATCTTTCCTTTTCGTTCTAATTGAGCCCAAAATGTGGTGTCTTGTGCCCCCATATATCGTCTCATAAAACTCCTCTTTTGATCCTCTGTGTTGTTATGTTCCACATATTTCTCATTTGTCTTTTCATTTTTTCCTGGGTTTCACATTCATGGTGGACCCTCCTATCGAGGGCACATCCCTTCCAGCCTACAACAACAAAGTTAAATAAGATACACAATTCTGATGTATAATTATCTCCTGAAGAAGCACTGCATGTGCAAAACGCGTCAAGAGATTTTGTACTAAAAACCTTCTTGATTAATTCAACTTTTTTTGTTACGATCGCCTTAAACGTCTCCTAGATTCCTTTGCGACTCGTTACCCAGGATTGGCTCCCGGAAAAAAATGATTACAGCAAAGATCATTCTGAAAATTCAATGAAACTTTATTAATAAAGTGAATTTTTTTAATGACTGTAATCATTTATCCGGAGAGATATTTGAAAGTTCCGGATTTGGAGGGTATCATCTCTTCTTTTTTCCTGTTCTAACATGTTAACATATGTAAACACGCTCACTGAATATAATGTTGACATTTCAACACGTGTTCACATTTTACTCAATGTACGTTAAAACAGATAAGTGTCAACCAGGTCTTAAGTATATTCCCAAAAAAATGCATTACATTCAGTAGGGCTAATCTAATGTGAAAACCTAGGTGTGAACTTGGTCTAAAGCCCCCCATTCACCTTAAGATCACTCCATCACTCCGGGTCCTCCCTGATAGAATACATAGTGATTGGAAGGTATATATCACTGCCATGTAGGGCTGCGTCCTCATTGATATAATACATAGTTATTGGCAGGTATATATCACTGCTATGTAGTGTCGGGTCCTCCCTGATAGAATACATAGTG
>CM070042.1:50451484-50484777 GCA_036250615.1 Ptychadena robeensis | reverse complement strand
GACCCTCAGGTGGCCTAGATTCCCTGCTCCTGGTACCCCCGTGCAAACCCGGGACCTGCGAGCACAACAGTAAACAACTTCAACCCAAAATAACTCTAATCACTCAGGAGGTTAAAGCCATTTGTATTACGTTTGTATTTTTTTTTTACCAGCGCATAATGTAATATATATGTAGTATTTTATCCATAGTACCATCGGATAAAAATCTAAATATCTAGAAGATCCTTAAGATACTTAAACAATATGGATGGGCAATATTGGAATTTGCGACAACTGTTATTGAAAATATACCATATATATTAAGAATACACAGTAACTAATACATATTGCAGGAATACCTATTGACAGGGGTGCACATAACTTTTTTAGTGCGCTCCTCAGATGAGTACCAGGAGATGGTGTTTCGTACTTACGCAAATATGCATATGTAGGGTGGTCTTCCTCACTGTCTCCCTCCCTCAAATGTAACTCTCACAGTACAACATGTTTGAACCCCCATATCTCATACCTCAGTGTGCAACCCTGACATTTTATGGGTTAGTAACTAACCCATGAGACTACCAGCAGTCCAAATGTCAACCTTTAATACTCATATTCTAGCTGTCACCAAGTGATTTTCTCTTGTCAGATTTTACCCTTACATATGCCTACTCTGACTTTCACGCCCAGATCTCCAACACCCTTAGCAGTCCAATCTTTTTTTTTGGATTATTAGTTCACATTCCCAATTTCACCCCCCTAACTGCAACCTTTCCTAGTTATTCATGTTTCCCTGCGGTTATCCAAGTGACATAAAGCGTATACATTAAACATTTAGCTGCGGCTGCCCAGACACGGAGCGCCTCCAAGTTGTTACTATGCATATGAGCTTTAGCTAGTTTTTGGCCCCTTTTGAGTACCAGAGTACCACTTATGTGCACCCCTGACTATAGACCAAGTTTCCAACTTTTTAATGGGTTTGGGAATTAGCAAAAAAATTTGAGATGACAATGAACCAAGAACTTCCTCCTTCTGAAATGAATGAAGACTCCACAGCTGGATAATCTGCACAGCTGTGCTGCCTCAGAGGCTCTGATATATGACAACAAGGAGTCACTAACATCTGACACATATGTTATATTTAATGTTCGCTCTCCTGGATCTTCTATCCCATTTGTATCTGGTTCTTCTTAATGAAGTGAAAACCGTAAAATGATCGTTTGCACGGTTAAGCTTGTATGACCTGGTTAATAGCTAGGAGATCCACAATTGAATAGTAAATCTACATCCTAAAGAAATGTATAGTTGCTGGGCCCCACATCATTATGGCTATATAGTCTCAAGTTCAGATCTGTTTTTCAGTATATGTGGGGTTTTATGGTGGATTACCCCTCTCCAAGTAGGTACCAAGTGCTTCATGTGGTGTACATATAAAACTTGTACACACCACATTTGTGAAACATGAGACCACATTGAGGCTCAATTCACATGTTCGTTTGTTCTCTTTGTGTATTATTGCTCTCCTGGTGCCCCCTTGTGACTATAAGCGGTAGGACATTAGATTAATGGGACCTATTTTGTTTTCTAGAGATGGTTACATTTTTCGACTAGCTGACTGTGTGAGCTGTTTGCAAAGCAACTGAACATGGTATCAGCACCAAAATTGCTAGAGATGTAGAAAAGGGTTGTGGGTAAAAAATTTTTTTGCTATAGCACATGTAGTTTTTGCATAAATTAGGTTAGAAATTTCGTTTTCAAAATTTTGACTGGAATTTGAACTTAATTTATGTAAAAACTATTTGTGTTAGAGCAATAATTTTTTTTGTAGTATACCCCAACCCATCTCTACTTTTCCAGCAAGTTTGGTGCTGATACCAGGGGCTTTGCAATTAACTTGAAATTGTCGAAATGATTGAATTTTTTTTAAAAAAAACGGCTATTTCTAACTGCCCGTTTACAAAACAAACTCTCTGAGCTCTGGGCAGCATCATGCCGGGGGCCACATCTGGGCATCGGAACTTTTTTTCTGATGCCCAGATGTCTCCCCCACAGTGAGCCTCCCTATCCACACAGCTGCTCGGAGAGAGAGGAGACTCACCGGATTCTGTAACAGAGTCTAACCTCACTCCCGGGGGGGGGGGGCTCATTAGGTGAGACACTGCCCCCTGAGTGAGGTGAGACTCTGAGATCACCTCACTCCCGGGGGGGGGGGGAGGGATAATTGTGAGGTGAGACTCTGGGGGGGAAGCACTCTAGGGGGTGCCCAGGGCACTGATTTTGCTAAGACCGCCCCTGCTAGGCAAGCCTGCAGCACTTCTGCATCACTGCATGCCTGACGATCACTTCCAGCGCCACATCTTCAGGGTCATTGGTGGCACCATAGACCTGATACAGGTGTACTCTGCTTTAATTGTTTGATATGGCTATACCTCTAGGGAGGTAAAGCAGTGACTTTAGAAAGTGGTTTTAATTATTGGTTGGCTTTTTTTTAAGCTCAAAAAATATGTGTGCACACCTTTTACCTTCCTAGCACTTCTGACGGCTGCATCTCGGCCTGCACTTTCATGTCAGTGTTGCAGCTGACGAGATGGAGCCGTCCAGCTAAGCTCACATCCCCCGGCAGCAGCACATACTCTCTGTTCTGTGCTGCTGTCGGGGGATGGTCTAAGGGATGCTTCGCCATGTCACCCCTCTCCCAGCTCAATTTGCATATGAATGTCCCGCTTGGGGGGGGGGGTCCGCGGGACATTCATATGTAAATTGAGCTGGGAGAGGGGTGACATGGCGAAGTAATGTAAATTGAGCTTCAAAGACCACATGTGGAAAGTCACCCCCAGTGTCATCTCCACATGTGCTCTTTGAAGTTAACCCTTTCTGAGAGTGCCGAATGCTATTGTATTGGATACAGTGATAACAATAAAATGTTATTATAAACAAACATAAATACTGTTTTGAAATCTTTCATACCAAATTATTCAAGAGATTTTATCATTCAAATGATACATTTTATAAATAATTTATGTACTTTTTTTTTAATAATAATTGTGTTTCAAACATTATTATATTCAGGATGTCTACAAGACACTTATATGGACATATTTTTGGAAGTTACAGGCCTACAACAGTCTATGGTGCGCTTTTGGTACAGAAATCTGGACCTTGCAAGAACGCTAGGGAGGTTAAGCATACACTGTATTGAAGCACCTTTTGATTTAATGACAGCTTCTGCTCTTCTTTGTAAGGAGTCTGTAAGCATGACACATCTTGACAATCTTCCTTGGAAAAGTGCTCCAAATCTGGTTATTACATGTATAAATATATCTATGTTAATGGCCACTCATGATACTGCAGTTAGTTTAACCCTGGAATACTGGCATCACTATGGAATCTCTCAAATGGTTCCAGGGAACTGCAGGTAAGTACAAACTGTGTTTCCCTGAAAATAAGACTCTGTCTTATATTAATTTCAGGTGCGAAAAAATACACAGGGTCTTATCTTTGGGTAGATCCTATTTTTACTAATTAATATTAAATAATTTAACCCCACTAACCTGAATTTCTATAGTAAATTGTTACAGTGTGTTTCATGCTAAATTCGTTATTTATTATATAGAATGGCCACAAAATGACTTAGCTTTGTTTTTCTTCAGCTATTTTGAGCTCAGCTCTGGCTTCACATTTTTTTGCATGGGGTGGCATTCACCCAGCACTGCACACTGTGTGTACCCAAACACAGGGACCTGCAGGTGATTTATTGGCAGCTGACAGTTGGCAGCAGCCTTGAAAGCAGGTGAAATAAAGCTGTTTCTCTGGGTAGGTTGTACTTTCAGGGAAGGGGGCCGATTCCTCTCTTTCTTATTTGTAGAGGAATGGGTCCCGGCTGATGGGATAGCCCAGGCCCTGTGGTCCCGCTCATGCAATGTTGCAACTGCTTCCTCTCTCTTCCTTCCCAGCTTGTTCCACCTTCGGCCCTTTGGTGGTACCAGTAGTTTCCTCTAATTAGAGAGAATTAACTTCTCCTTGGCCACCCGCAAAAATCTAGGGGAGAACAGTATACCTCACCAGCATGGTTTCGGGGTTCACTCTGGGTTGGCTATGGCTGTGAATGGGCAGGTCTCGCAGGCCTCCTAGTAAGTTGGCTGTGCTTGCTGCTGTGACTAAGATGTACCATAATTAAATTAAAGACCGAGTGCCCAAAATCAAACCCAAACCCCATTTATTTATCTCGAAGTGCCGGCATGGTGGTATAACCTGAATTACACACACAACTCATATACACACTAAACATGTAAGCACACACTCTGCTTTCTTAGATAGAATAGGATAGGGTATAGGACACTGTGTGCAATCAGAAGAGAGGGGAAGAGAACTGACAGCATTGAGAGCCAAGAGGCTGCTGTTCTTTCCTCTGTGCTGGCTGACAGCTCGCTTGACCGCAGAGAGGGCTCCAAGTGTCACCTCTGGCATGCGAGCCATAGGTTCACCATCACTGGTCTATGGTGTATTGACCATGATGAACTGATGAAAGGGTTGGATCATGCCCAGGGTGATCTTTTGTATGACATCATATGAACTGACATGTATGTGAGCATATTACTAAATGTTTATATATTGTACTTTATTGTAGACCACCAGACCTAAGGTATGCCCCCCCCCCCCCCCATGATTCTCTAAAAGGGACGAAACGCATCAAGATTGTTCTATGGGCCAACGCACAGACGGCAATAGCCTAACAAGCTTGTTCCTAGTTACAGTGGTACCTGGGTCATGGGTGCCGCTATACAGCCTACCTTGTACATGGTTTTGTGATACTTGGGGTTGTATTTTGTGAGGGTTTTTTTTTCTTTTTACGTTTCTATCAAGTTAAATAAAGTACATTTTTAAACTTTGCATGGATCCTGGTTCAAACTCTTAGCCCAGGGAGTTAGCCACCCCCCAACAGATTTAATCCACCACTTATATTATAAGCAGGGGAAAATACAGCTAGGTCTTATTTTAGGTGTGGGTCTTACTTTCTAGGAAACAGTCATTTTTTTGGATTCTGGAGTGTTTCTTCACCATTGTACCAAATATTTGTTTTCAGTGCCCTGTTTCCCCTATGATAAGCCATCCCCATCAAATAAGCCACCCCCCAATTTTTGCCCAAAACTTTAAAATAAGTCACTTCCCACCAATTAGACACCCACCCATACCTGCCCGAATCTCCCATTCGGGTGGTACAATGGGTAACTGTGTGACTCCATCAGGTTTGGCACAGAGTGATCAGAAGGGGACAATGTTTGGCACAGAGTGATCAGAAGGGGACAATGAATGGCACAGAGTGATCAGAAGGGGACAATGATTGGCACAGAGTGATCAAAAGGGGACAATGTTTGGCACAGAGTGATCAAAGAGGACAATGATTGGCACAGAGTGATCAAAAGGGGACAATGTTTGGCACAGAGTGATCAAAGAGGACAATGATTGGCACAGAGTAATCAGAAGGGGACAATGATTGGCACAGAGTGATCAGAAGGGGACAATGTTTGTCACAGAGTGATCAAAAGGGGACAATGTTTGGCACAGAGTGATCAGAAGGGGACAATGAATGGCACAGAGTGATCAGAAGGGGACAATGAATGGCACAGAGTGATCAAAAGGGGACAATGTTTGGCACAGAGTGATCAAAGAGGACAATGAATGGCACAGAGTGATCAAAAGGGGACAATGTTTGGCACAGAGTGATCAGAATAAGACATGCCCCTGAAAATAAGGCCTAAGGCATATTTAGAGTTTGAAAAAAATATAAGACAGCGCCTTATCATCGGGGATCATGGTATAGATATATAGTAGTAAAAGAATGCAAAGTAGATATTGTTCTGACCTGCACATTTGTTCCAGGTCTACATAAGTCAACAATGCAATAAAGCTAGTCAAGTTTCTTTATGTGTCACTGTAGGTATCCCCCCAAATAATTAAAGTGGATTTTTGAGGAAACCATGATGACTACATTTCATATCTGAATTTGCGATTTCACAATTGCTTTATCTCCCTCTGGTGGTCAGAAATGAGTAAGCGCCTTCTTGTGCGCAGCCTCTAGGATTTGTCATCAACGTCCTAGACCCATGATCCACACAGATCTTCACCACAGGGAGAACATCTGGAATCACTGGCCAGCAATACACTCATTTATTAAGATCAGCCTTTCTTTCCTCTCTCAGGTCATCTAATACCCACTGACGAGATTAAATCATAATTCTTTTTTTAACAGATGCCTGAGAAATGGATTTTAAAACCTAACTGTTCCAGGCTTTCAAAGTTAGAGCCTTCGCTGCACTTATGCAATACTTGGATAGTTGTGGAGTTATTTTTCCAGAAATCTTTGTACTTGTCATGTCCTGGCTGACAAATGTTGTAAAAGCTATAGGCAGGTAGGGGGGCTATGTTTCCACGCAGTGACGGTTTTAGGCATGGGCAACCTTATGTTGGGGGCGTCATTTGGGCATCAGAAATGTTTTTCCGATGCCCAGATATCTTCTCCCCTATCCGCACGCTCACCTGGGGACAGAGTAGAGGAGACGTATGAGATCGGAGATGTATGTAGGGGGGAGGCAGGGATGTGCATAGGGGGTGATATAGAACTTACGAGCAACTCCAACCCCTAGACTCCCCCCCCCCCACCCTCAGAGATCCAGAGTCTGACAAGTTTCACCTCACTCCCATGGGGGGGGGGGGGGCTGAGACAAGACTCTGCTGTTATGGACTGAGGGGGGGGGGGGGGGGGGGGGGTGGCGGCTGTCAGAGGGGGTGCCCAGGCCACTGATCTCCCTAGGACTAGTGTTTTTGAATATTTAGCTTGAATATCGTCATTTCAGCATTTCGCGAATATTCGCAAATATATAATCGGATATCCAACACAATCGTGATTTTATTGCGATTTTTTTTAAACGGAAATGACGGATATTCTCCTAGTCGAATATCCGAGCTCCATTAACTTGCATGCATTGCGCATATTTGATTGCAATTGCGATTTTTAGATCGCAATTCATGTCCACAAGTGCGGATATTCAAGATTACGAATATGGAATCTAATATTATGGTGGATATTCGCGAAATTACGCACATTCGACTATTGCCTAGTCGCTCATCACTACCTAGGACCGCCCCTGTCTCCACATCTTTGTTTGATCCGTTGGGACCCCTGCGTTCAGTGCAATGCTTGGCGGGGGGCCCTGACGGATCACATACACTTTAGCTCTGTTCTGACGCACTGGAAATCATGAAGGGTTCTGAAATTCACATTGTAGCTGCATTCCCACTGTGAGAGACAGTATTTAAATAAAATTCAGGAAATCACATTGAATAATTTGTAAAGAATATATTTGTATTGCACTGCTGCATATAAGTATTTGAACCCCTGAGAAAATCAGGGTTAATATTTGGTCCAGAAACCTTTGTTTGGAGTTATAGAGGTCAAATGTTTCCTGTAGTCCTTGACCAGGTTTGTACACACTGCAACAGGGGTTTGGCCCCACTCCTCCACACATCACCTCTAGATCTGTCAGGTTTCTGGGCTTTCGCTGAGCAACATGGAGTTTCAGGTCCCCCAAAACATTTTCTATTGGATCTACGTCTGGAGACTGGCTAGGCTACTCCAAAACCTTAATCTAACAAGAGGGCAATTCCTGCGTGGGTGGCCACATCCCAAACAGTCAAGGTTAGGGGCGGTGAGGGTGTGTGTCCCTCAGCACCCAAATTTCCCTTGGGATGTGCTCCCAAGGGTGGGGGGACTTTTTAGGCCACCAGTTCAAAGTGTAGAGGTATAGTAAACTTATTTTAGACAGTTTTTGTAAACAATTCATACAGATTTATTTAAAAAAGAAGAAATTATTCTACACATGTTAGGGTACATGATATCATGGAGAAAGCAAATGATACATATAGATACACGTCGCATACAAGGTATTAAGTATATTGATTATACATATCCATGTGTAAAAGATTAGTATGTATATAAAACATAAACATATGCTGTAGGGTATTGATTCAATCAGAATCTACCCCAACAAGCGTTTCGTCGTTCACTTCATCAGCAGGTGTATTCAGATGAGTAAGATGGAGAGTGGTATTTTGAGGTTTGGGTCAGTGTTGGCTATTTCCTACTTGGGATTGCCCTTCAGGGGGAACGAGTGGCCAAACAGGCCTGTCATAGGCAGGGCACCGCCCCAATCTGTAACCAGGTTGGTAAAGATTCTTCAAAGGATCAATAGTGAGGATGTAGTCCAAAAGAGTAATATCAGTGTGGCGACTAAGGTTATCTCCAGTTCCCACGTGTGTGACTTTCTAATCCTTGCAATCACTATGTATTCTATCAGGGAGGACCCGGAACTACATAGCAGTGATATATACTTTCCAATCACTATGTATTCTATCAGGGAGGACCCGGCACTACATAGAAGTGATATATACCTTCCAATCACTATATATTCTATCAAGGAGGACCCGGCACTACATAGCAGTGATATATATCTTCCAATCACTATGTTTTCTTTCAGGGAGGACCCGGTACTACATAGCAGTGATATATACCTTCCAATCACTATACATTCTATCAGGGAGGACTCGGCACTACATAGCAGTGATATATATCTTCCAATCACTATGTATTCTATCAGGGAGGACCCGGCACTACATAGCAGTGATATATACCTTCCAATTACTATGTATTCTATCAGGGAGGACCTTCACTACATAGCAGTGATATATACCTTCCAATCACTGTGTATTCTATCAGGGAGGACCTGGCACTACATAGTAGTGATATATACCTTCCAATTACTATGTATTCTATCAGGGAGGACCCTGCACTACATAGCAGTGATATATACCTTCCAATCACTATGTATTTTATTAGGGAGGCCACTATACTACATAGTTGTTGGTAGATCTAATGGAGATTGTATAGATTGGTCTTAAGGTGTATGGGGGGCTTAAGATAGTTATCATCATACAAGAGTGTTGGGGTGGGCAATAAAAAGCCTTTCTGAGTTTATCTTATTGCTTCATAATGAACCATTAGATATAGGCCATGCATGAAAAGAGAAGTAACACACAGACTGCTTCTGAGTCTGCGAAAGTACTTCTGAACTTTAATGCAAATGCGCATACAGATATACAGATTATTCATTAAGAAAGAGAGGGAGGGGTTAAGTCCATCTTTGGATTAATAAGCTGTTTTTCTGCAGGCTGCCTTGATAAGGTTATTTTCATCAGACTCCTGTCTCTTCTGCCTAAGACCTTGGAATGTGGCCATTAAGTGTCTGTTCTACTAGAAACCAGTTATGGTAATCTAGGCCACAAAATGTCGCTGTCCTTTAGGTTTTGTTTCAGCTTCTTTAAGCTCACCTCTGGCTTCAGGGTATTTTTTTGTTTTACTTATTATTTAGCATTTTTGCTCAGTGCTGCGCACTATGTGTACCTGAACACAAGGACCTTCAGGAGCTTTCTGTGTTGCAGACAGCAGCCTAGAAAGTGGGCAATACAGCAGCTTTTTCCCTGGGTAGGTCTTATTTTTGGGGGAGGGCTTATATTAGAAGCACAGTCGACATTAAGAAAATAGGTCTTACTTTAGGGGTAGGTCTTACTTTTGGGGGGAACACTGTAGTTAATTATACTTATGTTTTAATCCTTTATTTAGTCATATACAATGAGGAACATAAGTATTTGACCCTGCGATTTTGCAAGTTCTCCCACTTAGAAATAATGGAGGGGTATGACATTCACATTGTTGGTGCATTCCCACTGTGAGAGACAGCATTTAAAAAAATAATCAGGAAATCACATGTATGATTTGTAAAGTATGTATTTGCATTGCACTGCTGCACATACATATTTGAACACCCTGGGAATCAGCAAGAATTCTGTCTCTCAAAGACCTGTTACTCTGCCTTTAAAAGTCCACCTCTACTCCACTCACATTAATCTAAATAAGTAGCACCTGTCTAAGCTCTTTAAAGACAACTGTCCATCCCACAGTCACACTTTACCATGGGCAAGACCAAAGAGCTGTCAAAAGTCACCAGAGACAAAATTTTAAAAATATCACAACTGTTGGAGCAATTGCTAGAAAAGTGAAGAGGCTAAAGACGCCTGTCAGTCTCCCTCGGACTGGGGCTCCATGTAAGATCTCACCTCGTGGGGTATCACTGATGATAAGAAAGGTGAGGAATCAGCTCAGAACTACACAGGAGGAGGTGGTAAATGACATGAAGACAGCTGGGACCACAGTTTCAAAGGCCACTGTCGGTAGAACACATAGGATTTTCCTCTGCTTAAGTCGTCACATGTCCAGGCCCATCTGAAGTTTGCCCATGACCATCTGGATGATCCAGAGGAGGCGTGGGAGAAAGTCATGTGGTCAGATGTGGTAGAACTTTTTGGTCTATACTTTACTCACTGTGTTTGGAGGAAGAAGAAGGATGAGTTGCATCCCAAGAACACCATCCCTTCTGTGAAGCATGGGGGTGGTAACATCATGCTTTAGGGATGCTTTTCTGCGAAGGGGACAGGACGACAGCACTGTATTAAAGAGAGCATGAATGGGGCCGTGTTTTGTGAGATTTTGAACAACAACCTCCTTCCTACAGTCAGAGCATTGAAGATGGGTTGTGGATTTCAACATGACAATGACCTGAACCACACAGCGAGGATAACTAAAGGCCCCCATACACGTGTCGGATTCCCACCGGATTCCGGCACGATCGATTCCGGGCGCGTGCACGCCAAACGATCGTGCCGGAATCGCATGCAGCCCACCTTGTCCAATCGATCAGGTCCGATCGTTCAGGGGCCCAGAATCGGATCCGACAGAGAACCAACATGTTGGTTCCATCAGATTGATTCTGCCCAGATCAGGGGGAATTGCCATTTGTGAGGTGGACAATCGGACACGGAATCGTCCCGGAATCCGTTGGACAAGGTGGTATGCAGCGATCGGATACTCTTAATTGGCCGATTGATCACACCTACGATTCCCGGCAGAATTGCCGGAATCCATCGGGTGAGTGATCAATTGCCCATGGAATCCGACACGTGTATGGCTTGCTTAAGAAGTGGCTCCATAAGACGCATATCAAGGTTCCCAGACCTAAATCCAATAGAAAATCTTTGGAGGGAGCTGAAACTGCGTGTTGCTCAGCAAAGTAGCAGATCTAGAGGAGATGTGTGGAGGAGTGGGCCAAAATCCCTGTTGCAGTGTGTGCAAACCTAGTCAAGGACTATAGGCAACATTTCACCTCTCTAATGACAAACAAGGGCTTCTAGACCAAATATTAACACTCAGGGGTTCAATGACTTATGTGCAGCAGTGCACAAAAACATTCTTTACAAATCATACAATGGGATTTCCTATTTTTTTTTTTTTGCTGTCTCACGCAGTGGGAATACACCTACAATGTGATTTTCAGACCCCTCCATGATTTCTAAGTGGGAGAACTTGCAAAATCGCAGAGTGTTCAGATACTTATGTTCCTCACCACATTGTATGGTTATTATTATACTATATAAATATATTTTAGAATGTTTCAAACATTCATCTATTAATCATTACATTCATTAAACTAACATTATATTGAGTGATATAGAAGAATTCATTACCTTTTAACAAATTGTATTTTTTTTTATGCTCCATATATGATCATTGCCTCAAAAGCCCCACTTAGTTTTTTGGAGGGGGATTGTACCCTCTTAGGGTAATTAAAAATTCTGGGTTGTGGCACATTTTGCCCCTTGCTAGATTTCGAAGAGGTCCCTCCGGCTCAGTTTCTCTCTATTATTAAATGTGATCAGTAGTTGCAGTACACTTTTCAGCCACAAGATGGAGATAAAATCAATGACTGAAAAAGTTACATCAATTGGTAATAGAATGCAGCAGGACAGGCAGACACCGAGACACTGAGAAAAACAGACATCGTTAAAAGAATCGCATTAGCAAGGGTCCTCGAGAACAAGGGTCACCAAGCAATCCAGGGTTTGGAGATTATTAATGATATTCTAGAATGTGATCACATGACTACATTTTACTAAATGTATTTTTTGGAATAAATATATATATATATATATATATATATATATATATATATATATATATATATATATATATATATATATATATATATATATATATATATATTGTTCATGTGAAAAAAAAATATCACCGTATTTTTCCGGACTATAAGACACACCGGACCATAAGAGGCACACAGTTTTTAGGGCAGGAAAACCAGAAAAAAAAGATTTAATACGTTTTTACATCAATTGGGTTAATGCAATGAATTCAGTGAATGCAATATTCAATTCAGCCAGAAGGTGTCACTAGCAGCAGTACACTCACAGACTCAGCGTCATACTCCGCACTGATTGGCAGGCAGAAATCTGCAGTCTTCTCCCTCTCCTCTGCTCTGATCAGCTGTTACTGTGTCGGTGGGAGCTGCAACGTAACTGCAGTTCCCATGGACACTGAGAGAGGAAAAGATGGCAGTTCATCTCTCTCTCTCTCCATTGCCTATGCCAGCAGAGCTCTGCTGGCACAGGCAATTACACAGTTCAGATGTGAGATCTCTCAACTGAAGCTCCTAAAAAATCCAGTAGTTTAAGACCCTGACCCATTTTTAGGGGAATACAGTAGTAGCTTTTTTGTTTATTAAAACATTTTCATTTTAATTTAACTGACTTAAATTGGTTCTATATTCAAAATAAAAAAAAACACACATACATTACATTGACATAATACTTATCTTTTAGCAGTTTACTTCTGGGAAAACTGCTACACAATAGAAAAAAATTACTGGAGAGAAGCTGGTTCCGCCCATTGTTCAGGAATACTTCATTTTGATAATGGAGCTGTCATTTTACAAAATGGCCACTAGGTGGAGCTGCTTTCATTTTGACGCTGCCATCAAATCCCATGGGACTGGGCACTTGTGACACATCTGTCCCAAGTGCCCTTGCGGTGAGTGTTTACATAGCAGCATCGCACATAGTGGAAGGGTCGATCCCCCCAAAAACTCCCCTCCTGCTGTCAGAAATTTTTTGACCAGTGATTGTTCTAATTATCGGCAGTGCTGCTGCCAATAACGTATAGTGCCCTGCGGGGTGGTAGGTCTGCTTTAACTTGTCCATCCTCATACAATTTGCTTTTTTTTCTGATAACGCATCTTGTTGTTACAGCAACAGGTTAAATGAGAAAATGTCTGCTACCATAGAATTAAAGAAATTACTATGGCAACTCTTGAAGTAATCACCATGGCAACGGAATACCCACAGCACTTCTTTTAATGCATTTTTATGGGGGCCACATCTGCTATTAGCAACAAATCAAGGGTTACGCTCTGAAACATTTTTGACCACTTTAGCTTGTTCTTTTGGCATGTACCCCCAAAAAAATATTTCCTTGTCAGTTAATATGCTTTTATTTTTCATTCTCTGAAACGAGGACTTTGGGAATTAGGGTTTGTTATTTGCAGGAAATCCTTACTTTAAGTGGGCTGTTCTAACACCCACTCAGCTTTTTCGTTTTTGGCCTGCTCCAGGTTAAATCTCTCTTTGGTTTCCATGGAAACCACCTTTACCTTAACCAGCAACTGGTTTACATGGCAACCTCTTCATTAACATTATATACTGCGCTGCATCCCTCAACCGCTCCAAAGGTTACCATGGCTACCAGCTCTTCTACATCCACCAGTTATCATGACAACAAGCGAAGAGGTCGTGTCGACACGTCCTGCTACGTACTATTCTATCTCAAACCAACGGCAGATTCGCTATATACTCACCACTTAGATTTAGACAACTCCAGGGTGGGATCAATGGGCTTCAGAAACTCGTGTAAAAGTCATTCTTGAATCTAAACTACTGTCTTACCTGACAGATAAAAGGGAAACTCAACACAAAATATTTGCATATTGCGCTTTTTGTGTTGTCTGTGTCTTTCTTTTAAGAAACAACTTCAGATACAGAAAATACCTGTTGAATTTGCAAGGAATGGAGATGAATGAAGGCAGATGTGTACAGTGGCGGTTTTAGAGAGGGGCAATATGGGCCTAGGGTGGCAAGTCGGCCTTGTCCACAGTGAGCCCGCCTATTAAGAGTGCAGCCATAGGGGAGAGAGAAGATCATCTCTGGAAAAGTGCTGGTGAGTCACAGAGTCTGTAATGCCCCCCATACACGTTTAGATTGTTACCCCAAGTTTTGGCCGATTGACTGTGCATGATGACATCATCATGCGCGATCAATCAGCCGAAACATCAGGTTACAATCGGCCGGGCACCCTTCGTGTGCCAACTCTGTCCATCAGGTCTCCCGAGCTCCCTAGGGGGACCCGGCAGACAGCATCTAGGGACACCAGCTGTGAGCTGGCACCCTAGCATGAAGGAAGAGGGAGGAGCTGCTAGCACCTCCCATATCCCTTCCCCTCACAGCTTCTAAGGCAGAGAAGCAGGAGGCAGCTGCAGACAGGCTGTGTCCTCAGCCCCGTCCCCGACGGAGCTAAGGAGACATACCTGTTCTTTGGACTGGGACACTTGTCCACGTCTAAAGTATTAGACCGATCTAAGAATTACGAACATGTCCGTAATGGCTTAGATCGATTTGGTGGCCGATTTCCTTAGGCTTTAGATAGGCACACGGTTTTTCGGCCGGCCGACCATCATTAGTGCGCAAGGTGGTCGATCGGCCGAAAAATTGGGTATGGGTGGCTTAAGTCTGTGATTTTCCAGCAACCCCCTTCCAGAGGACGCCAATCTCCTAGGACCGCCCCTGATTGTGTACATGTTGTGCTCCCAGGTTTTTATCGTCTTTACTCTAGTATTATACTCTGATTGGTTGAGTCATGGTAAAGACTTTGTATTAAAACTTACTTTCTATGGACCACAAAGTTATCAAGTTATCTATCTTGCTTTAATTTTTCTGCGATGTTGTATTTTATTCCTCCTTTCTCTCACCACTCTACCGTTCCTGACGGCTCCATCTCATCCAGCACTGACTTGTCAGTATAGCAATGGACGAGATGGAGCCCTCAGGTCAGAAAATCAGATCCCCAGCAGCGCAGATTTACCATTCTGTGGTGCTACGGGGCTCTGATCTGAAGGACATTTACAGATGTTGCAGTTGAAGTTACCTTTTGTCTCCTGGTGTGTTCATCACACCAGGGTACAGAGAGTGCCAAAGGGCATTGTATCGGATACAGTGATAACTGTATCCAATACAATTCAAAGTAAAAAAAAAAAACATAACACTTTTCCAATTGAATAAAAATTTTATGAATATAAAAAACCCATAAATATGAATACATACTGTTTTGAAATCTATCATACAACATAAGTATTTTAGAGATTTTATCATTCAAATAATTACTTTTATTATATATGTAATTTTTTTAACATAATTGTTTGTTTTAAACATTATTATATTCAGGATGTCTACTAGACCCTTGTACGGACAGATTTTAGAAAGTTACAGACTTACAAGTGGTGCACTTTTGGTACAGAAATCTGGACCTCAGCAGAGCGCTAGGGAGGTTAACAAAGTACCCCTTTGGAAAAAAAAATAACCAAAAAATAAACAAGTGGATTTTTTTTATTCCAAAGAGGTACTTCATAATGTTTATATGTTTATTTACATTTTTGGGGAGTTCCTAAAACCATGCGGCTTCTGTCGCCATCCTATGGTTCAAATGTTGACTGTAGACGCTGACTCTGTTTTTCTGGTAATATCTGATCCAGGAGGATGTCCAAATTGTATTATGCCAAAACTCTACAAAAATCATTCTGCAATGCACATCTCAGGTATGTGCCCATTTAAAATCAATGGGGCATGTACCAAAAACCAGGGATTGACCAGGACTGATTGACCTAATGTGGTGCGCCTCGATTCCCGAGCGTGATGGTGTTGTCATCAGGATGTCATCTGGAACGGGTCATCTGTTGAGGGCCATCGGGACGTGGATGGAGACCTTAAGGGTCCCCATACACCTTTAGATTTCTTTGTCAGATTTCCTTTAGATCTCTTTTTGTTTGACCAAAACCATGTAATATGAGGGACTTTTTAAACCATCAAGTCTACCTGTGTCCAATGACAGAGGACCCGGCACTACATAGATGTTGGTACATCTAAAGGTGTATGGCCAGCTTATCTCTAAAAACTCAATGCCATTTTCCCCAAATTAACCTTGCAGGGTCACTGTGCAATCACCATCCAATAATCATAATGTGAATGTTGTCAACAATCCCCATATTTAATCAGCTTTGATGAGTGATATGACGGTTCTTTCGCTGCAATCAGGGAAGTGCATCTTCACCATGGTCTTCAAAGGCCGGGATTAAGTTATTAAACTGAGCCGCTTTAATCATGCAGCCTAGAAATGAGTGTAGAGGATTAAGTGTATTTTTACCGCACAATCCTGTGCGTCCATTAACATCCATTCCCCCACTGCTCTCTGCTTTCCTGGACTACAGTGGTCTCTCGGAAAGCCGCGCCGGAGCGGAATATGGGCCGCAATGGAGTTTTACTTGGAAATTGACCCTGTGACACTGAACTTAATTATACTGGTAGCTAGTTATGTTATCCTTCTGCTGGTCTTCCTGATTTCTTGTATACTTTACGACTGTCGGGGCCGGGACCCCAGTAAGGAGTATGCCCCGGAAACCATGCCAGAGGACCGCTCGCCCATCCGCTTGGTGGTAATGCAGCAAAGTGCTACATGGGGAAAACCCTATCAGAACACCAAGGACCTGATAGAGAAGAAAATTACAGTTGTCTAAAGGGATTAGAAGGCCTTTGTATGATGCAAGCAAGTCGGATCTTCACAACGCTGGCTTTCAGGATGAACAAGTGAGTACACAAGGCCATTGTGCTGGGGGCACTGCTATGCCTTATTGACACGTGCATAGGTAGCAATTAAGAAAAAAAAACACTGTTGACTAATTGAAGGCAGTACATTTGCAAATATTTGTTTTGCTGAATCAGTTGAGCGATATTTAATAGCAGTTTTTGTTTTTGTTGAAAGATGTCATGATGGCGGGGGGGTATTATTTTTCAGCACACCATTAACTTTTTGAGACTGGTAGGTCATAAGTTGCACATTACAAAGTTTTTTTTATTTACAGCTATAACTTGACACTCAACCTTAAGGGCCCCCATACACCTTTAGATTTCTCTGTCAGATTTCCTTTAGATCTCCTTTTTTTTTACCAAAACCATGTAATATGAAGGAATTTCCGAACAATCAAGCCTACCTGTGTTCAATCGTATTGGAACCACTACTACATAGTTGTTGGTAGATCTAAAGGTTATCTGACAGAGAGATCTAAAGCTAGCCATACACGTGTCGGATTCCATGTCCAATCGATTCATCATCCGATCGATTCCAGCGATTCTGCCGGGAATCGCAGGTGTGATCAATCGGCCAATTAAGAGTATCCATCGCAGCATACCACCTTGTCCAACGGATTCCGGCACGATTCCGTGTGCGATTCCACCTCCGATTCCACCTCACAAATGGCAACTCCCCCTGATCCGGGCAGAATCGGATGAGAAAGACCAACATGTTGGTTCTCCGTCGGATCCGATTCTGAGCCCCTGAACGATCGGACCTGATCGATCGGACAAGGTGGGCTGCATGCGATTCCGGCACGATTGTTTCGCGTGCACGCGCCCGGAATCGATCGTGCCGGAATCCGGTGCGAATCCGACACGTGTATGGGGGCCTTAAAGGTGTATGGCCAGCTTTAGACAGTGATAGAGTGTCGTCACATGTTACAAAAGTTACCTGAATAAGGACCTTCATGGCACAGCTATGGTGTGTGGAAATCTGCAGTTTATGTGCTGAAAATTATTTTCAAAAGTTTAAGCTTGTATTAGATTTTACTAATTTAGTTTAAATCTGCTTTAAGTGACTTCAAGGGAAATAAGTTCCCAGTATTTGATAGAAAAATCTGTCTTGTTCCTGTAAGTTTTCTTGCATTAGATGTGGCAGATGTTTTTTCCATCCATGGGGAATGCATCTGGCAGCTCATGTAGGGGTCTGGAATGATTGAAATGCAGCAACAGCATAAACACAACATGAATAATGTGGTAATTAAAGATGGTTGGGGATCAGAGAGCGTAAATCAGAAAGGAGAACGTCAGACACGTCTGGCCAAGGAGGCCAATGTTGCTGCACATTTGTGTGTGATTCTACATCAACACTGAGTGCTTTTAACATTTTGTTTGGGTTTTCAGTTACTGAGCGTTACTGGACCAACACCATATAGAAATATACTTCCCACTGGCACCTATAACACTGGCCTATAGTGTTGTACTTTGGTGACATCATGCTCTATACTGGCAGTTATTTCTAATGGCAGACCAATGGTTGTGTTTTGAAGTGCCAACTTTGCACTGTATGGCAGTTGCATATGCTGTTATACACAAAACAATAGAAGGTTCAGGAATCAACCAATGACAGGAGCCAACTGTTAAGGAACAATTTTTTTTCCAGCGACCCAACCGAGGAGTGCCAGTAAAACTCTCTGTTCTGTCCAACAATAAGGAGTGACTCAAATAGTCCAAGGGTTTTCAAACACGAGGAATCAGGGGAAGTAAGTACAGAAGTGACCAGTACTTGGGTAGTTACAGGGAGGTCTCCACAGCCTGGCAGGGAGGCGCTGATTCGGAACTCTCCAGCAGCCGTCGGCTATCCTCCATGTGCGGGGGGCTCCCAGCCACTCCACAGGAGTCTTAGCAAGGGTAGAGACTCGGTAAGGAGAACACGTAACTGGGGCTTCAAGGAACAGTGCATGCTTTTTTTCTCCCTGGCTGCCTGCACGTCCTACCAGACTTAGGGCTTGTGCCCACTTGCACGGCTGTGGGATGGCGTGGTTTTGAACCGCGCCACGGCGATCCACCTCCATTCATTTACATAGCAGTGTCCCCACTCAGGTAGGTGGCCGCAGTCTGAAACACGGGCTCCTGCGTTTTTGGCTAGTAGCGCAGGCCAAACGCCACAAATTGTGTGCCAAGACCACACCGCCACGCAGCCAGCTGCCAAAGTGGAGACAAGCCCTTAGGCGGGTATAGAGTCTCGGGATGGATTGCATGCCCAGTTATCTCCATTCCATCAGACGTCTTCCTGTTGAGCTGCTGCATGTGGGCAGGCCCTCCCCTTAAGTACCCCCGGAACCCAGGAGGATTATGGTCCGGAAAATTAAAGGAAACATTACCTTGTCAGTGGCACTACAGCCCAGTGGCTCTTGTGGAATACGGGGAGTTAGCAACCAAGGGCAAAAGCACGGATACGGGGGCAGATTAGTGATAAGTTAACATTGGGAGATAGCTAGGTTGGAGAGGGCATCAGTCAAGAGGGAAAAGAGGCCATCAGAGATAATAGGGGGGAGGGTAGCAAGACATTATCCACAATGGTAAAGTGACCAGCAAAGATAGGAAGTGGGTACTAGTGATGAGCAGCATAGGCAATATTTACATTTGCAAAATATCACAAATTCTTGGCCTAATATTTGCAACAAATTTGAGATCTCCAGTCATTATTACCTTTATTACTCATATTCACTATCAACACAAATGATGTAAAAATCTTAAATATTTCAGATTATGTTGATATACCACTATAAGTGCCGATATTAAAAAAAAACAATTGGGATTCAAATATTCACAATCAACACTACTAGGTACAAGCTGGGAACATGGGGAAAAAATAGGTTGAGAGGGTATCTGCTAGAAAGGGGGGGGGGGATTAGCTAGGATGAGGGAGAAGAGGGGTCATCTCTACCTAGACATGATAAGTTACATCTGCTCCGATTTAAACCTAGAGAATTATATCCCTCAAGAGCTCTTTCCCTACATGCACAGGATGGCATTGGGCGATCAAGACTTATATAATATGCTTTGGAAGGGGGAGGGCCATAAAAATGCAAAAATCTGTAGTCCAGTAAGCAGCTAAAAAAACAAAAAAGATCAGCAGGTACTCTTTTTTATATTAAGAGACTGAAACAATGGGAAATGTATGACAGAGATTAAATTACAAAATATATATATAATGTATTTGTATTTTTTTTTGTCCTGACATAAAATTTAAAGTGGCACTGTAGAAAAAAACCCATGTACAAACACATTTACATACAGGTCATACATTCAAATCTACTCCTGAGCTGACATGACGAAGAAGAAACCTAAATAGAACTCCTGGAGAGTGTTCTTGATCTAGCCAACTGTTGCTCTTCACCAGGGAAAGAATTTTTCGGTCATCCACCACAGTTGTTTTCTGTGGTCTTCAGGGTCTCTTGGTGTTGCTGAGCTCACCGGTGCGTTCCTTCTTTTTAAGAATGTTCCAAACAGTTGTTTTTGCCATGCCTAATGTTTTTGCTTTCTCTCTGTTGGGTTTGTTTTGTTTTTTCAGCCTAATGATGGCTTGCTTCACTGATAGTGGCAGCTCTTTTTATCTCATCTTGAGAGTTGACAGCAACAGACTCCAAATGCAAATAGCACATTTGAAATGAACTCTGGACCTTTTATCTGCACATTGTAATTGGAATAATGAGGGAATATCACACACATGGCCATGGAACAGCTGAGAAGCCAATTGTCCCATCACTTATGTATGGTCCCTTAGGTGCCGGATTTTCCCCGGCGATTCTGTGGACTGCCCCCGATCGCGTGATGCGAGGGGGCAGGGGTAGGCATTTTTTTATTTCAATAGTTTTATTTATTTATTTCAAACATTTTAAAAAGACGAATGTAAACACTAATTATTATAATTTGAAACTTAAAAAAGTGGAGGAATCATAGCACAATAACATACCTTATATATTTAAATCCACCCACTCAGATGATGGAGCTGTGGCCGTGTTTCCCGACGTTGCCATGTCAACACTGCTGCTGGTGAAGGAGCAGAGGGGAGTTCAAGAGACCTCTCTCAGGAACAACCTCTCAGCTCCACGCCATATAGAAAGCCACAGCCGTGTTAACACTGCTGCTGGTGAAGGAGTGGAGGGGTCTCTTGCTCTCCCCTCCGCTCCTTTGCTAGTAGCAATGTTATCATAACAACGTTGGGAGACACGCCCGTGGATCTGAGAGGTTGTTCCTGAGAGGGGTCTCTTGCTCTCCCCTCCGCTCTTTCGCCTCTGCGGGCCGGATAGAACAGCCGAACAGGCCTCATCCGGCCCGTGAGCCATAGTTTGTAGCCAAAAATTTTAGAACTGTGCTGATGTGCCAATATTTATGAACCTGACTGTATATACAAGACTTGAGTCTGATAATTAAAGAAAAGGAAAGGCGCAACCTGAAAAAACATGGCAGATTCACAAGCCGCTGGTAACGCCATCTCTGTGCGCAGGAACCAAGTTTTTCTTGTCCTATGCAAGGCATATAGATGGGTTATTCATTGCTATGGACGCCAAGAAAACATTTGTTGCACACAAACTTTCAGCCAACGGCTTTGCTAACTCTTATTATACCAGAGTCTTTGTACTGCCGGACAGATCCACTGAAGGAAAGTACACTGCGTGGAGCTTCAATGGCTTTCTAAGGCCCCGTCACCACAACACTCGTTTTGTCTTTAGTTTCTAAGCTGGCATTCTCAGCAAAGAGTGATTGTACAGGAGTTCAATTCAGATTATGCCAATACTTTACTCCGAAGAGTTCGCCTTACAAAGTCGTGAAATGGATTGTGAGCATTAAATAAGAACATTGGGTTCAGCACATGCCTCAGGCTTCCAGGACAACCTCAAGGAAACCTTAATAGTGTTCTCACAGTCTTATTGCATTATCTAATATTTATAAAAAAATGGGATTATCTTATAAGGTAGGTAGACGTGGTGATTCTGCCATGAGAAAAAGCTCATTCCATTTGTGCTCGTTCCTACAAGCACCACTACTATTTCCTTGATTTACTTGCATTTTGGGCACACCAGTTCGCAAAGATTCTGCAGCTTTACATCTTCTCTTTTTCATTCTGATCTTAGCAGTACGAGCACAAATATGTGTGATGTATGCCGGTAAACAATGTTAAATCATAATATGACGAATATCCGCCATTGCGAAAATCCTAGCGCACATTCGCGTAATATAGCGAATTCTTGAATGCCAAATATTTGTCGAATATATTTGAATTTTGAATATTCTCGCTCAACACTAGTCATTACACTGGATGGCTATACAGTTCAATATCATTATGTGTGGTAATATACAGGTAGCATATGGCAATACCCCAGGGGACATGTGTAATGGGGAATATCAGAACATGTGTATATATATACGGTATAGTCAGGGGTGCACATAACTTTTTTAGTGAGCTCCTCAGATGAGTAGATGGTGTTTGGTACTCACTCTATATGTAGGGTGGTCTTCCTCACTGTCTCTCAATGTCCTCTGCGTCAGCTTCCTGCATGGTAGGTTCTGCAGATGGACCTCCCTGTTCCTGATTTAGCCTCCGAATAGTGGTCTCCATCCACAGGTCACCAGCTGGCTTTGGGGGTAACTCTCACAGTACAACACCGTTTGAACCCCCAGATCTCATACCTCAGTAGTGACACCCTGAAATTTTCTGGGTTAGTAACTAACCCCTGAGACTACCTTCAGTCCAAATGTGTACCTTTCATAGTCATAGTCATATTTCAGCTGTCACACAGTGCTTTTCTCTTGTCAGATTTTACCCTTACATATGCCTACTCTGAACTTTAACCCCCAGATCTCCAACACCCTTAGAAGTCCAATTTTTTTTTCTTTGAATTGGTCATTTACATTCCCAATTTCACCCCCCTAATTGCATCATTTTATACTTAGTTATGTTTCCCTGAGGTTATCCAAGTGACATAAATTGTATACATTTAACAATTAAAACTTTTGCACTAGTGTATACATGATAAAGTGAAAGTTTTGTACAGCTTTTTACTATGTTCGAGCTGTAATCTCAATTCAGTCTGCAAAATCAACTTCAGCCACAAGATGTCCCTAGTGAACACTTACCATTACATCACAGCTTCTTTCTCATACATCGGGAAGGGAGGGGGCCCAACAAGGGCTTGTTTCCACTTTTGCGTTTTCGTGCGGTTGTAACTGCGCGGCTGAAACCGCATTGAGCGTTTTTGCGGCGCGATTTTTTTCAAACGCGCCCAGAATCCACATTGGGACGCGGATGCATTTCAAAACGCTGCAGGCAGCGTTCACAACCGCACCCTAAACCGCATCCACATTCGAACGCGCACAAACGCACCAATGGAAACTATATTGATGTTTCCAATGGATGAGGTTGCTTGCGGCCGCGCGGTTAAAAACGCAGAAGTGGAAACAAGCCCTAAGCCAGACTCTTCTGGTGTTACTACGCAAATGTGCTAAGAAAGAGTAGTTACGCATAGCTAGCTTTTGCCCCCATTTGTGTATCAGCGTAGCACTAATGTGCAGCCCTGTCCATATACTTAAATTGCCAATATTCATGAATATCGAATATTAGTAGAATTATTCTTGAAATATCGCAAATTCGAATATTGCCTATGCCGCTCATCACTAGACCTGACACCCATAGAAGTCCCTTTGCTAAATAACATATAGACCCTTTTGTAACTCTCTCACTGTCTAACTCTCTCACTGTCTAACTCTCTCACTGATTAAATTTGGTCAAATTTGGTGAACTTGTATCTGCCACAGAATATATCCAAAGGCTTGATGAATAGATGTTGAATTTAGGGATTCATCACACAAAAGCAGATTGAATTAAATGTTGGTAAATTCATTCAAAACACATACCCACTTGTCCTGACAGAAAAGTGAGATCGCACCAACTGGGTCCATCAGAAATTAAATATATATATATATATATATATACACTGCTCAAAAAAAATAAAGGGAACACATCCTAGATCTAAATGAATGAAATATTCTTATTAACCGCCCTAGCGCACTGCTGAGGTCCAGATTTCTGTACCAAAATTGCACCATAGACTCTAATGGAGTATTTTTCTTTATGTTGTAGGCCTGTGACTCCCCAAAATATGTCTATACAAGGGTCTAGTAGACATGCTGAATATAATAA
Organism: Ptychadena robeensis; assembly: GCA_036250615.1. Classification (NCBI taxonomy): domain Eukaryota; kingdom Metazoa; phylum Chordata; class Amphibia; order Anura; family Ptychadenidae; genus Ptychadena; species Ptychadena robeensis. The sequence continues at coordinate 50,460,740 of CM070042.1, read as the reverse complement.
TGTTTGAAACACACAATTATGTAAAACAATTATATTCAAAAAACAAAATTTATAAAAGGTATTATATATTATATGATAAAAATTTTAAAATACTTATTTTGTATAAGAAGATTTCAAAACAGTATCTATTCATATTTGTTTTTTAAAAAAACAAAAACATTTTATTCAATTGGAAATGTGTTTTTTTTTTTGCTTTGGATTGTATTGGATAGAGTTATCACTGTATCCAGTACAATTCCCTTTTGCACCCTCTCTCCCCGGGTTTGATGGACCTGGTGATTACACCAGGTGAGAGAGGGTTAACTTCAAAGGGGCACATCTGGGGAATCACACTGAAAACAGTTTTCTCACCCCGCCCCAATGTGACGTCATCACATCACTCCACAGGTGGGGGGGGATCCACTCTCCAGCAGCCTCTTCAGTAGATCGAAGCCAGGGCTCCGATCTCCGCTGGATGAACCCAGCTCGTCCCAGTGCAGTTCAAACAGGTCAGCACTGGATGGCCTGGGTTCAGCAGGAACACCAAGGGGGCTAAACATTTTGTTTACTCTGACAACGAAATCACACAAAAATTATGGAAATTATGGAAATAAAATTGATCAACCCATGGAAGTCTGGATTTGGATTTGGAGTCACACTCAAAATTGCAGTGGAAAAACCCCTTCAGGCTGATCCAACTTTGATGTTATGACCTTAAAACAAGTCACAATGAGGCTCAGTAGTGTGTGCGGCCTCCAGTGCCTGTATGACCTCCCTACAACACCTCGGCATGCTCCTGAAGAGGTGGCGGATGGTCTCTGAGAGATCTCCTCCCACACTTGGACTAAAGCATCCCCCAACTCCTGGACAGTCTGTGGTGCAACGTGGCAGTGGTGGATGGAGCAAGTCATGATGTCCCAGATGTGCTCAGTTGTATTCATGCCCTCGTCTTGCAGGAACTGCTGACACATTCCAGCCACATGAGGTCTAGCATTGTCTTGCATTAGGAGGAACCGAGGGCCAACCGCACCAGCATATGGTCCCACAAGGGGTCTGATGATCTCAGTGGCAAATGTGGAAGGTTTGCTGTGTCTGTCAGCGTAGCGTCCAGAGCATGGAGGCGCTACCAGGGTACAGGGCAGTACATCAGGAGACATGGAGAAGGCTGTAGGAGGGCAACAACCCAGTATCAAGACCGCTACTTCTGCCTTTGTGCAAGGAGGAGCACTGCCAGAGCCCTGCAAAATTACTTCCAGCGGGCCACAAATGTGCATGTGTCTGCTCAAACGTCATATCTAGGATGTCTTTTTTTTTGTGTTCCCTTTATTTTTGTGAGCAGTCTATTTTATTTTTATAAACATTAGTTCCATATCATTATACATAGTGCTTTGCATAGCCAATGGTCATTTGTTGTGCATTTTGCCCCCCCCCATGTCTGCAGTTGGTACCCCCCAGGTCTGCAGTTGGTACCCCCCATGTCTGCAGTTGGTACCCCCATGTCTGCAGTTGGTACCCCCCCAGGTCTGCAGTTGGTACCCCCCATGTCTGCAGTTGGTACCCCCCCATGTCTGCAGTTGTTACCCCCCCATGTCTGCAGTTGGTACCCCCCATGTCTGCAGTTGGTACCCCCCATGTCTGCAGTTTGTACAAGTTATTTTCCAGCTGCCTGCTACTCTAATGAGATTACGATGTCGTCTCCAGGCCTGAGGGAGTTTATTTATCTTCTATAATCTGCTTTGATGTCTATGACACACAATAACAAAAGGGAATAGTGATTCATTGGGGACGGCTGCGTTATGATCACCGGCTAATTGCAGCCCTAGCAGTTAGCAGACTTTACAGACACAATACACCTTCACTGCCTAGTTCTTGTTTATGTCTTTATATACGAGCTAGGCGCCCAAGTCTCATGGCGATAGGATGCATGATAACCGGCGTAACCGTACAGCTACATTGACCAGTTGTGCTTTCCTAAATCTGCAAGTTTCCTCACATTCTTACCAGGCAACCCCAGGGTTATATATATATAATATACAATATATAAATATTGTAGTGTCGTGGGAGTGCGATGTGATGTGCTACTCACCTGACATGGTTCTTTAAGGTGGATGTCCGGCCACCGAACACCACTAACACCCCAATAAGCGAAGGCCCATGCAAGCCGGTGGGGGGCTATTTACAGTTTATTGGAAGATATGTACACACAAGCTCCGACCGGCAGAGAAGGGGTTCAATCTTGGAAATAAACATTTCAAGCGTTGCTACCGAGCTGCTGGAACCTGTGAACAGGGTGTTGGGGGCTCTCTCTAGGGTGACGCATGATGGCAGTCCAGTCAGGGTGTCACACGGAGGAGTGGAGATCACCTCACCCAGGGCTACTTGGCTGGGGACACGACTGAGGGAGCTGCAGGTCTTCAGGGGAGAATCAACAGAAAAGCCCAGAATGTTCTAAGGAACTTCTATTTCATGGCCTTAGACAGGGGCTGGTTTAAGGCCTGTAACTGGGCAGATCAGAACAGCTACAATTTGGAGGGAAACCAGAGACTGGGAAAGACCTATTCACCCTGTCCCTGGTTCCAGCAACTTGTAAACAACAGGTGCAGCCCTTAAAGGGACACACACCAACTTAACAAAGCACTAAACAGTAATAGCACAATATATACAGTTTAGTGGTCCTTTAGTGGTCCTTCTACTACAATACTACTGTTACAGTTACTACTTCTTTGGGTTACTACAATATCAACAATGGCAGCTCTCATATTTGGCTCGCATAGCCAAAAACGCGGGTGCCCAGGCAGCCGCACAAGTGGGGACAAGCCCATTGAAATTAATGGAAGCACGCCCCGTGGTGAAGGACCTCGCTGCCGCACGGCCAGCCTCGCCAGTGGGGACAAGCCCTTAGAAAGAAACTGATTCTACCGAGGCCTGGTTCACACCAAACCATTTTCTGCTCATTGACTTGAATTTGGTATATACGTAATGTGCACTTGATGGACATATGTTAACATACATGGCAAAATGCTTGGTTTGAGATAGGTGCAAACTAGCTTTTAATGTTAGCCATGCTCCTTTTTTTCATAGTAAGTATATACATGCTAACTCAGTACTGTCACAGTTTGTTCTAGAACAAGCTGTGCCCCTGCTGGGGTTGAGCATAATTTCCACTGCTCTGTAAACCTGCAGCGAATCTGCATCACTGCAGGCTCACAGATTCCTACTGGCCCAGAATCTTTGGCGTCATCAGTGATACCAAATGGGCAGGGGGGGGGGGGCAGCCCACATGGGGGGGGGGAGCCCACATCGGTTCTAATTCATGCAGGCGTTGTGTAGAGGGCTGGGGGAGGGCAGGGGAATCACAGCAGAGAACAGTGTACTCCGCCACGGTCTCCCCTACAGAGTTTTGGAGGTAAAAGCGGATTTAAACTTTTTTTTAAAAAGCGTAAAAAAATAAACATATACACATTACTCACGTCTTCTTCCAGGGAAAGGGACCACTAAAAAGAAAATACTTACCTTTTCTAAAATACTTCACCACTAGTTCCCTGTGCTCTTCACAGATGAAAGCAGGTTCACACTGAGCACATGTGACAGACGTGAGACGCCATGAAGAACGTTCTGCTGCCAGCAACATCCTCCAGTATGACCAGTTGGGCAGTGGGTCAGTAATAGTGAGGGGTGGCATTTTTATTGGGGGGATGCAGAGCCCTCTATGTGGTCGCCAGAGGTAGCCTGTCTGTCTTAAGATACCGAGATGAGATCCTCAGACTCCTTGTGAGACCATATGCTGGTGCAGTTGACCGTGGGTTCCTTCTAATGCAAGACAATGCTAGACCTCATGTGGCTGGAGTGCGTCAGCAGTTCCTGCAAGACGAAGACATTGATGTTATAGACTGGCCGCCTGTTCCCCAGATTCCCCTGGGGCATCATGTCTTGCTCATACACCAATGCCACATTGCACCACAGACTGTCCAGGAGCTGGGGGATGCTTTAGTCCAGGTGTGGGAGGAGATCCCTTTAGGAGACCATCCACCACCTTATCAGGAGCATGCACAGGCATTGTAGGAAGGTCATACAGGCTGGAGGCCACACACACACACTACTGAGCCTTATTTTGACCTGTGTTAAGGACATTACATCAAAGTTGGATCAACCTGTAGTGCTTTTTTCCACCTTCATTTTGAGTGTGACTCCAAACCCAGACCTCCATGGGGTGATACATGTGATTTCCATGTGTTGTCAGCACATTCACCTATGTAAAGAACAAAGTATTTCATAAGAATATTTCATTCATTCAGATCTATGATGTCTTAGTTAAGTGTTTCTTTTATTTTTCTGAGCAATATATATATATATATATACCATATACCACGCACATATATATATATAAGCAGCTTAACGTAGGGAAAAGATCAGATAGCATAGTTTTAAATTGCTTATTTCACAAGGTCGTGTTTGTGTGGCTCTAACCTTATGTACTACATAACTGAATTGAATAATCAGATTACCTGATCTCCAGAGCGGTTCAGTAATCTAGAATGCCACATGTCAAGGGCAAAGTCCACAGTCTAGTGCCGTGTACAACGTATAATTCAATGGCGTGCAATAAAAAAGATGAACAATATCCTGTCCCGTTATGGCGGAAGCAGATTTTCTCTGTCACACGTCGGATCAATTTCAAGTGAAAGATTAGAGACAAACGTTTGAGAAACTACGACTAGCTGATTTGTGAATAGTGTTGACCGCAAATTTTATTGCAAATATCTGCACTTTGAGAATTCGTGGAGATCTTGGAGTGCGATATCTTCCTAATTGTGAATATTCAAAATATTGAACGTCAAGTGCCGATTTGCGCAATGAAGGTAATAATGTCTGGAGATCACAAATTCTTGAATTTATTGAGAATGTGTTATAATTTGCAAATATGGATATTGCCCATGCTGCTAGTCACTATTTGTGAGATAATTGCAAAGCCCCTGAACATGGTATCATCACCAACATTGATGGAGATGTAGAGAAGGGTTGTATGAACATCATAGAAAAATAGATTTGCTCTACCACATGTAGTTTTAACTGCACCGCGGCGACCGTGGGCAGTTGACTAACCCTAAACTCGGCCATAGAGAATGAATGGACGGGGATATAAAAATCACATCCATGCGCGGTAACCCGCAGAAACCACAAAGTGGGGACAAGGCTATTTTTAATTCATGAAAGCCGTGTGCAGCGGGCGCCGCGGTGAGGCTGACCATGCAAGTGTGGCCAAGCCCTAAGTTACCGTATTTTTTGGACTATAAGATGCCCCTTTTCCCCAAGAAATCGGTGGGAAAAGGTCCCTGCGTGTTATGGTCCGAATGCAAGACCCCCTCGACTGAGTAGTGCCCTGGTTCCCTGCCAGCTCACCCTGCAAGGAGATTACCTGGGGAGCTGGAGGACCTGTCAAATGAGAGCCAGATCTCCCATCTGAACTGTATTATTGCTTATGGCAGTCCAGTCCAGAGCCCTGCTGGTATAAGCAATGAAGAGAGAGAGATAAACTCCTATCTATCTCTCTCTCCCCATGTCTGTGGGAGTTGCAATCACTCTGCAACTTCCATTGACACAGCCAGAGAGGGAGAGAAGACTCTGCAGCCATTCCGCCCGCTCCCCTCCGTGATAGTACTGCTGCTAGTGACATCTAGTGGCTGAAAGTTGGGATTGCATTGATTTGATTCATAGCATTGATCTAATTCACCTGAACACTTCATTTTTATTACATTTGTTTTTGGTTACCCTGCTTTAAAAACTGGGTGTGTCTTATAGTCCGAAAAATAGGGTTTAAAGTTAAAAATCACTACTTCCTACAAACTTTTGGGTGATAAAACTATGTTTAAGGTCTTTGAAATTAACTCTCAAATAAACTGGTAAAAATTTCACAATCAGCTACACAGTGCATCTGGAAAGTATTTGCATTGTGTTATGTTACAGCCTTATTCTAAAATGGATTCACCTACTTTTTTCCCTCAGAATTCTAGACATAGCACCCCATAATGGCAATGCGAAAATAGTTTACTTGAAATTTGGGCAAATTTATTAAAAATTTAAGTATTGAGAAAGCGCATGCACATAAGTATTCACAGCCTTTGCCATGAAGCTCAAAACTGAGCTCAGCTGCATCCTGTTTCCCCTGATCCTCCTTGAGATGTTTCTGCAGCTTAATTGGAGTCCATCTGTGATCTGCACGCAGATCGATCTTTGGGGAATAGAATGGGGGACCTAAGCATCTATGGCCAGTGTCACAAACCCCCACCAGCAGCAATCAGTCTCCTTGACACTTCTTCACAGTCGCAGTCCCGGTCCCAGCCACTGGGAGCCCTCGGACTGCCTTCCTCACTGTGAACGGGCCAAAAATGGAAACCGATTGGTTGGAGGGGATGTGAATGCAATACACTATACAATCTCCATGCAATCTCGGTGATTGTATATGTATATCTCTCGGTATCACTGCCACCAGTCTGGAAAATGAGCCAGACGTCTCCTAACTAAACTATCCCTGTGGGAGAAAAAGTTAATTCAAAATAAAAATCTAGAAATAACAATATCTATCACTAGGTAGCGTCTCTCCAGTTGCTTAGATTTATGTGGGTCATTCAGAACAGGTACAGACTGATAAAATAAGATAAGATAAGATAAAATCGTGCATAAAAATATTAAAGAAAAATGTAACAAAACTAAAAAAGGAACAGGAGATGTTTCCATAGTGTAAAAATTAAAGGGGGTAAAACAGAAAAAGAGAAACTTGGTCTGAGGAGGCAAGGTTTACCAGAGAAGTGTCCTGAGAAATGAGTCCAAATATGTAATCCACGGTCCAATTCTGGAGTGGCAATGGCGGGTGTCAGGACACAAAAACGGCAAGTTCGAGGTTAGGAAAGTGGAGAAGAAGAAAGCGATTCCAGGCAATCCAGGAACAGGACAAAAGAACTTCAAGGACCATCAGGAGTAGATTGGGGGGTGCTGTAACCCTTCTTCCTCCATGGGAGGAGTTAACACCGGAGGAGATTGACCAAACCTCTCACTTGAGTCAGTCAGACAGGCCCCCATTAGAAGGACAGGGACAGCCATGGTACATATGAATATGGTATAACGTGCAAGAGGAACATGTGACCATGATTGGGGGAATGTTCATTCGCAAGGTTTACTAAATTTATAGAGTCCAAACATGAAATAGTTTGTTATGGCCACGAGCCAATGCTAGAGATACTAGTTAGAGAATGGTCACACACATTCCCATCCTTGCTTACAAATATACATTTTCTATGGGAGTCACCTCTGCGAGTTACCAGTATCTCCCATGTATATTGAATAGGGTTTTATTGGAATCTTCTCCAATCATTAATCGAAGGTGAATCAAGGTTCAACTTATTTGTGTTCTCTGTTCGACCCACTCCCTTCACCCCCTCCCTCCTGCTCCAGACTACCAGATGGGACATGGTTTATTGGGGGTGCATAAAGGGGTTATTTCAATGCTTTGAAGTTAGGGGTCTCTGAGGCATTACGACCGCCTTAGAATGTGTTACACAGGTGGCACGACCAGGCATGGTGGACATTCAATGATTTCTAGAGAATTGGTTTGAAATTCAACTATAAAGATGTTGGGGAAATGTAATGTGGCTTTAGGACAAGATATATATATATATACAGCGATTACATCGATTATTCGTCACAGCCAGCTTTATAGAAAAATTCTTTGGACATAGGTCTATCTATCCAAACCTTGAAGTGAAAGTGGAATGTTCAACAAAATATTAAGCAATAATGAGCTCTCAAAAGAAGAAATAAAGTTCATTACAGGAAATAAAAGCCACAAACATAATGTTATTAAATGATCTGTGAACTCGGAAGAGTAATCAAACATCTTTGGCTAAGCCAATGTCAGACATTGGTGGGAAGTTGTGCAAAATGTCTGAAATAATTTGTGCTAAAATAGGCTGCCTTGTATTTCTGATAACAACACATATCACCTTTACTCCTAGAGAAGTATGGAATGAAAAAAAGATTTGTACAAAAATTTCCAGGGGTGTCCATACTTTTTCACTGTTGTGTAAAATACCATCGCAGCTATGCAATCAACATATCCTTGTTGTCAACCGTTGTCACCGCAGCTTCGGTTTGATTATCCATGGCGAGTTTTTGTGTCTACCTTCTGCAGGCGTGAGGAGAGCTAGAGTTCATTCACAGGCGGTACGGCACCTGGTTATAGGCCTGTAGTGCACAGGAATCAATCAGACGACCAGATGGATTGGTAATTGCACTAATCAAGCCAACCAGCCAACCCGGTACAGGTAGGCCTAACAGGTATCCCTGAGCAGAGGAGAAGCAATGCTGCTGAACTTTATCCTGGATCCCGGGACTGAGCACTGGCCCCCTGGTGGAGCTCCCCTTTCAACTGTTCGACTTACCCCTTAGCAGTGGTGGGCAACTGAATTGATATGGAGGCTTTACTAAAGGGCCGCACATAACATTTTCAACCTATACTGACTGGTATAAATGACCACAGGTATGGCTAGACACACTGTTTTTACATTTTAACAAAACCACTACAGGCCCTTGGCATCCCCTATATAAACCTGAATGTTGCATGGTTGCACTCCCAGTGATAGTCTTATAAGGACAACTGGGTCATTGTGTTGTTCCTAAATTTACGTGCCGGAATCGCATGCAGCCCACCTGGTCCGATCGATCACGTCCGATTGATCAGGGGCTCAGATTTGGATCCGACGGAGAACCAACATGTTGGTCTTTCTCATGCGATTCTGTCCGGATCAGGGGGAGTTGCCATTTGTGAGGTGGACAATCGGACACGGATCCGTCCCGGAATCCGTTGGACAAGGTGGTATGCTGCGATGGATACTCTTAATTGGCCGATTGATCACACCTGCGATTCCCGGCAGAATCGCCGGAATCGATCGGATGATGAATCAATCGGACATGGAATCCAAAACGTGCATGGCTAGCTTTAGACAACTCTTCTGATTAAACCTGGATACCGAGTTTGGTTGGACTGATTTGTGTATGACCTCTGCTTGCACTAAGGGTGTCCATACACGGCTGAATTTTGTAAGAGAATACAATTGAGCAACGTGCACATTCAGGGCGCTTGATTGGGCTTGAATCTATTACCAAATCGAACCCTGTACGCCTTTTTTATGGGAAACGGTCCGTCTGGTTCTCCCCACAGCACCCAGTTGTGAGTTATTTTCGGTAAGATTTGTTGTCCCACACACCCCCCCCCCCCCCCCCC
>CM070042.1:50424160-50451468 GCA_036250615.1 Ptychadena robeensis | reverse complement strand
CCCCCCACTGCCCCTCCCCATGTTCAAAGGGGAAAAGAATCGACCCACGGTCTCCATTATAATAGCCGGAGACCGCAAGCGATTGCTTAATAGAGATGGTTGAATTTTTCGACTTGCTAACTTTGTGAGCTGAGCTGCAAAGTACCTGAAAATGGTATCATCACCAAAATTTCTGGAGATGTAGAGAAGGGTTGTGGGAACATTTGAAAAAAAAGTTTTGATCTAGCACATGCAGTTCTTGCATAAATTAAGTTCAAAGTTAAAGTCGAAATTCCGATTTTCAAAATTTTTACTTGACTTTGAACTTAATTTGTGCAAAAACTATTTGTGTTAGAAACATACTTTCTTTTTTTTTTGTAGTATACATCCAACCCTTCTGTACATCTCCAGCAAGTTTGGTGATGAAACCATGTTCAGGGGCTTTGCAATTAACTCAAAATCATCAAAATGGTAGAATAAAAAAATAAAAAAATTTGACCATCTCTATTGCTTAAGTGAGGACAAGCCCTAAGCCCTGGGGGGCAACTGAAGTCGGGTAGGCGTATCGTGCCTCCCATTCAAGCGGAAGGCTTGTCTATAGGTGAAGACGTAGACCCTCACAGCATCTTTTCTTCATTCACAAGTGATGCTCTTCTTTATTTAGATTGTAGAGTGTTGTACCGTTTTAGCCAACAATGAATAGAGAAAGCAGCAACTTGTATTTAGCACACCAGGTTTGTTAAAAGCCTTAAGCAGGGTACAGATGTCGAGATATGGGTCAAATTGATGGCCGTTTCGAGCGCCGTGTACACTCATGACCATCTATCTGGCCCGTATAATATGCGGCCATCCCTGTTTTCGAGCGGGATTGATTGGTTGCATTGGTTATGGGCCAGATAGATGGCCGTGAGCATGCATGGTGCTCAAAGCAGCCATCGATCTGGCCCATATCTATACGTGTGTTCCCAGCTTAATGCCTGGCATACACACGCCGATTAGTGGCCGATTGTTCCGCTGACCGACGGGCGTGCGCGCTCGCACTGTCGGTCGGCGGCAAAATCGGCCGCCAATCGGCATGTTTCCACAGCTCGGCCGGCCAGAGAACGGACATGTCCGATGTTCTCTGGCCGATGCCAGCCGATGCCATTAGCGTCAATGAAGACCGGCATCTTCATTGAAGCTAATGGCCGGCACACAAAGGGTGCCCGGCCGATTAAAGCAGCCCCAGAATGCAACGTGATGACGTCATCACGTTTGCATTCCAGAGCTTATCGGAGCTCGTCTGTCTGCACCCGTCTGTGGGTGTATGGCAGGCTTAAGTGATACCCTGTATTGGCTAGCTGAAGTGTAGTTCTGCCCTTATTAAAGACTAGAAAAATTCATTTATTTTGTGACCCTCGGTACCTTACTTTCTGTTGTGTCCGGAGGACTGGATATGTAGGGAAATTAGTTAAATAGCACATCCATCATAAAAGTTTACTATTCTCTACTCTTCTGGCGATGTAACGAACAATAGAAAATCCACACCGGTCTGTTTCACCCATTGTTATTTGCATGCTCAATCACCTGTGTTATGTTACATCAAGTGATGCCTGGTTTTACCACCTGCGGGTTGTGCCAATTAAATACTGGATTAAGAGCCTTAGAGCCTAATTTTAAACCGGTCAGTTACAGCTGGGTCAGCTGGTGCACTTCAGCCTCTGCATTCAGCAGCTCCTCCAGTAATTATAACATTGGCAGAGGTTCAAACTCCCCTGCTGCTACATATTAAAGCCATCCCAAACCGGCTGAAGAAATAGAATGAAAAAAAATGTTTTGTACTTCTAGGCTAAAGCTGGGAACACACGTGAAGATATGGGCCAGATCGATGGCCGCTTTGACCTCTGTGACCATCTATCTGCCCTATTTCATATGCAGCCATCCCTGTTTTAGAGCGGGACCAATCAATCCCACTCGAAAACAGGGATATCGGACATGACCGTAAACCACAGTCGATGTCCATTGCTTTGCATGGGGACCACGGGACTCCATGCAAAGCATTGTCGGAGCTGGAGACACAGCAGTGCTGCGCCTTCAGCTCCTCCGATACTTGAAAGCAGCGCGATGACGTCATCATGCTGCTGCGGGGAATCTCGAGCCGTGTGTTCCCGGCTTTAACCCCCTGGGCGTTATGCGCTTTTATGGCACGAAAAGCTGTTTCCCCAGGAAATCGCAGCACTGGCTTTGGGCATAACGCTAAGGAGGTTAAAGTAATGTGAGGGAGAACAGTGCAAGGTCCTTTAGCCTCCCTAGCGGTTGAGACGAACCCTGTTCGTTCGGCGTTCAGGGTCGCCCCAACTGCAGGGGAAGCCGGCATCGGGTACACACGATACCAACCTGGAAAGCTGCAGCGATTGTCTTCATTGCTGCAGCATTTCGGTGGCCATAGACCTCCATGTTAATGGAGGAGCGCCGGCTGTGTGGAGAGGGGCGGATGGAGGAAGGAGATGACAGGCAGTGTACTCTGTACACTGCTTCAATTGCCCGTTCAACGGCGTGATATGGGCGGAGCGCTAGGGAGGTAAATACTATATGTGATGCGTTTTAAAGATGCGTGTGCCTTTTTTACCGCACGCTGCAACCAATGTTACCATTCACACTGCATGAATTGTGTTTTTTAAAACGCCCTGCTGTATGCTGTATTTTTTTATTCATTTTTCCTGCACTTTTCATTGATTTGTTCAAAAACACAAACGTAGATGTAATGTGAAAAACACATGCCTTTAAAAAACACATATAGTGTGAAAGAGTCCTTAAACATTTTAGACTTATGGATATTAAGGGAAAATTCTGTTTTTTAACTTTGAGAAACTTTTACTCACTAGTGCTCCAGCACCATTAAATGTGGAACAAGTCTTCTCTATAAAAGCAATAAAAGGTAGACAGAGGTTCTAAACCTAAAATTCAAATCCAGCTTAAAGCGGACCTACCACCAGGAATCTATGTTTTCATGAATGGCACTAGAAGTGCCAATAATAGGGAGGAATGCAGTGAAAAACCCCAAAAACGTACCTGTAATGAGCAATTTAGGAATATAATCCGGCATTTCTCTTCATTTCCTGGTTCATGGTGTCAGCAGAAGCCGGCAGCACGTCACAACAACACGTGATTTTTCAGTGAGCTGCTTTGCCATAGAAGATCACTGAACGCCCCCAGTGGCCACCCGCGATATTGCACCACCATGTGTTGGATTTACACTGAAAAATCACGTGTTGTTGTGACATGGTGCCGGGTTTTGCTGAGCCCATTAACCAGGAAGTGAACAGGAATGCCTGATTATATTACTAAATTGCTCATTACAGGTACATTTTTGGGTTTTTTCACTGCATTCCTCCCTATTATTGGCACTTCTAGTGCCATTCATGAAAACATAGATTCCTGGTGGTAGGTCCGCTTTAACTCTGCTCCACTCATCCACATGATAGTTTACATTTCCGGAAGATTCCAAGTGTCCCTAAAAATAAAAGTAGACAGGAACCGCCAGAGTACAGTGTACTTTTCCCTCTGTCGGCAGCCGGCGGTCTAATCTCTTATCTTGTGTAAATGTATCCACAAGAGAACAAACAAGCTTCTGGAAAGATGCCCTCCTGATATCATTCCATTCATATCACCACATGGGGCTCCAGTACTTCTAAAGTAAACTGTGAAGCCTGTCAGCGGCAGACTAGTGTTTACTGCGCTAAAAATAAGTGACATCATTCAGGAAAGCAGATGTGAGTTTAGAGGGGATGTTAGACGTTTCTAGTGACCCCAGTGTGGGGGGTAAGAGGGCAGCATAGAAAAATGGGAACTAACGAACAATGATTGTAACTGCTTTTAATTGCTTCCTTATACTCTAAAGCTAGCCACACATGGTTCAATTTAGCATTCAATCGAGGTTCGATTAGATTTTGTAGTTTGATCAAAAAAATCGAAAATCTATTTTAATTTAATCGATGTACACCACATGAGGAGTACGATTATTGTTCAATTTCCACTGAAAAGTTAATCGAAGTCATCCAAAATCGTCGATCTTACGATTTAGTTTCAATCGGAAGTTAAAGGGAAGTAGCCCAAAAAATCGAGGCAAAAAAATCGAGCCCAAAAAATCGACCAATCGAGCAAAATTTTTCAACCTGTCCGATCACTTTTCAATTGACGATTTGACAAAAATCGATCAATGATCGTCGATTGTACTATGTGGGCAGCACATCGATTTTTTTTACAATCGATCGTTTTTTGATCGAAAAACGTTGATTGAATGCTAAAATCGAACCATGTGTGGCTAGCTTAAGGGTCCTCATACACGTAGCGAGCCGCGGCAAAATCGCCTGCGGATCACAGGTGCCCACATGGCACGACAGATCCCTGTCGCCCCAAAGCTCGGTCAGTCAAAGAACAGACATGTCTGTAAATCTCTGGCCGATGCCATTAGTCTGAATGGGGACCTGTCCAAACTGACGGCCGGCACACAAAGGGTGCCCGCCAATGCTCTGAGCGACGGAGTGAAGTGTGATGATGTCAGCAGGAAATGTTGGAACACGTAAAGATTGGCAAGAACACTTCAAACTCCCAGGTAGACAGGAATAGTATTCTGAATTATGACAGGAAGATATTGCTATTGGAGAACTCAAGATGTTAAGTACTTAGGATAAAATATTTTTGGGAACTGACCCCATAACTGTTTGTTGACTCCCACTGATGAAAAGTGGCATTTTATAGAATTTTTGTTGGTGAGTTGTATTTGTCAAGTAGTTGTACATTCCCATATTTCCTACAGACAGTGTCAACTTTAGGAATGGTGTCCCCTAGTCATGAATGGTGTTACCCCATAGTAGCATATAGGGTGAGCTTAGGATGTCATATTGTTGTGTTTATTTTTATTGCATATTCATAATTGATGTTTACCTAAGTAAAGGAAAAGTCTAAATACATATTTGATTTTCTTGAACACATATAAAGACAACTCCCTGACTATTGCCTTTTACAAGGTAAGCAGACAGAGCAAATAGAAATTGTCTTTACTGGTGCAGCCCAGGGCACAGACCTAGGAATGGCTCACGGTGGTTTTTCAGAATGCAATTCCTAGCGACATGATGCTGCCACCACCATATTTCACAGACATACACGTCCACAAATGACCATCTGACAACAGAAAGATATATGGCTTCCCATCAGTAATTTATGTAGATCTTCCATGGCTAGAGAGACACCCTTGTATTTTAACTGTACTTAGAGAGATCTATATACAGTGGCTTGCAAAAGTATGAACTTTTCCACATTTTGTCACATCGCAGCCACAAACATGAATCAATGTTATTGAAATTCCACGTGAAAGACCAATACAAAGTGATGTACATGTAAGAAGTGGAACGAAAATCATCCATGATTTCAAACATTTTTTACAAATAAATAACTGCAAAGTGGGGTGTGCATAAATATTCAGCCCACTTTGATCTGAGTGCAGTCAGTGGCCCATAGACATTGCCTGATGAGTGCTAATGACTAAATAGAGTGCACCTGTGTGTAATCTAATGTCAGTACAAGTCCTGCTGCTCTGTGACGGCCTCAGAGGTTGTCTAAGAGAATATTGGGAGCAACAACACCATGAAGTCCAAAGAACACACCAGACAGGTCAGGGATCAAGTTATTGAGTGATGTAAAGCAGGCTTAGGCTAAGGTTTCCAAAGCCTTGAACATCCCACGGAGCACTGTTTAAGTGATCATTCAGAAATGGAAGGAGTATGGCACAACTGCACTGAACAAAGTTGCCCTTTATGGAAGAGTGGCAAGAAGAAAACCATTGTTACCAGAAAAGCATAAGAAGTCTTGTTTGCAGTTTGCCACAAGACATGTGGGACACACATCAAACATGTGGAAGAAGGTGCTCTGCTCAGATGAGACCAAAATAGAACTTTTTGGCCAAAATGCAAAACTCTATGTGTGGCGGAAAACTAACACTGCACATCACTCTGAACACACCATCCCCACTGTCAAATATGGTGGTGGCAGCATCATGCTCTGGGGGTGCTTCTCTTCAGCAGGGACAGGGAAGCTGGTCAGAGTTGATGGGGAGATGGATGGAGCCAAATACAGGGCAATCTTCGAAGAAAACCTCTTGGAGTCTGCAAAAGACTTAAGACTGGGGCGGAGGTTCACCTTCCAGCAGGATAACGACCCTAAACATAAAGCCAGGGCAGCAATGGAATGGTTTAAGACAAAACATATCCATGTGTTAGAATGGCCCAGTCAAATTCCAGATCTAAATCCAATCGAGAATCGAGGCAAGATCTGAAAACTGCTGTTCACAAACGCTGTCCATCTAATCTGACTGAGCTGGAGCTGTTTTGCAAAGAAGAATGGGCGAGGATTTCAGTCTCTTGATGTGCAAAGCTGGTGGAGACATACCCTAAAAAGCTATTATCAATCTATCTATCTATCTATCTATCTATCTATCTATCTATCTATCTATCTATCTATCTATCTATCTATCTATCTATCTATCTATCTATCTATCTATCTATCTATCTATCCATTTCATATTGCTGTTCAGAGATGCATGCACTGATTAGCAAAGCCTGACATAACAAGACGGGATTGGGTTTTTGGTAGGAATTACAATGTTTTTCCCAGTTACTGTCATGATATACTAGAATGCTCTTAGTGGTATAATTAACGGGTTAAATAAAGCCATCTGTAAAAGTTGATAGCTACATATTAAATCATGGAAAATCTGGGGTGGTTTCTGGTCAATGCGTTTTCAGCAGTGGCCTAATCTACATCATAAACTGTGACACGCAGACACGGCGTGCGATGGTCAATGGAGACCATTGTCTTGCTTATTTTTAAAGCCAGAATCACAGCTGATAACTAATGAGCTTCCTTGAATTATTAACACTTTTCCATTCGAAATCTCATTTATCACTTGGTTCCTAATAATCCAGTTCTGTAAAGTTATTTACAGCTTCCAATGATTAACACGGGCTGCTTAGATCAGCTGGGACGTTCATCTGTGCAGTTAAGATAAAGGAAGATTAGCTCAAGGTTCCAAGGGCAAATATGAGGTGAACGGTGACATATGGAAATTCATAGGAGGGTATATTAAAAAGGGAAAAACAAAAATTCTGATTGTTTGTACCTCCTAGAACCCCATGGATCGTGTTATCAGGGGCATTTCTAAGTTTAGCACCTGAGGACGTTGGAGGGGATGCGCTCCACCATACAACTTGTATTTACCTCTAAAAACCTTATCTGAGCACCTATTATGATCACAGTGGCCCCTCGTTCCTCCTATGCAGTTCTGCGACGGACTGGCTGAACCATTGACTTACAGTTACCGTAAAGCCACACCTCCTGATGAAGATGTTTGTAGAAACGCGCGTCAAGGTTGATGGAACCTATGTGTAAACTTAACAGATCTATTGGATATCTCTAGTTATCGCCTTAGTCCGGAGGAGTTCTTGACACTTCCTTTTATTATGTGAAGATTAAAGGATCATTTTTATTTTTACCTATGGACTTTATAATTGGACTTTATTAATTGTTTTTAGATTTACAATTCTGCTAGATGACCATGTTTTTCTATACCTGGTAAACTATCATTTAAAATCCCCACTTGGGGTAATGTGTCTAAAGTAGGGTGGCCTCGAAAAAGTCCCCTTGTCCTTGCTTCGGCAAGGAAAAAATCTGATGGATGGATAGACTGGGACTTCTAGTCTCTCCGTCCATTAAACTTTTCTTCGAATAAGTTTAGACAAAGTGGGTGGTGGCCTAAAGCCCCAAAAATTTAGCTGTGCTTATTCCTTACTCCCATCGCTGCTGGCACCATAGCCCATTGGGTCCAGTAGGGCTTGATGCTAAGGAGAGTTGTGATATCTTTCCCAATGTTAGGTTTTAGGCATAGCAATGGGGCAGTTATTTGTTCTACCATGCCCTAACCTTAAGCTGCACCTGAACCATGAACATCCTGTAGGTCAGCGGTGTCCAAACTTTAAAAAAAAAAGGCCAGATTTGGTGAACCATTCAGCCTGACATTGTTTGAACCTTTCATGTTAAATATAAATTAACTTTACCATGGGGAAGATCTCTTCCTTCACACATTCATGCCATTATTATTGTATAGATTTAGCCATTCACGGACATAACAATGATAAAGACTGCCTCTAGGCATGATGGGGTTTGTAATTCTTTTAGCTGTCCTGCCACATTTAACCTAAACCAAGTCCTGACCATTACCTTGGCTATGGCATAGGGAGAATGAGTGAAAGGTTTACCCAACACTGTGCATCCTCATAGTAGGGATAATGTGCATGAAGAGGTCAGCACAGACAGGGACAACATATGGTTGAAGGCAGAACTTGGGACTGTACCATTCTGGGGGTGCAAATACTGTGCTGCAGCTGTCACATTGACATTGGTGGTTATTGAGAAAGATACCACTTAAAGCTTATGGCTTTGGCCATTAAAAAAAACTACACTGGTTGTAAAGTTTGAAATCTTCCCTCTCTAGAAGTGACTCTGGATGGTGTCGCCCTAGTACAGAGATCCCCTGTGCATGTCATTGATTTTATGACTTTAAAACTTGAATACGGGCTGCATTTGGCACACAAGCCGGATTTTGGGCATATTGGCTGTAAGCCATACTGTGTTTCCCCGAAAATAAGACAGTAAATTTTTGCTCCCAAAAATGCCCTACATCTTATTTTCCATGAAGAAAAATACGGCACTGGGGTATCAGGGTGGGGGATCACTTAAAATGACACAGGGGGGATCAGGGGGGAATCAAAACGGCACAGGAGATTTCTTTCCTCTTGTGTCATTGTGATTGCCCCCTCTCATCCCCCCCTGTCCAGAGTTACAGTACCGTATCTTTGGGGGTGCCTTATTTTTTGGAGGATGGCTAATATTTCAGCTTGAGGCAAAAATGTAAAGGTGCCTTATTTTTGGGCAAACAGGGTAGATGGGGACAGTATAAATGGGTCTAGGGGCCTCTTTGTGAAGAAGCTGCCATCTAACCATACAGTAGAGATGGCCTATTGTATTCTCTGTTTGATAGTACCCACTTGCAGTACAGAATAGCCGGGCACGTAGTGCTGGTCATATGTCATAAATTGTTGATTGACGACCAACAGATCACCAACCCAACGCTTAATATTCTAGTCAGGAGTGAAGATGACTTGAGCAGAGAAGAGCTGTGGAGGAAGCACTGCGAAACCCTACCTACCTCCCTAGTCCAAGTAAACATTCCTTACCACCCACAACCCCATATATAACCAAATGAAGATGCATGACACCAAATGTTAGATTTTAAAGGGGATTAATTCTGGCCACAGCTTTATTAACCAACAAGTAACTCCAACAGGTCCCGGAGAGTGTGCCCCCAAATTTCAGATCATCAACCACCTGTACATCAGCCGGCCATCAGCCATAACCAATCCAGCTCGGTGGGTACTGCTTTGACATTGACTCCATCCAACCTGAATCATTTCAACGTTCCAAAAACCATGTGGGTCATTGACCCTTGTAAGAGCTCAATGTTTTTCCCAACTGGGTTACTGCCTTCCAGCCTGCATGTCAACCCGAAAATGTTCCTCTGACCAAATCTTCATGGATACTGTCAAGGACCCGGCCTGCTGTGACGAATTGGACAAACAACAGCACCATGAATACAACCCACGACCACTCCAGAACCACAAATGTTCGCATGCCTTGATCCTAAAAGAAAAACAAAGAAGGAAAAACAAAAATAGGGGGGGTCTTCTTCAGTGGGAAGAGATTTCAGCTGCAGTATACCAATCAGAAGTCAAATTGTTGAAAGATGACTCCTGATTGGTTGCAGGAAGGTGGTGAGGTACTTTGCACATTTCCTCCATTTTTCATGATGCTCTTTTTGTCCAACGGTTAACCATGACTCAACTCTAACGGCAAGAGGTATCATATATCCTCCTTACAATGGAGAATTTACAGTTTAACACTCTGGCATTTTACAAACCTGACTATGAGTATGAACAGGATACCACAAACTTTTCCATTTGTGAACACTTGTCTTTACACAAGGATTGTACATTCATTTATACTCCAAATAATACTGAACGTTCTAATGTTACAAGGACTCTGTGCAGTGATTTGTTCAAAGTGGTTCATCAAGATTCTTTGACGCGGCTTGTTTTTCAAGATTGTTTTCCATGGTGTACTGAGACCTGGGAATGTTACACTCTGTTAACTACTTCAGGGCTTCTACTCACATCTTCTCATCTTGGAGGAACTGCACAAATAGGAATGGACAATAGAATGGACAATGGAATATAGCCCAGGTGCCCAACCTGCGGGCCCAACCTGCGGGCCCTATGCATTAACAGTGTAAACCTAACTGTTAATGCATAGGACATAGGAACTCACCTGTCTGCTGATCCCCCCAATCACAAGTCTTTGGGATGATCGTGTAATATACATTGCAACACATAACCGTAGAACAGGGGCACATAGCCTTGGAATCAAAGGTTTTGTGCCCCATCGATATCATCTATGGCTTTAATGATATCTATGAGGCACTTAACCTTTGATGATTTATATATATATATATATATATATATATATATATATATATATATATATATGACGCAAAATGTGCATTACCATACTTCTGTTTTCCCTTAAGCTTGAAGTATATTTTAAAACAAGTTTTGTTATTAACCTCCTGGGCGTTGTGCACTTGGCGCGTTTTTTTTCCTGCCCACCCGGAAGTCCCATGCACAACTCCGGCGTCAACGGAGACATAGGAGTTGAGCTGGGAAACCCTGGTGGTCACCTGGTTTTCCAATGCCTCCCCAGTGCTTTGCAGGTGGTCATTTAGCCACAACTCAATTACTCACTAGCAACTCTAGAGGAACACTAGGAGTAGAGGTGGTCCTTTGAACCATTGCCTGCCAAACCTTGTCCATTGTTAGAGATTTATGTAATTGCTGCCAACACGTGCCATTGCATGCCAACACGTCAAGACCTTCCTGACCAGCAATAAAAACTGTTCTGAAAAGTGAAGCAATAAGAGATAGCACCAGTTTCTAATCTGACAGGACACCTTGTCTCATTTTTGCACCTACGTTGGACCTGTGACCCTGGTGGTCATCTGGTCTTCCAATGCTTCCCCAGTGCTATGCACGCACGATCTAACAGGTGGTTTAATTAGCCACAACTCAATTAATCACTAGCAACTCTAGAGGAACCCTAGGAGTAGAGGTGGTCCTTCGAACCATTGACTGCCAAACCTTGTCCATTGTTAGAGATTTATGTAATTGCTGCCACACAAGGAACCTCTTTTTTCATTTTTGTACCTACGTTGGACCTGTGACCCTGGTGGTCATCTGGTTTTCCAATGCCTCCCCAGTACTTTGCATGCACGATCCAGCAGGCGGTCAATGAATCGTTAGTAACTCTAGAGGAACCCTAGGAGTAGAAGTCGTCCCTTGAACCATTGCCTGCCAAATCATGTCCATTGTTAGATAATTATGTAATTGCTGCCACACTTGCCATTGTGTGCCAACACACCAAGACCTTCCTGACCAGCAATAACAATTGCTCTGGAAAGTGAAGCAATAGTAGAACCAGTTTCTAATCGAAAGGAACCTCTTTTTTCATTTTTGTACCTACGTTGGACCTGTGACCCTGGTGGTCACCTGGTTTTCCAATGCCTCCCCAGTACTATGCATGCACGATCCAGCAGGCGGTCAGTTAGACACAATTCAATGAATCGTTAGTAATTCTAGAGGAACCCTAGGAGTAGAAGTCGTCCCTTGAACCATTGCCTGCCAAATCATGTCCATTGTTAGATAATTATGTAATTGCTGCCACACTTGCCATTGTGTGCCAACACACCAAGACCTTCCTGACCAGCAATGAAAACAGTTCTGGAAAATGAACCAATAATAGTACCAGTTTCTAATCTGACAGGACCCCCTTCTCTAATTTTTGCACCTACGTTGGACCTGTGACCCTGGTGGTCACCTGGTTTTCCAATGCCTCCCCAGTGCTATGCACGCACGATCTAACGGTCAATTAGCCACAACTTAATGAATCCCTAGCAACTCTACAGGAACCCTAGGAGTAGAGGTGGTCCCTTGAACCATTGCCTGCCAAATCTGCCAACCAAAACCAAGGTCTGCCAACACCTGCCATTGCGTGCCAACACACCAAGAGCTTCCTGACCAGCAATGAAAACTGTTCTGGAAAGTGAAGCAATAGTAGTACCAGTTTCTAATCTGACAAGACCCCCTTCTCTAATTTTTGCACCTAAGTTGGACCTGTGACCCTGGTGGTCACCTAGATTCCCAATGCCTCATTCCATGGAACTCTGGTTAAAAATGGCTGCGTTGGATCATAAACCACTTTGGGGAGTGGACTGCATGCATAATAATAAAACTACCAGTATTATAACTATAACTTTTATCATTTGTGGTGGTTTTTGTATTCCCTCTTGCAGCATTCACAGAACGCAGAGCTTTCTATCTACCATATAGCTATCTATCTAAAATAAACACTGGCATTTAGATAAGTGGAGCGCTCAGCTGCAGAAATCATATCTCACACCTGATACTTCACCTAAGCTTTGCCTGTTTACTCTTAGTAAATGAACTGTGTACATTCTAGACTCAGCAAACATTTTTTCAATATAAGCATATCGCGTTTTATCACCTATTACAGTTTCCTCTACGGCGTAGAGGCCATAGTATCAAGGTTTTGAAATGTTGCTGGTGAGCAGGTGCACCCAATGCAACCCCTGTAGTGGTGGACCTGTGTAGTGTTGTTCCCGAATATTCTTATTGGGAATTTTTATTGCGAATATCGACACTGAGAATCTCAAATATAATGCTATACTTTCATAATCGCAGATTCATTACAGTAGTATGCAATACTACAGTGCATCGGGTTCGCAATATGCACATGTACACGTGCCAATTTGCGCAATTGAAGGCAATAATGACTGGAGATCACAAATTCTCAAATGTACGAATTTTTTGTCAATATTAGCGAAAATCTTGCAATATTTGGTGAATACGAATATTGCCTGTGCCGCTCATCACTATTCTTGGGCAAGGATTAGAGAGAAGGAGAAATAAGTCACAGAAATTAAATATTTGGCCAAGCTATTATTGAGCCAGTTATAGGTGGTGTAAAGGTCTGGCTATCTGTTTGTAAAGAACAAAGTAAGCTGCAGGAACATTTTGGAGGAACTCGCTAAAGCGGGCCTTGACATATAGCATTGTTGACATACACTCACCGGCCACTTTATTAGGCACACCTTACTAGTATCAGGTTGGACCCCCTTTTGCCTTCAAAACTGCCTTCACCCTTCGTGGCATAGATTCCACAAGGTCCTGCAAACATTGCTCAGAGACATTGCTCCATAGTGACACAATAGCATCACACAGTGGTTGTAGATTTGTCTGCTGCACATCCATGATGCCAATCTCCCATTGCGCCACATCTCAAAGGTGCTCTATTGGATGATATCTGGTGACTGTGGAGGCCATGTAAATGCAGTGACCTCATTGTCATGTTCAAGAAACCAGTTTGCAATGATTTGAGCTTTATGGCATGGTGCATTATCCTGCTGAAAGTTGCCATCAGAAGATGGGGACACTGTAGTCATAAAGGGTTGGACATGTCACAGCAGAAATCGAGACTCGTCAGAACCGCCAACATTTTTCCAATCCTCTATTGTCCAGTTTTGGTGAGCCTTTGTGAATTGTAGCCTCAGTTTCCTGTTCTTAGCGGACAGGAGTGGCACCCGTCATGGTCTTCTGCTGCTGTAGCCCATCTGCCTCAAGGTTTGACGTGTTGTGCTTTCAGAGATGCTCTTCTGCTTATCTTGGTTGTAACGAGTGGTTATTGGAGTAACTGTTGTCTTTCTATCAGCTCGAACCACTCTCCTCTGACCTCTGGCATCAACAAGGCATTTGCGCCCACAGAACTGCCGCTCACTGGATGTTTCTCCTTTTTCGAACCATTCTCTGTAGAACCCTAGAGATGGTTATGTGTGACAATCCCAGTAGATCAGCAGTTTCTGAAATACTCAGACCAGCCCATCTGGCACCAACAATCATGCCACGTTCAGTCACTTACAACTATTCTAAAGCTCGGTTTGAACTGCAGCGGTTCGTCTTGACCATGTCAACATGCCTTAATGTATTGAGTTGCCACCATGTGATTGGCTGACCATTAATTTGCATTAACGAGCAGTTGGACAGGTGTGCCTAATACAGTGGCCGGTGAGTGTATACTGTTCAGGCATTGCTCACTTTTACAGTCACACCATGCCATGCTCAACAAAGATTCCTGGGGAAAAATAAAATGAAATCTATGATTCTCCAATGCATTGCTTAGGTGTCTTCTTGTGATATTTCATTTTCTTTGTGGTCCTGTTTGTAAAAGCTTTGAAATGTTTAGTGTGTAAATATAACATTCTTCTTCACAGGTACCATTTGCCTCAAGAAACTCGGGATTATTTTATGAAGGAAGATGCAGAGGCATGCTTAGCCACTGGCAAGACTGGTGACTTCCAGGACCAACGAGGGAGCAGAAATGAGAGGTAGGAGAGTGTTGTCATCATGATCGCTGTCTGCTATTGCTTTATGTTCTGGAATAGCGGTCATTGTTGTCCAGTAAGGTCGTGTAAATGCAGATGAGGGCAGGCCACAATGAGGATTGTGGTCACGCCACTTTCCACTTGGGAAATGGCACAAGATAGCTCTAAGCACCAAGGAGAGGTTCAACCCTAGAAGTTTAACCCCAGTAGCAAAACACTACTTAGTCTGCCAACATGGGACATTATGCTTGTGAGACCTGATGGCATGAACCTCCTCTGGTCAGCGATGCCCTCCCCACGGTTCATCAAAAATCATGGTGGTTGTAACAACGGCTGCCTCCCTACTTACCGCCGCGGTCCTGGGTGCTGTGTTCAGCAATGATTACTGTTGTGCTGGGATCTGGTCCATAGTTCCCTCTCAGTCCTAGTCACAGCATGCTGTTGGCTTTCTGCAGCACTTCCTAAAGGACCAGCGCGTGTCACTTCCTAGGATTTAAGGGATTGGTCATGTGTCCTCGCTGACCAATCATGGTCCTTTTGCAGGTATAAGAGTGGATCTGCCCTTCTCACAGGCACCTCAGTATTAAGGTCTCTGTATCCTGCTAATTGTTGCTATCTGTGTTCCTGTGTTACTGATTCATGTCTGTGTTCTGAGACTCTGCTACCTGTTTAACCCTTGCCTGCCTTCCTTGACTCTCCTACCAGGACTGCACCTGTGCCACCTACCCTGAACCATTGCTTGCCTGACTACGTGGCTGTCTCATCCTTCAATCCTACGCTGTTGCCCCTGGTTATGACCTGCCCTGCTGATGACGCCTGTGCCTCTGATACCTTCTCAGTTGTCCCCTCCTGGACTAGCTGCCCTGTGTGCCTACCATTCCTCAAGAGGTAGCAACCTGGTATTCCCCTCTGGAAAGTCTATCTCCAACTTTAGTGGTATTGTGTAAAATGAGTGGGTTCACTTAGACAACTATATTAGAGGAGGTAGGACTCACGGCACAGTGGGTCCACACCTGCTGGTTTGTGACAGTGGTGGCTACAAGGTGGTAGAGGGGTAATTTGTGTGTCTAATGTTCTAGGTTTTCCAGCAGATAGTGTAACTTTTTGCGATTTCTGGTCTAACTTTTATCTTATCTTTTTTCATGGTGTTAAGGGATGCATAGCGTTAATGCATCTCCTTTAACATGTATGTTTCAGATGCATTGTGGGGATTTGTGATGCATTGTGGGGAGATTTTTTTCGGTTTGAATGCAGAGAGTGCACATCAAAAATACATGCAGTTGCATTTCTGACGTGCCCAATGCATTCCCTATGGGTGTGTTGATGTATCCATGGTGCATTCAGATTTTGTTACGTTCTTATTAGCACGGTGCTCTGCATTGACATATAAGAACAAGGACAGAGGCGCACAACCTAGTACGACAGATGGTTAAAAAAATGGAAAAGGATAAGGTGAAACAAATGGAACAAAAAGAGACAAAACAACAGACAAGATACTCACATTGAGAGAGGTTTACAAGGCTGGCTCTCTCAGGGCCATGTGCTATCCAGGAGGATCTCACTTCCTGGTGGGGGAGAAGAGATCACTTCCTGCTTACAGATACTGGGGGGCTCAATAGAAACAATGGGACGCGTTTCGAGAAGAACTCTTTTTCAACCACGATGTCCTTGTTCTTATTTGTCTGTTTTTGGGGCCCACACTCCTCCATTTTGAGAGCTGCACACCTACACACTACTTAAACACCCATTCCTCATACTGACTCCATTTTGCCCTGTGATCCTTGCTCAGGCCCCATACACCTACTGAGGGCCTTTCTGGCCACTGATATTACTATAGCTGTGTAATCACTGCTAAAGGTTGTGCGCAACTACCCATCATCTTTCTTAGCTCTGCATTGACATAACCGCAAAGCAATGGATCCCTGTATATGGAAACCATTGCATTGACTAGCAATGGATGTGTTTACAGTGCATTAAAAAAACAAACGCATGGTCTTTGATGCTGTGGAAAGATTCCACTATTTCCAAGATGCCCACACCTGTTTTTTTCAGATGTTTGATACTTTTGGATATGAAACCATTCACAACAAAACTAACACGTAACCTTACCATATATAATGTCACTATTGTGGTAAAAAAAAAAATGTGGGGGGGGGGCAGTTGATTGGCAAGGGTGCAAGAGACCTTAGGTATGCTTCTGAGCTGATCTTACCTTTTAATGCAAAATCCACATAAGAGAAACCTCCTTCTAGGGGTGACCTTCAGACACTTGATGGGATTCGGTGGAGATTCTGCTCTTAACTCTACAAAGGTTTGGAGTGTAAATCTCTACCGCTGTAATATTCTTCATTCCTTAAGTAGAAACTAAAAATAACAAAATAAAATAAAAAGTTTTTAATAGTAGTTATTCATTCACATGTTGGGTGACCCATGTTATTCAACTTGTGGTGTTGTAATGTTCAGACTCGGAGTCCAGTAGCTGAAAACAGCAACTCAGATGCAGGCAGGGTCAATGCACAAACAGGGGTAGTTGGGAGGCAGCAAGCAGAAGAGTAGTCAGGAACAAGCGTAGGTCAACAGCCAAGGTGTCCGGTAAGCAAGATCAATGGTAGTCAGATAATACAAGCCAAGGGTCGGTACACGGATGATAATATCGATAACACAAGAAGCAGCAAGGAGCAAGATATGGTCAGGGAGCACAATAATCTGCCAATGAGGCAGAGCAAGGATGTGGCTTTTAAAGGAAATACATGGGAGGCAACCAGGAGTTCAGGGTTCAACAAGGAACCCTCCGCTCCTTCCCATTCCTCTGTGGCTGAGCACTTAGCTTAGACTAGGCCTGAAAACTGTCAGAGGGACGATCCGCCCATGGGATGGGCTGGGCTCAAATATACAGAGCAGCGGGACAATCCACTTATGTTTGCTCTTCCCTCTGCCTTTACTGTGTATTAGTATTGATCGCGAATATTCTAATCCAGAATTTGTAATGCGAATATCCGCACTTCGAGAATTCGCAAAGATCTCAAAGATAGTGCTATATTTCCATAATTGCGAATATTCAATATTTTTTTCACCAGTACCCATAATAACCATGCAATGCGTTCACAATATGCGCATATACATGTGCCAATTTTCACAATGGAGGTAATAATGATTGGAGATCATAATTATCAAATTTGTTGTTAATATTGGGTGAAAAATAGATGACATTTTGCAAATAGGAATATTGCTTATGCTGCTCGTCACTACTGTGTATGTGAGTGGGGCTCAAGCTGCCTGCTCACATACGAGCGAGGCCAGAAACCTCGGACAGCTTCCGGCCTCCTTTCAATCCTGCTTCACCCATTGGAGCACGGAGCTCTGAGCGGCAGTTCACCTGTATTTTTCTGGGATCAGAGGATTCGCTGCATAGGTTGCATCTTATGAAGTGTAGTGTCTAACGCAGGGGTGAGGCCCGGCGGCCGCACCCGCCCGTTTAACTTTCTTTTCTGACCCTTTGTCACCTTGTTCAAAAAATGCTCACCTCCGCTTGTTCTCTGAATGCACATGATGCCTAGAGGTGTCCAAACGTTGCTTTGGGGGCGGTGCAGTGGTATTCATGACCCTGTGAGCGCATCCTCATGGTGACAACAGGAAGTCTCTAGGAATTATTTCTGTTTATTGTAATGAATTAACATTGCTCTGTAAGTGCAGGAAATGTAACAATGTCACACATCATTAGTGATGCCGGCGATGCATGGAATTAGCACCAATATGGCGGGTCGGCCATTGTAGGCTCTTGGTCTAAGAAGCCAATGTGGCCCACGAGTCAAAAAGTTACCCACTACCCATCTCTACATCTCCCGCATCTCTAGCATCTGATCATGTTCAGGGTCTATGCAATTAACTCACAAAGTAGAGTTATGCCTGGCATACACACGCCGATTAGCGGACGATTTTTCTGCTGACCGATGGGCGTGTGCGCTTGCGCCGTCGGTCGGCGGCAAAATCGGCTGCCAATCGGCGTGTGCCCACATGGGGAGACAGATCCCTGTGGCCCCACAGCTCGGCCGGCCAGAGAACGGACATGTTGGATGTTCTCTGGCCTATGTCAGCCGATGCCGTTACTTTGAATGAAGACCGGCGTCTTCATTGAAAGTAACCGCCGGCACACAAAGGGTGCCCAGCCGATTAAAGCAGCCCCAGAATGCAACGCGATGGCGTCATCACGTTGCATTCTGGGGCTCATCGGAGCTCGTCTGTCTGCACCCGTCTGTGGGTGTATGGCAGGCATTAGCCATACACGTTTAGATTCTCCCTCAATAGATGAGGGAAAGGCTGCAGGATGATGACGCCATCACTCTGCAGCCGGCCCCTCAGAGAATCGACCCTTTGTGCCAGACCCCATCCAAAGTAAAGGGATTTGATGGGAATCTACCAACATCTCGGATCACCGTGCAGGAGATTCCTGGTTTGATCTCAGCTGGTGGGCGCACTCGATATGAGGCCAAGCAAACGCCGGCCGATTGGGGGGAACGCGTTTGACGGTTGATTGGCCAAAAATTGTGCCCGTGTATGGCTACCTTAAGCTAGTTGAAAAAAAATTGGACCGACGGACATTTTTTCTGTTTCTGTATAGGAATTCCGTCAAGCTTAGGTAACATGAACATTGCATTCTCTTGTTTGGGGGATGCATCATGGAAACTTCAAGGAGCGTGTGATCAAATACAAGTCATGCGTTGGAGCTGTTAAAAAACAGTTGCCATGGAAACGTAGAATTTCCAGAATCACTGAAATTCCAGTTGCTATCACCGCTATAAATAAAATCAGTTCCTGAACTTTGTCCTCCTCACACCAGACTGGCAGACTGGATGGGCCGCTTGGTCTTTTTCTGCCATCACTCATCATTGCTTCTATTTTCTTTTAATAGTTAATGTGCGAAATATATATCTGAGATTCTGTCTTATCGTGAAATGAACGTAAGTGAGCGATAAAGTATTTCTCAGGATGATTAATTCACATCTGACGGTATTTTTTCTAGAACATGTTAGATATCAATTTCTGTCACAAGTGGCTGCTGTAGTCAAAAAAAATATTTGCATTGCGCCCAATATTCCTGGTGCCCCGGAGGAAACCCTTTCATTTTAAAAGGATAGATGGAATTACTTTATTAATTGAAATAAAAAAATAAAAAATAGTTAACCTCCCTGGCATTACGACCTTTTTTTTGTGGAGCGAAAAGCAGCCGTACGGGAGTGCACTGTACTCCACCATGATTCCACCCTGCCCTGCCTCCCTACACAATGGCACCTTTAACATGGAGATCTATGGCACAACTGCCCCCCATCATCTGTGATGCCAAAAGTAATCTGTGAGCCTGTAGTGATGCAGAATCGCTGCAGGTTCACAGAGCACTGGCGACTATTAGAGATGGTCGAATTTTTCTTTTCTAGTTATTTGCAAAGCCCCTGAGCATGGTATCATCACCAAACTTGCTGGGGATGAAGAGAAGGTTTTGGGGTATGCTACAAAATACAAGTATGTCTCTAACACAAATAGTTTTTGCACAAATAAAGTTCAAAGTCAAGTCAAAATGTAAAAAATTGGAATTTTGACTTTGATTTTGAACCTAATTTATGCAGAAACTACATGTGCTAGAGCAAACTCTTTTTTTCAAATGTCCCCACAACCCTTCTCTACATATCCAGCAATTTTGGTGATGATACCATGTTCAGGGGCTTTGCAACTAGCTCACAAAGTCAGCTAGTCGAAAAATTCAACCATCTTTAGCGACTATTCCCAATCCCTGCACGAGTTGTAAGAACAAACTGTGACCGTACTGAGTTCGGGCATAATGCCAGGGAGGTTAATAAGTAGAGATGGTGGTGAAATTTCATTTTGTTTATTTGTGAGTTAATTGCAAAGCCCCTGAACATGGTGCCAACATCAAAATTGCTGGAGATGAAACACAAAAATGATTGCTCTAGCACAGGGGTGGGCAAACTTTTTGACTTGTGGGCCACATTGGCATAAGCCAACCAAGAGCTTGTAATGACCGACCTGCCATAGGTTTGCCAATTCCATGCATCGGCGGAATCACTAATGATGGCAGTGATGTGTAATAGGCGACATGTGACAGGGACCTTGTTATCTTTTTACATTTCCTGAACTTAAAATAAAATGCTCATTCATTGCAATCAGCAGAGAAAATTCCTAGAGACTGCCTGTTGTTACCATGAAGATGTGCCACCAGCGTCATGATCACACCCCTGCATTGCCCCCAAAGCAACGTTTGGACACCTCTAGGCATTATGTGCACTCATTGCAGAGAACAAGCGGAGGGGAGCATCTATTTAACAAGGTGACAAAGGGCCGGAAAGTAAGCTAAAGGTGCCAGATCTGGCCCCCAGGCATTAGTTTGCCCACCCCTGCTCTATCACAAGTTCTTTGCGTTAAAGCAGATGTATACACAAAATCAAAAAAATATATTTACCTCTGAGCTGGTATTATGGTGTCGTGCCACAATCCTAAAAAAAAAAAAAATTCCATCATTATCTGCCAGGCTTCCGGTAGTTAATTTAGGGTGCAATATCCCATATAGCACTTACAATGGTTTTTAATGGAACTCCAAAGTATTTCAATGCAGAGCCAAAATCATGTACTTTCCTGGCTGTCACTGCTCTCTATGTCGGCTAGTCTGCCCTACCGTGGTAGGGCACGGTGGTACCGTTTAAGTGTTATATACCCACACAAAATATACTGGAGGTGGAGGCGCACGATTTTAAAGTTCAAAAGTTTTTCATTTAATTATAAATGATCTAGCATTTCGTGACCACCTTCTCAGGATGTATTGGTAAATTTAGGTCTTGGCATCTGGGTTAAAGTGAAGACTGGACCAGAAATCACACTTTATTTTGTTAATGCATTTGGTCCTTTAATCAACACATCACTGCCGATCATAAAAAGATGAACATCTGTTGATAGGTCTAGTTTGAGTCCAAATATTACTGAAAAATTTATTGATTTGGCTTCTAACTTAAGCTGGGCATAGACGGTCCAATTCCTGTGCGATCCGATCCCCGATCCGATGCCGTAAAATCAGCCGTCCTGTCGGATCGCAGTTATCCAACAAGACGGTAAATTTTAGTCCGATCCCATTAGTTCGGCTGGGAACAGCTGCCCCCACCCGAAGTAATGAGCTGCACATAAAGAATGCCGTCCGATTCTCTGCACCAGCGGGCGGGCGTGATGACATCATCACGCTCGCTCCTAGTGCCGAAATCGGATAGGTAATAGACAGTAAATCGTACCATCTATTCCCAGCTTTAAGCTGACCGTACACCTTTAGATCAGATATCCTTTAGATCTACCAACAACTATGTAGTGCCGGGACCTCTGCGATTAAACACAGGTAGACTTGATGGTTTGGAAAGTCCCTCATATTACATGGTTTTGGTAAAACAAAAGGAGATCTAAAGGAAATCTGACAGAGAAATCTAAAGGTGTATGGGGGCCCTAATGCTGGCCATACACCTTTAGATCTCTCTGTCAGCTATCCTTTATATATACCAACAACTATGTAGTGCCGGGTCCTCTGTGATTGAACACAGTAGACTTGATGGTTTAGAAAGTCCCTCATATTACATGGTTTTGGTAAAACAAAAGGAGATCTAAAGGAAATCTGACAGAGATATCTAAAGGTGTATGAGGGCCCTTATGCCTGGCATACACATGTCAATAAGCAGGCGATTTTTCACCTGACCGACGGGCATGCGTGCTCACGCCGTCGCTCAGTGGAAAAATCGGCCGCTTATCGGCATGTGCCCACATGGGGCGACAGATCCCTGTCGCCCCACAGCTCGGCCGGCCAGAGAATGGACATGTCCGATAATCTCTGGCCGATGGAAGCCGATGCCATTAGCTTCAATGAAGACCGGCGTCTTTATTGAAGCTAATGGCCAGCACACAAAGGGTGCCGGCCGACTGAAGGGGCCCCATAATGCACCAGGGTGCAAACATGATGACGCCATCACGTTTGCATCCCAGTGCATATCGGGACTGGTCTGTCTGCACCCGTCGGGGTGTGTATGGCAGCCTTTAGGCTTCCTGTTCTCCTCGCTTTTTATTTAGACATCAAGGGACGCCTGACGCA
Organism: Ptychadena robeensis; assembly: GCA_036250615.1. NCBI lineage: Eukaryota > Metazoa > Chordata > Amphibia > Anura > Ptychadenidae > Ptychadena > Ptychadena robeensis. The sequence goes on along the minus strand of CM070042.1, from coordinate 50,428,759 downwards.
CACTCTGACTTTCACCCCCAGATCTCCAAAACCCTTAGAAGTCCAATCTTTTTTTTGGATTATTAACTTACATTCCCCATGTCACACCCTAACTGCAACCTTTCATAGGTATTCATGTTTCCCTGCAGTTATCCAAGTGACATAAATTGTATACATGTAACATTTAGCTGCGGCCGCCCAGACACGGAGCACCTCCAAGTTGTTAGTACACATATGAGCTGTGTAACAATAATGCCGGTACGCAGATTTAGGCTTTGGCCCCTTTTGAGAACCTGAGTACCACTTATGTGCACCCCTGCATATATATATAATAAACATGATTATTCGAGATTTCCCAGAACTACCGTGCATTGTGTTCGTAATATGCCCATGTACAAGTGCCGATTTGCACAATAAAGGAAATAAATTATTTGTTTTCATGTGATAGTGTTGATCATAAATATATGCGAATATCGGCACTTTTTATTGAGAAAATCTTTTCTGCAATGAAGGTAATAAGGACTGTAGATCATGAATTCTACGAATTTATTGTGAATATTAGGCAAAGAATTTGCGATTTTTTGTGAATACGAATATTGCCTGTGCTACTCATCACTCTTTTTAAACAGGATCAACAGGCATTTCCTGCTTTCAGCGGTATACTTAACAGCACGAAGCTAAGAGACGTTTATTGCTAAGGTTGACAATGCTTGAAGTATAGGAATGGCAAGTTTTCCTAGGAAAGGCTCTCATGAAAAAGAACTTATGGAGAAGCACATGATCACTTTGATCAGCTGATTGTGTTGGCTTTCACTGATTGGCCATTTGATGATGTCTCATTTCTGCTTCCTGTGTAGTCTAAACAGGATCAGAATATTACTAAAGCTGCCCATAGACGTGTTTGATCCCAACGTGTTTGCTGCCCAAGATTGATCACATATGCGATCGGGACATGTGACAGAGTCTTTGATCATAAGTTGTCCATCGATCGAAGAGTGCACCATATGATTTATCGGCGACTTAACTATTAACTCTGTAAACATACAGGAAATAATGTGCAGTGTTGCTTCCGGTATTTGGAATGCACAGTTCGTCGTTGCGGACATAATTTCTGTGTTTTGCTGTGTAAGGGCTTGTTCCCACTATAGCGATTTGTCGCAGCACGATTTTAGGCGACGATTCATTCATTCGCATGGGCTTGTCCCCACAAATGGCCGCCCAGGAGGCTGCGACCAATCGTCCCGGATCGCACCCATATACATGAATGGACATGATCAAAAATTGTGCGTGGATCCTTCTCGAAGGAACTCGACCAAACAGGTTTCCAACATGTTGGAAAACCTTGGTCGAAATCCATTTCATTGAATAGGGACCACAAGTCACTATCTAATGTAATGGATGGGCTGACAGCTGAGCCGCACACACAGGCTGTGATCAGCTACAGCTGTGTGTGTGTGAAGGGGGCAGGGCCAGCTCTGCCAGAAAAGAAGGGGGGGGCGTGCAGGCTGGCTGCTTCTCCGGCTGGGGAAAGGAGAGACCCGGGGGAACAAGAAAACCAGGTCCCCATCGTATGGTAATTGATGTGCCCATGTGGTGAACATTGATTACCCGCGATCAATCACAGTGCAGTGACTCACCAAGCTGTAATTGATCGCCGGTCGATTGCACGGGAATCTACCTGTGTGTGGCCAGCTTAAGGGCCCCCATATACCTTTAGATTTCAGATTCCTTTAGATCTCCTTTAGTTTTACCAAAACCATGTAACATGAGGGACTTTCTAAACCATCAAGTCTACCTGTGTTCAATCGCAGAGGACCCAGCGCTACATAGTTGTTGGTAGATCTAAAGGATATCTGACAGAGAGATCTAAAGGTGTATGGCCCGCTTTACATTCCTGATCCAATGGCTTATTAATCCAGTTATGATTGAAATGTAGTGATGGATAGGGAATAGATTTGCATTGCGTTTCTGCGCCGGACCATCATACTTTCCCTCTTTCACTAAGCATACATTTTCTTCACAAGGAAAGTTACAACAGAAATCGACTTCCTCTAACTTTTATGTAAAACCAACGTTATTAATAGCTTGTAACAAAGCAAACTGCAATTTCCTCCTTTCCAGGATGTTGTTGTGTGTGAGCTGTACTTTTCTTCTGGGTCGCAGACTTTAAGAACTACTGTATGTGAGTTTACCAATGAATACTTTATATCTTCTATCAGGGCAAACTGCTAATCATTTGGTGTCCCATGTAACGCTGAACTGAGGTACATATGTGGGTTCTGCATTATCACCCAACAGATTTGTGTCAGTCCACTTGAGGCCCACATACACATAGCAAACCGTGGACGATTTTTTTACGGCCGATGTGCGTGTGCACTCACTATCGGTGGCAAAATCGAGAGTGGATTGCATTACAGATCCCTGTTGCCCCAAAGCTCGGTCGGCCAGAGAATGGACATGTCCGTAAATCTCTGGCCGATGCCATTAGTTTGAATGGGGACCGGTGTTAAGGATACTCTGAGCGACAGGTTCAGTGTGATGAGGTCATCACTCTGCACTCCGTCGCTTGTCTGTTGGCCCCCACTCGCTACGTGTGTGGGGGCCTTAAGCCTTGAGATCTACACAAACCTTACTTTTTCTGGAATTGAAAAAATACATAAAATGTTCATACACTGACACAAGTGTTGTCTTGTCCGTTCTGAGGATTTCTGTAGAAAGGAATACAGTGGACCCTTTACTTTTGAACTTTAACACTAACAGTGACCCTAAAAAGAAAAAATACTCACCTTTCCTGGCTGCTCGCTCCCGTGCTGCCATGCCTAGTGTGTCTGGTCCTCCAGGCAATAAGATGGAGGAACAAGATTTTTCCGGGCTTGCTTCCTCCACCAATCTGAATCTGATGATCCTCAGCATTCCCTGATTCAGATGTGACTGGCTGCGGGGGTGTGGGGACAAGGAAAGATGTCAGCAGTGACATGTTCTGTTGCGCATGCCGTGGTGGCACATCAGTGTGGGGGTGGAGCGTCACTGGAGTTTACCGGGTAAGTATTTCTTTCTTTTACTTCTGACCCTCTCTGATGCCAAGAACAGGAGGTAGATGTGGAGGTGGTAGGTCCGCTTTAATGTAGTTCCAAGGGTTGATTGTGTTGGATGTAGTGGTCTTGTGTAGATCACATACAGGAAGCTTCCAGTCAGCAGATCAGTGAAGAAGAACTTTACTTGTGATTCACCACAGGGATAACATGTGCAGTAACAATAAAATGGTGGATGGAGGGAAGAGAAGAAACAACAGAGAATGCAGAAGCACAAACAGTATACACTGCAACAACTTATCTACACAGCGCCATCTGCTGGACATATTGGCATAACACAGTTTAAGAACTAAAGCCTGTTGCATTTATTCCAACAGATTGTAAGTCAAGTTGGTGGTCAAGACTATTTTCCCCATAAGAAATAATGAAGATACCCACACTATGTTCTGAACCCCCCAAAGGGGTGCTTTAGGAGGGTCACAATGCATTATGGGAATCTTCATTATTTCTTATAGGGAAAAATGTAATGACTTACAACCAACCCTTGGGAACAATTTACCTAAATGTTCATAATAATAAAGCGTAGTATAATTAGTAATTTACCAAAAAGACCAATAATTTTCTTAGTGTTCTCCTTTGTAGAGTCTGTAGACTTTTGTAGGTTGGTGAGATGGTCCATTGTGACATAGTGAGATTGGTCACATGATCGCGACTCTCACATCTCTTCACAATGTCCTTCTTCTTCTCAGTTGTGGTTTCTTTCTTTTCCTTGTCTTTTTTCCTTCATTCCTTCTGTCTTTTCTAGATATGTTGAGGCCATTTTGATGCTCTGTCTGAAATGAAGACCTCAAACCTGCAAGCTTTCCGGATGTTGCAGGACCCTTCTTCAGGCTAACCTGTAGTAGGGATCGGTGACATCCTGAAAGCTTGCTTCTCTAATTACTTCAGTTAGCCAAAAAGGGATCGCTTAAACTGCAAACTCTCTGCCATTGTTGATTCCATTGACTTGCGCAATTTAAATATCATCTGTCAGTCTAATGCTAAGGATATGCACACACAGGTCGATTTTTCATTTGATTACCGATCAAGGGTCGATCAAAGGGGTATCGATCAGTGTGTGGTCACCTTTAGATTGTAAGCCTGATTGGTCAGGGTCCTCAACTCCTCCTGTGACATAACCTGTACCTGTGTGTTATCTTCTATGCATCTCAGCTCTAATTTAATGTACAGCGCTGTGTAATATGTTTGCGCTATATAAATAAAAGTTAATAATAGCATTGATCACACAGCATTATCGATGCAAAATCAGTTGATCCCTTTCCATAGACCTGTTAACATGCTCCATAGCACCATGAATGTTCCATCGGGAGGACCTACCGGTCCAGATGAGCTACCCTGGTGATCTCCGCTGTCAAATTTCTATTGACAGGAATACTTTTTCAGAGTTAGGGGTTTGTGTTAGGAGCTTCTGGTCAGAGGTTGGGGTTAGGCTCAGGGGTTCTGGGGGATAGGGTAATGAATTCTGTGGGTTAGGGTTTCTGGGGGTTAGGGTGGTGTATTATGCAGTATAGGAGGTTCAGGTTAGGGG
>CM070042.1:50360509-50377079 GCA_036250615.1 Ptychadena robeensis | reverse complement strand
TCCAATTCTTACAAACCATGCTTTCACAGTAGGAGTGAAGGTCTGCTTCCAGGCCAGGGGTATACCTGCTTGGGCAGCATTTATTAGATGGCAAACCAATGACCAATGTTTATACCATTTTACTGGAAAACTGTTGTAATGAAGGAGGTATGTTTCAGGCTTATCTCCCATATCTAATCCAGTGATTTTTTCAATAATCCCCCGGACACTCTCCCAATAATGCGTTACCTTCTCACATGTCCAGAAGATGTGTAGAAGTGTACCGGTTTCCTTCCCACATCTCCAACACCTATCTGAACAAGTATTGTATATCTTATGTAGATGTGCAGTCCTGTACCATCTAGAAATTATTTTATACCCCATTTCTTGGATTTTAGATGCTATAGGCGCACTATGGGAGACCGAAAAGATTTTTACCCAATCAGCGGCAGATAGCTGAGAACAGATATCTCTCTCCCATTTTCGTGTGAAAGTTAATTGTTCTGGTCCAGTTTAATTTAAATCAGATGTTACTAACAAAAATGCATATGGTAGTATGTTTGTATATAAAAAAAACACATCTACATTAACCTTTCCCCTCCCTTTGTATTTTAAAATATTCTACCAGAAATCCATTGTGGTTGCACAGAACAGCGGTTGCAAACATAGTGCAGGAGGTAGGTAGTATGTCCCTATGGACAACTGCCCAAAGACTGTGTCCGCTGGGTGATGACAGTTCCCAGGTGGACAAAATTAGGCATTTGAAGAAGGGACACAATGCATGACTACTGCAACAAAGTTCTGCTAATGGTAAATGAAAAGATGAAATAATACATTCACAATGCAGCCTAATGCCGGGCACACACGGCTCAACTTTCCTCGAGATCGGGGAAGCACGAACCGTGCACAATGACGTCATCGCGCTGCGGATGAGCTGGCCCAATATTGAGCAGCAGCACTTCTGTGTCTGCCAGCCCGTCCAATACTTTGAATGGAGACCCTCTGTCCCCATCCAAAGTAAAGAAAATCGAACAGGGTTTTCAAACATGTTGGAACCCTGTTCGACAGAGCTCCTTCAAGCGCTCAAAGGAAGGCTGGATGGCTCAAATCTTTTAAGAAATTGAGTCGTGTATGTCACTCCAGCCATGTGGAACCTGATGTGACACAAACCAATAATATAACTCAACTTTGTTTCACTAGGTTGTGCGCCTCGTGTCCTTGTTCCTATCTGTCTTTTACAAGGGAGCCACACTCCCCCTTCATATTGGGAGCTACTTCATCACCCACCCCTAATACTGACCCATTTTAACCCATTTGCATAGTTTAATCCATTTGCATAGTTTAATCCATTTGCATACACTAGCTTATGGATTTTCTGACCACTGATATCTTTCCTACTGTGTGACAGTTGTGCGCAACTGCTTATCAATTTTTTTTTGTTTTTGGTGTGGACGAAATTACTAAACCCAATTGCTCCCCAATTTATTATGTACAACAGAATTTTTTATCATGACTGTCACTATTTCAGCAATACTAGTGTGGTCCTTTCTACAGCAACAATACTTTAATATTCCTATGTGTGAATTATTAATCAACCTTGTTTTCTAAAAAGATGCATAGCATTTAAAACGTCTAATGGCTTTTCCAGAGTTTCAGTAAACACATGAATAATGGGCTATCCTGCTGTCTGCAGTCGTCTGTGTTGGCAGGAAAGGCGAGAGCTTTATGTGTCTAGTAGCTGGTGCATTTCACATTGTTTGAAGTTCATTAACATGAATATACGATATATATTATATATATATACACTATTTTTGTGCTTTTTGAGAGTTCTGATAAACAGAAGGCAGTCCTAAAGGCCCCCATACACGGCACGGATTCGTGCCGGATTCCGGTGCGATGGATTCCGGGCGCGTGCACGCGGATCCATCGTGCCGGAATCCCCTGCAGCCCACCTTGCCCGTCCGATCGCATCCGATGGATCAGGGGCACAGAATCGGATCCGAGGAAGAACCAACCTGTTGGTCTTTTCGGTCCAATTCTGCTCTGATCAGGGGGCGTTGCGGTCCGGGAGGCGAGCCATCGGACACGGATCCCTCCCGGATCCGGCCGTACAAGGTGGGCTGCCACGATCGGATTCCCTAATTGGCTAATCGTTCTCACCTGTGGATGCCGGCGGAATCGCCGGAATCCATCGGGTGCTGAATCGATCAGCCAGGGAATCCGTGCCATGTATGGCTAGCTTAACAATAATTTTTTATTTTAATAAGTGAGAGCTCATTGTAGAAGCTGTTTGCTTTTAGACCAGTGGTGGCCAACTAAGTTGATATGGAGGGCCACACGTGCGCCCCTCAATATCACTAAAGGGCCGCACATAACACTTTCACTCTACTGACTTGTAGAAGTATTTTTATAATAAAAAAGGACAGCAGGTAGAGCTAGAAGACTTTATGTTTTAAATTATACTTCAAGCATTAGGGTGTACTGTAGTATGGTAATGCAATAGATATACAATCACCCCCCGTTCATTGGTGGAATAGTGGGAGCATAGGCACTTACCTGATCCCCCGCCAACACTAGAGAAGGAGAGGCGAGGGACTTGCTCAGGCGCCATCTGTCACTGACTGGCTTAACGTATGCCTATCATGTTAAGGTGGGTTTACACGTGCAGATTTTTTGTTCGATCAACAAAGAAGGAACAATTTTTTGGTTCATTGGACAAAAATCTAGAATGGCGAATTTGTTCGATGGATAATTTTTTTTGGCCTCGAATAAAAAATAGTTTGAAAAAATGTGGTACATTTCTATCTGTGGTTGTAATTTGGAATGTATTTTCATTCGATATCGGACAAAAATTCTAATGTTACATTCGATAAATGAACGAACGATGTTACACATCGACCTTGAACACAAAGTCTTATTGGCAGTTGATTGAAGAAATTCTACATGTGTAAACCCACCTTAAGTTTATCACCTTTTCCCACTCTAAAGCTGGGCATACACGGCTCGATATTTAAGCCATTCAAGGAAGCTCCAGCCCAACGCGATGATGTCATCCGTTGATCCTGCTCAAAGGAAGCGTGGATGGCTCAAATCTAGTAATAGATTCAACCAACAGTGGGTGCTGTGAGCACGCACAGTGCCCGACGATCCTTGAATATATCACTTCATTGAGCCATGTATGCCAAGCTTAAGCAGATCACAGATGAGGACCTGTCATCTGGGCATTGGCAGACAGGTGAGTTCCTATACATTAACAGTTAGGTTTCAGGGGGTGCAAGTGGGGGACTGAGGAGGGGCCGCCGACCAAAAGCCCAAAGGGCCGCAGGTTGGGCTTCTGGGTTTAAGACTCTCTCTTAAATTTGTATATAAGTAATTTTGTATCTCGTAAATATAAGACTTAAATGCAGTTCTTTATCCTTAAATATACAATGAATTAAATATACTTTGTTATTTGGATGCAATAAGTTGTTTGTTTCAGGGTTGAGTTGAACAAATACAAATTGGTGGGTGAATTGGTTTTTGTTTTTTCCCCCCAATTGTATCATATTTTAAGTGCTAGGGTGACAAAGCTTGCCTATTGTCACCATACATGTTACAATCTCACTTTACAAAAGAACACACCACATGCGCAATTTCCAAGAGGTTTAAAGGAAAACTTTCACAATATAAATTTTAATATCAAATTTGGTCTATGGCTTTGTTTAGAATTTTGGCCCGCTGTGTATTTGAGTTTGACGCCCCTGATTTAAAGCAACCATTTTTATTGTTGGTCACTTTCCCCAAGTCATATTTCCAATCCTTTCCTCCCACAGAACAACACAGAAGGCTTACAAGAACTGGCCTGGGGCGGCCTCATCTACTGCTTGGGAGTCGTCTTCTTCAAGAGCGACGGCATCATCCCCTTTGCACATGCCATCTGGCACCTCTTCGTCGCCCTCGCGGCTGCCGTGCATTACTACGCCATCTGGAAGTACCTGTACAAAAGTCCGTCTTCGGATCTGATCCGACACTTATGACGAAGCAGTGGATAGAAACGCTATCAGTATTACTTGACCTGAAAGAGAATGTACGATAAGGCAAGGGTGGTTTTGTATTATAACAGGAAATAATGCACTGAAGTATCTGGTTCTCTACAACGTACTGTGAAAAAAGATGTGAATCTAAATAGCAGTTAGAATCGAGACCCATTCCTCAGCCAATATTGTGCCCCTAGCTGGCCTGTTCTAAGGCTCTAAAGCTCGGTATCAGCCGCTAAGTACTCCGCTACCGATTGGGAGGGTGTTCTGTAATACGTAAGGGAATGGAAGTGTTGGCCCTATCTATCAATGAGCTCCTAGCTGTCATGAATTTTGTATTATTGCAACCAAAATGGAAAGATTTGTTGAAGGTCTAATGAAATATTAGCCTCATTCTGAGTCATTAACCTCAAATTCAGTTATACCGCCTAACTTCTTGCCCATTACATAGGCCTCTTAGGAGGGGTTTTGCTCCTCATGCTGCTGCCTTCTGTAATGTAATATGTGAATCAACATAAGCTGGGCAGAGCCATGAACTCTCCCCTCTGGTGATTCAACCAACTCAACTCGTCACTTCTAACCAGCCAGACACTATTCCCGGATCCGTTTGATCTCGGTGGATTGTGATTGCTTGCTATGGACAACACTTCTTCCTTTTACAGAACACGCCCTGGAAGAGCCGGGTTTATAACCGGCTTACATAATGTTTACAATGCAGGAGATTCTTTTTTTTATCAGCCGTTGGAGTATACTTTTTAAACACAGATGTATTTCTTTACTGAAACTGAAGCATTTCCACGTTGATAATGCTAAGATTTAAAATAAAATGAGGGTCTTTTCATTCCTCTGTTTCTACAAGCACTTAGAAAGTGAACTATATATTATATAAATGACATACATTCCAAAAGCTAAGTTGCGTACACTTGAAAAAAGTAAGGCAGATGGCTTACACGGCAGTAGAATGATCAAGCCTTTTATGGAGACCGGCCAACTTGGGGTGGTGTTCTTGCCAATCATGTAAACCCCAAATGCTGTGTTAATACTATAAAAATCTATTGAATGTTGAAACTGCAGCAGCTGAGTACACCACTCAATGTGTTAGAGATGTTTGCTGATGACCAGAGGTTCTTAAATCGGTGATAATGATGGAATTTTAAAGAGGACCAATAAGAATATAGGAGCAGCCAATGACCACTTTTTGTTTAGATACTATCTCCAGTACATAATGCATTATTTAGGGCTTCAATTTAGGGGAAGCAATGGACAGACGTGACATAAGGCATCCGTCGGTCGCTTATCCGCCTGTCACCCAATATGTCTATCATGGGGCCCTTTTTAAAATTACCCACAAACACCTGGGCTGCTGCAGGAGCACCCAGTCATTTCCCGGACTGCTGCTGAGCCAACAGTGTAAATCTAGCCTTGCTCCTATCAGATTTGCTTATCCTGCATCATTCACGGGTGCTGTATGTTTCTTCTGGTGTAATAAATTAAAGTCACCAAACACGCTACAACTTTAGTTTTGCCAAACTATGGATCATGGGGACCTTTCTAACCAAACCAGTCCATCTCTCCAAAAATTGTACAGAGATTGAAAGGTGTGTAGGGACTTTTACTACACACTGAACAGGTTATTTTACTGTAAAAAGGTTTACTATGGCCAAGCTTAGTATGATGTTATGAATTATGATTTAAAGGATATATGGAGTTATGTACTAGAGCAGGAGTGGGCAAACTTTTTGACTTGTGGGCCGCAATGGGTTTTTAAATGTGATATAGGGGCGGGAGCAGGAGCTTTCAAGGGCTGCCCAGCAAAGGGGTCCTAAGTCCTTGTAGTTAGGACAGGAATAAAAAAAATAAGAAAATATGTTAAAAAAATGATAAATAGAAGCTTTTGAGCAACTTAAACATTCTATTGCAGCAAACTATGGCCTCTAGGGAACAATCCAAACAATAATCCTCTTGGTGTTATCTTTAATTATTGTAGGGAAATGAGGGGAGCCAGAGCATCTTGACACCAAGGTGACAAAGGGCCAAATTAAAAGACTAAAGGGCTGGTTCTGCCAACGTCTGTACTAGTGCTTTAATGTGATTTTGTAAAACTAGCTTGTGATCTGAATGGGCCAGAGGGCTTGATCAAATTCAAGGCTTTGGGTTCTCCTTCTTGCCATGTAAGCAGATATAAGGACACACCGGGTGGTTTTGATAGAGGCCTATAGTTTTGCCCATCTAACAAGGCTTTGGGGTCTCATACTTGTCACATAAGCAGATGTCGGGATACACCAGGTGAGGTTTGATAGAGGCCTACAGTTGTTGCCATCTAACAAGGCTGTGGGTTTGGCTTCTCCTATTTGCCATATAAGCAAATCTTAGGATTTAGCAGGCTCTATCTATTGATTGCAACTTAAAAAAAATTAAGCAGAATAGAGCCCATTAGGGGTTCAGTAGGGCAGTATTTACAGTATAAAACTAAAGACAGAGTCATGACCCTGTGCGACCTTCTCCACAATTATATATGTGCCATAGTGCTATGACCGTTCCGATTTGTGATGATCAGCAGTTCCCTTTCTTTCCACTACACTGCACCATCTATGTGTCTCAATTGTCCACATATGAATGAAATAGTCCAAATGGCTATTTTTGTCATATTGCTAAATGTTTTTGGACACCTGACCATCATGCCTATGCATATGGAAACTTTTCCAAATGACAAAGTATGGTTATGGTTACATCATGCATATACATTTTAACAAACAGTTTGGGAAGGCCCTTTGCTTGGCTTTACCCATGTAGAAGGTCAACTCTACAATGATGCAACTTGATGACTTCAAAAGGACAAATGTTAGGTGAAGTAGTCCCTGGATTGTGAGCCAGATCAATACATGACCGGAAAAATATAGTTTGGGCTAAAATGGTACACACATTTCCACCAATTCACGTAATTATACCGGAGAGCCTTCCTAGAAACGTGTAGCCGCTAAGAGCCCCCATACACCTTACAATTTAACTATACAATTAACTTTCCTTCTAAAAAAAACATGTAATATGAGGATCTTTTAATCCTTCCAATCCCTATGTATCCTATTACGGAGGACCCGCCACTACATAGCAGTGATATATACCTTCCAATCACTATGTATCCTATTACGGAGGACCCGGCAATACATAGCAGTGATATATACCTTCCAATCACTATGTATTCTATCAGGGAGGACCTGCCACTACATTGTTGTTGGTAGATATAAAGGAAGTTGTATGGAGTGATCTAAAGGTGTATGGGGGGCTAAAGTTGGGGTGACCATTCCATAATAATACTGATTGGAATGGAAGTTGGGTATTCCTATACTATACTGTGGTGGTCAGGTGTCCACATACTATCTAGCATACTAATTTTAAAATGATCATAATGCAAGGTCCTCTTTATTAGTATTGTTTTCTCCACTGGAGTACCAGAAAACCGATATAGGAACCTCTGCTACCTATAACAAGTATTAAAAGCTCTGAAAGTAATTAAGCCAGAATGACATTATGAAATCATGTTTTTTAACTGTACTTCATGTTTTTGTGTTGTGTTATTAATTATCTGTGTTCAATAGCATTCCCACCTACCAACCATAGGTTTTTTACCTGGAGCCCCCACCAACTTGTAGGCTTTTGGTATTAATAAAGAGTTGGTAAGCTAATGTCTGGTCATGATTTCATTTTAAAGATTAATATTAATCTTGCTATTTCAGTTAGTTGTGAGACATCTTGGCTTCCATACCAACTTCACTATATAGTGGGTATATGCAAAGCATTGGGACTTCCAAATTGCTTGGTTGTGTTCAACTTGCTGAATGATCTGCACGTCAGGCTTAAAGCATGCAGACCATAGCGGCCGCCTCCTACCACCTCGTTTTATCGAGGATTGACACATGTCCAGCTAGTGCATATTCTATCCAATGGATATGCCCAATAAAGTGCAAGTCAACTCATGTCAAACTTTTGGATGGGTTCATACATATGCATTTTACATGAGTAAATATGCTCAAATTTCATTGTAAAATCTAAATGACTGATGCAGATATGTGTATGATGGACATATTATCCTGCTAGTTCAGTAACAGTTCTACAGTATATTTGCCAATTTTGGTTGATCCAATTTGTAAAAAAAAGCAATCATAAATGAAAATATGAATAAAACTGGGAATTCAATCCTCATCCAAAAAAATACTGCTTTAAAAACTTAAAGGAACACTTTTATAGTATAGTGTCAAGTCAATTATTTGTAAGTTTTGCATTTTGTCATTGTCACTAATGGCAGCATGAGGCCATACCTGGACCCTACAGAGTGCCCTACAGTGCATAGGCAGGGGGTTTTGGGTTCCTCCTGGTTCATGATAATGCCCGGCCTCATGTGACAAGTTGTATGCAGGCAGTTTCTGGAGGTTGAAAGATATAATTGGCTGGCTCTCTTGACCTAAATCCTATTGAACGTCTCTGGGATTTCATGTTTAGGTCCATTCTACACCACCAGGTTGCACCTGAGACTGTCCAGAACCTCAGTAACGACCTGGTAAAGAGGAAATGCCCATTTTAAGCATGTGGGGGCCATACAAACTATGGAGTACCATTGAGTTACATCAATGAAATTTAAGAATAATTACTCATGTAAAACACATATCTATGAACCCATCCAAAAGTTATTGCTTCAGAGAAAACATTGCTTCTACAGCATGGTGGAATTTCACCATTTCAAACTTTTTATATTAGGAATAGTTTTGTCTAAGGGCCCCCATACACCTTCAGATTTCTCTGTCAGATTTCCTTTAGATCTTCTTTTGTTTTACCAAAACCATGTAATACGAGGGACTTTCTAAAGCTAGCCACACACGGCTCGATAAAGTAACAGATTAGAGGAGCATCGGGTGCCCAATGTTCCTCTAATCTGTTTCTTCATCTGAGCCATCCACGGTTTCTTTGAGCAGGATCAATGGATCATGTTGGAAAACCTTGGTCGAAATCCATTACATTGAATGAGGACCGCAAGTCACTATCCAATGTAATGGACGGGCTGACAGCTCAGCCGCACACACAGGCTCTGTGTTTGAAGGGGGTGGGGCCAGCACGGACCCAGCTCTGCCAGAAGAGGGGAGGGGCCTTCAGGCTGGCTTCTTCTCTGGCCGGGGAAAGGAGAGACCCGGAAAACCGGGTCCCCATCGTACGGTTATTGATGTGCTCATGTGTTGCATATTGATTACCATATGATTGACCCGTGATTAATCACAGCGCGGTGACGTCACCACGCTGTAATTGATCCCTGGTCGATTGCATGGGAATCTACCCATGTAAGCCCAGCTTAAGTCTACCTGTGTTCAATCGCAGAGGACGCTATACTACATAGTTGTTGGTAGATCAAAAGGATATCTGACAGAGAGATCTAAAGGTGAGTGGTCAGCTTAAAAGCAGGTAAAACATTGTGCCTGGCTTTACCTTTTCTAGTCTGTAATCTGGTTTCACTTATTAAGACTTGTCTTTCCTGTCAACCATACACACCTCATCTTTTTTTAGGTCGTTTTTCAGTTTGATCAACTTGTGCAATAAAAATATTGACTGTCGATCGAAAGTAAATTGATCATGCCATCACTCGCCGTGATCAATACACAACCAATTATTTTACCTTGATTCCTTTTTTAGTAATCAAGAATCAAAAGCACTTTATATTCGCTAGATTGATCTCCGTTAATGAAGATGAATGCCCTTTGGGTGTTTGCCCAAATCGATTAGAAATTGAAAATCATTTAAATAACTGATGCAGATTTGTGTATGATTGACAGATTGTCCTGCTAGTTCAGTAGAAGTTTGTCATTTTTGGAGGATCCAATTATAAAAAACTGCTCTTAAAAATTAAACACTTTTTAAAGTATAGTGGCATGTCAATGAAACACTATATGACAAAAAAACAAAAACAAAGGGTACACAACAAAAAGATGACCCTAATATCAGGATTTTTTTTTTCCAAGAGGAGGCCACCATGTTTTTCCCTCATCCTCTATTTCACTAAACTCATTGTCACTACTAGTAGCATGAGGACATACCTGGGTGCATAGGTAGTCCAAGTCAGCTTACCCGGAAGCCTGCGTAGTCAGAGTGGTTAAAGTGGTGAACACACAGCTCGATATTGGAGCCGTTTAAGGTTCCTGGCAGCAGCGTGATGATGTCATCACGCTGCTGCCCAATGCTTTGCATGGACACCCCATGGTCTCCATGCAAAGCAATGGACGACAACCGTGGTTTAGGGTCATGTCCGATATCCATGTTTTCGAGCAGGGGTCCTGCTCGAAAACAGGGATGGCTGCATATGATATGGGACAGATAGATGGCCGTGAGCGTGTGCACTGCGCTCAAATCGTTCCCTGCTTAAGAATCCTTCCCATTACGAGACATTGACTAATCAGCATTACTTGTAACATTCTGCAAATTCTATATTCTATGAGGGTCTTAACACAGCTTTCAAATGTCTTATATTAAGATGAACACCTGACATGTTTTGTTCTCGTTCGCACAACTGTATGATTAAAAACTCGTTGCCTTCTCTAATCCATTTTCCCTGTAGCCATAGCTGTTTGTCTCTTTGTTTTGTTTATAGGCTTACGTTGTCTTGTTGGTAGAGTTTTTGGCAGGTACGCTGAAAACATAACATTTGTGCTGAAGGCTAAAGTCATCTTCAGAAATAGATTCTGAAGAAGTATTTAGCAAAATGCCATCCGCTGGCATCAATTGTTGTATGTGGTATCTCCATGCTTCTAGTAGGAGCTTTGTTTTTTTTTATGTAGCCACTTTTTTCCAGATCTGAGCCAATGTTTAATAGGACCATCCTCATATTTTTTTTCTGGTGTACATTTTGATATCATTTATATTGAGTTCTCTGTAGACGAAAAAGGCCTGAATATTGTACTGTAGGGTTGGCCAATTTTGTAGAGAAACTTGATAATTGGCTGGCTGCTGCTTATGTGGACTTGTCTTCTATTTACATCCATAACTTATTTTATATACTGGGAAAAGCATCAGTCCCTCGGTTTTTATGCTGGTGCCTAATATTCTGGCTTTGTTATTCATGGTATGCTTATTCAGGTTGCAATTTCAAGCTCCAAATGAGGATCATGAGTTGGCCATTCGGAGTGGCAGTTGAGAGTACAGCGCCTGAGTTTACCATTACATATAGTCATGATTGCTTAGAGCAGTGGTTCCCAAACTTTCCTTACTGCCCCCCCCCCCCCCCCCCCCCCCCATTTCTATTTAGGAACATTATTGTGCCCACCATCCCTATCCAAACACAGGTTAAGAATGAGGGCCTGTGGCCCCCTGGAATACCTTCGCGCCATCCAGTATGTGAACCACTGGCTTAGCGAAAGGGGAGAAATCTGTTTTTCAGTTTCTTGTAAGAAGCTACTGGACACTGTGAACTGTCTTTCTAAATCTTTATGAAGATAGGCAAATATTTTTTTACCATATTCTGGCATCTGTAGTAAAACCATTCAGCTTCCGTTAATGCATCTCCAAGAAGAGCCATGGGTCATAAGGTTTGGGTGTGCAGACTGCTTTGAAGGGGAGGTGTGCAGGCCCTCTTTCTAAACTAAGGCTAATGCGTCAAGAAATAACCATGGACATGTGACACTGATAGGCCAGCAATGCTGGAAGGTACGTCAGTGACATCACTTCCTGTAAAGCCTGCCATAGACCCCTCGATCTATGGCAGACCTTTAGCAGACTGATTACAGTGTGGTGACGTCACCACGCTGTGAGCAGTCTGCTAAATGTCGGACAGGAATCCTGTGTGTTCCACTGAAACACGGGACTCCCGTCAGACTCTAGCCAATTAACTCTGAGGGGGAGGAGACTCCCCCTCAGAGTTAACAGCCTGCAGCTGTTCTGCCTGTCAGTCGGTCAGAAAAAGAACCGGAAGGTCGGATCCGTGTGCGATCCGACCTGCCGGCTTTTTTTCAACAAAATTCAAGGTGGACTCCCTTATAGTTGCGGCAGACCAACCTTGATGTGCTCGGTGGGAGTGAGCACGCAGGTTGGTCTGCTACAACTATGGCCGGGAGTCTGCCCGTCTATGGGGGGCTTTAGATTTCCCTCATGTTCTTGATGGAACCTTAACCTCTTTTATTTTTCCATGCTCCAGTTACAAAAATAGAACAAACTGATAACACTTTAGGTTTTTCTTGATTTGGCAACTTTATTCACAGCCATCCTACCTACATTCACAGATGGCATGACAACTCACTTCCTGTAAACGTGGGCGTAATAAATGTTCCACAGAATTTAACACTTTCACAGTATTATTCAGAGATTAACTAATAGTGCCTCTTATATTAGCGAGTCTGATTAACGAATGAACTACATTGCCTTAAGGAACCAATTCGGTTTTCACAGTTCTTTCAGACAGAAGGTAAAAAGCCAGCTCCTCCTAAAACCGATATCTCTGGAACGAATTGCATATTGTCTATTTGTAGTTGCTAAACCTTCTTCAAACCAAATCCATAAAGTATTGAGGAATTCTCTATCATTTAGATTTGACAAATACCTTGAAACCATAGCAAATCACATTTGGGGTTTAGGGACTGATGCGGCAATCAGGGAAGGGTCATTGGAGTATCTGTTGGGTAGCTGAACCTACATTTGTACTGTATATTAGCGTTCTGTATTGTTGCCTGTTGATCGCTTACTGTGAATCTCTATCATGACGTCATAAAGCAAATAAAGACAGAAGGCTGTACTGTGCTTTCCATTTTTGCAGCAGAGTTAATAAATAAATAATTTGTTGACTTCATGTTGAGGGAAAATTGAGGTTGTAAGTCTTCTTTATGTGTGTGTGGATCCCACTGTGATTCAAGCCAGACCTGAAATAACACTTTTCAGTTATTAACTTAACCTCTCTAAATCCAAGGGCAATACAGTCCTGTTTTGTCGTCAATCTACAGAGGATCTGATCTAATTGGTTCCCAAGGGTTGGTTGTAATGCTGGCCATACACGCTGAGATTAAAATTACGATCCATTAAAACCGACCAATGAAAGCATTTTATCGGCCTGAAATCCGCACATGTCCACATGGTACAACCGATAAAATACGATCATAATTGCCGTTTTTTTTACGGTCGTAATTAATTGGACATGTTGAAAAATTTTAATTGGTCTGGGAACATCGGGAAACTTCATACTGTTTTCATAGTGTTTACCGACCAATTACTGCCGAGGCTTCCCCTTTAAAAAAAAAAAATACATCACAATGGCCGGTATAAACGGTGATTAATTTCGATGACATTCTTGTAAAAAAAATACGATCCTAAATTGGATTTTCAATGTGGTAGTTTTTTTGCCAAATATTACGATCCAAACCGATAGCGCCGTCGGGATACATTGGTCTGTTTTAATGAATCGTAATTTTAATCTCGGAGTGTATGGCCAGCTTTAGTCAAGTTGGTTCAAGTCAAGACTTTTTTTCCACATAAGAAAGGAAAATGCCAATAATGTGTTCTGAACCTCCCAAAGACCCCCATACCTCTCCTTCATAATAAAAAGCATTGTATAATATGTGAAATTTACCAGAAACACCAAATATTTTCCTGGTTTTCTCCAAAATGTTAAAATGAGCTGAGCCTACCAGAAAAAAAAAATTGGCATCGCCATTCAAGGTGACATGTTTGTCTTTTAGGAAGAGAGGATGAAATGGAAGGTGGATATTGTTAGGAAGGAGAGTCCTTTTCCATTACAACATAAGGAATCCGACCTTGTTGACTTTTGTTAGATTGGTGACATGGTCCATGTTGACATGCTGTATTTACTTAGTGACATCAGGTCACATGAATGCCACCACGCAAGCTGAAGTTTTGCCCTTGGTCATAATTCTGGTTGGTCTTAAGTCAAGACAGTTGTAACTCAAGGGCCCACTGTGTTATCTGTTCTTTACTAAAAAGAGAGAAATCTGAACCAATAATTACACCGGTTCTTTAAGTTTAGCGGTTAATCAAACCTGTTCTCACAAACAGAATATTCCTATTTGACTAGAATGGATCAACGACCTGACTGGAATTCCCCAAAATGTGCACTATTGTAACGCGGTGGCAAACTGTATTTTAGGCTTGTACTCTTAAGGTAGCCACACCCTTTGTGTGCCGGCCATTAATTTGAATGGAACTGCCCTCCCCATTCCCCAAAGTAATTGGATCGGCCGGGAATTTACCACCATGTCAGATCATCGTGCGATCTGACATGCGACAGATTCCTGGTCTATCTCACCAGATGGGGCCATCTGATTGGCGGGAGCGCGCATGACGGTCGATTGGCCGGAAAATCAGGTCACAATCAGGCCGTGTATGGCCGCCTTTAGGCTAAGGCTCCACTATGGGTGGACACAAAAACGCAGCAAAACCGCTGGCGATCGGGCGCACGCATTTGAGCTGCGGATTGTGTGCAGTGCGGACATGGAAAAAATATGCGGTAAACCACGTATTTATTCCTGTAATCGCACTGCACCACCGCCAAGCTGCAGCAGTGGAGTCCGGCTCACTGGGAGTTATGGGAGCGGTTCAGCCACAGCTGAAATGCCGCGCTGCATCCGCTCCCAAAAAGCCTCAGTGGAGCCCAACAGCATATTAGAGTTAGTTTGTGCTATTTGGAGGAGTCTCATATTGGCAAATGCCATATCGACCGAAATAATCACACCCAGCCCCGGAAACACATACAACTTTATAAAATGAACTAACTGTCATTAGCCTGAAAAGCCTACCCAATCAGATGGTGTATGAA
Organism: Ptychadena robeensis; assembly: GCA_036250615.1. Classification (NCBI taxonomy): domain Eukaryota; kingdom Metazoa; phylum Chordata; class Amphibia; order Anura; family Ptychadenidae; genus Ptychadena; species Ptychadena robeensis. The sequence goes on along the minus strand of CM070042.1, from coordinate 50,362,292 downwards.
GTTTTAGGGAAGGCCTTGGTTCCTGGTATGTTTCATAAACTGTATAGTCGGGATCGGGATTGTTGTCATGCCCTTCTCTCACAACCTGCCCTGTAGAATAAATCTGTACAGTATTCAATTATGGTGGCCACTGGGGTCTCTGAGAGGTATAAGCAGGTAATCCGAGGTCTGAACACTGACACGTCAGTTTTAGCTGGGCTGATCATTTGAAACCGATGATACCTCCGTTCTACAACAGTGTTTTTGTACTTTTATGACGGCTTTGAAACAATTCCAAGTATTTTGCTGCTTTTGTTTTTAAACTTTTATTCCCAATGTGATTCCACTTTCTACGAATCCACGTATTGTTCTAACCACTAAACCATGCGTAACTGCTCACTGTGTTTGTAATTATTGTAGCTCCTACACCCCCACCCCCCCCCTTTCCAAAAGTATTAACATGTTATGTTCAGAATTGTAACTTTCATTTGTTCTGTATACATTTTTTTAATCTGTCATCTTCATACATTGAGTGTAAAAATAAAGTTATCTTACTATAACAGATTGTTGTCTCTGCATTTAAATCAAAGCAAGAAGTGCGGAGTTCCTATTATGCAAATTATATTGTTGTCTGATTTTACTAAATAGCCGATGTAAAGGGTTGTCCCCACTCAAGCGATCTCCCACGGAGTGATTATAATTGGGCACGCCCCTGATCGCGGCCATAGACATGAATGGATCTCAATTTGTTGATTTTAAACCACGCCCATTCATTGTCTATGGGCGTGATCATCATGACGTCACCATGCTGCGCTCAATCGCTGGTGCGTGTTGATCCCTTTTATGGCAAAGTGGTGCACATCGATTTTACATCAATTCCTGTTCAATAGTTGGTTTGTTCCTATCCAAAGTAATGGTGATCAACCTGGATTTAAGGACATGTCCGTTTCCTGTTCGATTGATTCCGGTTGAAGAAAGAGTTTTGTCTTTTTTTTTTGTTGAATAAACTTTTTATTGAACATTTTTACTTACAAAGAAAAGGCTGCACATACAGCCAACAGTAACACAACATCACGTACAACCCCATCGCAGTGCCCCAGCCACCGGCGCAGCATAAAAGGGATCAAAGAACATGGCATAGATGGCATTGCAATAGATATATATAGTCATTACTAAATGTCCAGGGTACAGATGAATCCAAAGCCACCAGAGTAGACAGTCAATAAGCCATCAGTACACACAGGATTTGCAGATGTAAAAAGTAGAACACTGCAATAGCTCAGCCATTCACCCATTCACTCACTCTGGAACCACTGGGCCCCCCACATCCGGATCCCCCCCCCCCAAGTAGGAGCATTTAAACAGATGGGGCTGCAACCCAGACCCCCCAGATCTTCGAATTTCTCATGGCAACCCCTACTTGCATAAAGAGTTTTGTCTTTCACTTCATGTTCGATCGCTGGCAAATGATCGTTAGTTACTGGAACAGAAAATCAATGTGTGTGGGGGGGCTTTAGGCTTGCCATACATGGGGTGATCCCCTTGCGATAGATGAACGATCTGGATGAACGATGAATGCAACTAATAGATGCGCACCACCTGGCAGCGGATTGCCGGTCGATACTTTGGATGGGATTCCCATCCACAATAATGGTGATCGATCACTTCAGATGGGCAGCCTTCGATTCCTGAATGAATGCACACCACAATCGATGATTCTGGAATTGAATACTAAAGCTCCCCATACACCTTTAGATCACTATATACAATTTCCTTTAGATCTACCAACAACTATGTAGTGCCG
>CM070042.1:50252308-50272281 GCA_036250615.1 Ptychadena robeensis | reverse complement strand
TGTCCCCCTCTGGTCACCCCTGAACCCCCTCCCCCGCTGAGCATCACCCCGCGATCCTCCTCCAACTTCGCCCTGAGCGTGGAATAGAAACTAAACTCCTTTTCGGCGCTTTCATGCAGTACCCATTAATGCCCACCAGGTGTCGCTGCAGGGCTACATGCTATTTTCAGTGCATTGTATTACGCTGTTGCCACCTGGTGGCTACGTCCGAGTACTACATCACAAGGGTGAAAGCCCCAAATATTATACTTCCCTTTACACCCCCAAGCAACCATTACCATATAGGAAATACAGCTGTGTTCAGTAACAGAGGTGGCTTCTGCTATAGTACACACTGAGATACACAGGTCATGTCATACTACCATACGCATGATTCCTGGACAATGTGTCCTGTATAGTCTTCAGAAAACTTTTCCTGTTATGTTCCTGATAAGAGGACGGGAATGATCTGATATGTGATTAGTAAACAATCAGCTCTTTCCTGCGGCTTCTGGTGTCATACTGAACAATATGACATTTATTACATGATAATAGATTATTATATAGCAACCACGACAATACGCCAGTAATACTCAGCGCCCGCCCGCTGTTTGAGAGCCTTTTAGGGTGTGGTATTGCTGTGCTGTATATTGTTTTCCATCCTATACATTACTATTGACAAACCACACCCAGAAACACATGTGCATTGATAATCAATAGGAACCGCACGTGTCTCCGGTGCAGCCGTGGGACGTCCCCGAATCCCCATGCCTGGACGGGGGTTGTGAATCCGCTCCCACGGCGCCCCCACCCGAGGGCATGACGCGCCAGTATAGACTTTACAGGGGGCGGAATTTACAGGGGGCGGCTGCACTGCACGGTTTTCCGTAGTGTAGACGCAGCCTAATTGGAATTGTGGCAGTATGCCCATGGCGATAGTTCGTGATTTTAATTGCCCCCATGCATTTCAATGGGTTTAATCACCCATGCCCATGGCTCGTTTTGGATCGTGGCCCATGGCCCATCCCCCCTGATTGCGGCCATAGACATGAATGGACATGTTTAAAAATGGTGTCTCAATGAGTTGAGACACAATGTTTTAACATGTCCCCTTTCATTCTCTATGGGCGTGGCCGAAAATCGCAGGAGAAAACGTTCCCGATCGCTTGCCATAGAAATCAGCGCCCCGTGATTAGACGCGCTGGAGGTATAGAAATTCCTCTGGTCATGGCCAAAAGTCCAACCTCAAGGTGGGTGGGGAAAAAAGAAGAGCAGTGCCTTGACTGTGGTGCCAAAACATACAAGGGCTTCCTAGGAATTGGTATGGCAAGGGTCAGTCCTGGGGGGGGAGATGGGCACCCTGGTCGGTGCGGCTGGTGAGACTGGATTCTGTCCCAAACCTATGACCACTTCCCTGGAAAGCATGTGTGGTCACTGCCGAACACCCACCTTTACCCAAGTTCTCCCCACATTCCCTCTGTAGGGTGTAGGCTTCCTTACCTGGATCTGATAACAGATGCAACACTCAATCTTAGCCAAAGATTTGACCTTCACCCATCTTGGCAATCCTGGTATGACCCCTGCTAGGGTTGCAATGTACTCTACTGCGTTTTCCGGAAAATAAGACCGTATTTTTTGCTCCCAAAGGACGTCATAAAGAAGAATATGGCACTAGGATATCAGGGTGGGGGGATCACTTAAGATGACACAGGGGGGATCAGAGGGGGCATCAAAATGGCACAGGAGACTCAGAGGGGGGATTACCATTTTAGTAACCCCTTCTGATCCTCCTGTGTCATTCTGATTGCCCCCTCTGATCCCCCGTCCAGAGTCACAGTACCGTATCTTCGGGGGTGCCTTATTTTCGGGGGATGCCTTATTTTCAGGGAAACCGGGTCGGAATGATAAATGCCCCAGCAGCTGTTCCCACGTTTCATATACTCATAACAGGAACTTCTACATCCGCAACACCTCTCATCCAATCGTGTCTATCACACATGATGGTGATCTGGACGCCATAAGACACGCGGACACCGTTATTCATACAATCATTAGTATATTTTTATTATTTTTTTCTTGGCAAGTTAAACATTTTTGCATAAATAGAGATATATATTACCTGAACTATTATTTATACGAGTCTATGTACAGCAAGTACAGGGGACGGCAGAGAATGGGGCGTCACAGTTTTATTCAGCTTTCATCACCATAAACGTCACCTTCCAAACCGTGAAGGCCCAAGCCGTCAGAGCCCATCTCCGGCCCACGACGACTAGAGGGAACCTTCATGTATTTTCGTGACGCCTTACCAAGTATCAGGAAGTGGAGGTGTCACCTATGGGGTGTGGACATTGGTTTCAAGTTTTAGCTGGAGACACCTTCACTCCAACTAAGGCTATGTCCCCACATAGGCGATTAATCGGTAATGGTAATCGCCATTGATCGCATACATTCAGTTGAATGGGCTTGTCCCCACTCAACTGATGGCCCCCCACAGTCTGATTATGGGCGACCGTGAATTTTTTTATCTGATTGCACCCATAGACATGAATGATTTCTGATCGCGTGTGGACATGATTTTTTTTATAATGGGGGCAATAAAAATAAAAACGCGGGTGAAAATCGCCTGGTTAATTGCACCCGATTGAGTGCATCCACCCCGCAGCTGATCACCTATATGGGAACATAGCCTAATGCCTGGCATACACATGCCGATAAGCGGCAGATTTTTCACCTGACCGACGGGCGTGTGCGCTCGCGCCGTTGGTCAGCGGAAAAATCGGCCGCTTATCGGTGTGTGCCCACATGGGGCGACAGATCCCTGTCGCCCCACAGCTCGGCCGGCCAGAGAACGGACATGTCCGATAATCTCTGGCCGATTGAAGCCGATGCCATTAGCTTCAATGAAGACCGGCGTCTTCACTGAAGCTAATGGCCGGCACACAAAGGGTGCCGGCCGACTGAAGGGGCCCCATAATGCACCAGGGTGCAAACGTGATGACATCATCACGTTTGCATTCCGGTGCATATCGGAGCTGGTCTGTCTGCACCCGTCGGGGTGTGTATGGCAGGCATAAGGGTAGCCATACACCTTTAGGCAATGCTTCCACTAGAGCGATCGGCCATGATCTTAATCGCAGGTGGCGATCTGCGGAAATGTTCTTTGACCGTGATTTTCGTACAGGCATTTTTTTAGCCGCGACCATAGAGAACAGAAATTGCACGCAAATGGCGACAACTGCCGCGCTCAAAAACGCAGTAGGGTTGTGGTCAAATTCGCGGGAGATCGCTCGTGTGGAGTCATGCCCATTGAGTTTAATGGGAGCTAGCGCATCAGCAGTGGTCGCAAGTGATCGCGGCAGATTGCTCTAGTGGAAACATAGCCTTAGATTTCTCTGTCAGATTTCTTTTAGATCTCCTTTTGCTTTACCAAAACCATGTGATATGAGGGACTTTCTAAACCATCAAGTCTACCTGTGTTCAATCACAGAGGACCCGGCACTACATAGTTGTTGGTAGATCTAAAGGATATCTGACAGAGAGATCTAAAGGTGAGTGGTCAGCTTTACCAATGTATCCTTTGGCCCTGGAAAGTATAGAGATGTACTAAAACATGTAAAACTCAGTCTCTGGAATATACATTGTGCTATATCATTATTTCCCCTGTAATTTTATGTAAAAGACATCAGAGCCCTTTTGTTTAAAAACTAAATTTAGCCAAAAAGAAAAAAAGAAATGGATAATGAATAATATAGAAATTCCTGATCGCTTTGCGCTGCAGATCTGGGCTCATTCACTCGCCATTTCCAAGGACATTTTCTGTTATTTTAAGCGACCATGAAACGACCAGTCATGGTCAACGAACACACTTAAGGCTGCCATACACGGCACGGATTCGTGCCGGATTCTGGCGCGATGGATTCCGGGCGCGTGCACGCGGATCCATCGTGCCGGAATCCCCTGCAGCCCACCTTGCCCGTCCGATCGCATCCGATGGATCAGGGGCACAGAATCGGATCCGAGGAAGAACCAACCTGTTGGTCTTTTCGGTCCGATTCTGCTCTGATCAGGGGACGTTGCGGTCCGGGAGGCGAGCCATCGGACACGGATCCGGCCGTGCAAGGTGGGCTGCCACGATCGGATTCCCTAATTGGCTAATCGTTCTCACCTGTGGATGCCGGCGGAATCGCCGGAATCCATCGGGTGCTGAATCGATCAGCCAGGGAATCCGTGCCGTGTATGGCTAGCTTTAAAGAACACAAAATGTACTGTCACCAATCAGCAGAATGTTTTCTGACTTCAGAACACCTTCTGTCGGGGTCAGAGGGTCACTAAACGACCCCATTCTATAGGAAAGCTCAATAAGCTCCTCCAGCACTGTGCAGAGCTCTTATCAAAATGTGTTTTAAGCTTTAAACTTGACTTTTGTACAGACGTCTATACTTAAAAACAGCAATAGCACTTTCTACCACAAGAGGGCGTCTGGAAAGCACAAACCTCCCTGGGGGGTGACACCAAAGAGGTGGGGGGAGGGTGGCACCATGTTATGGAGGCGGTGTCACAACATTGTGTAGAGTACTGTGTACAGTGCGATACAGGCATACCGCCAGGGAGGTTAAATGACTCGCAGCCTGTGTAAATGAAGCCTTCGAGAGCTCTCTGCTTGCTTCCTAAAAAATAATAAAACCTATTTTTATCTGGGTCCTCTGTCTGGTATTCTGGCTTATTACCCGCTGGTTTGTCAGCGGGGTAAGGAGAAATCTCTGGGGCCAAACAGAGGCTCTAATCCAGATGTGGGAAAACTACAGCCCGCAGATCATATCCGGCCCGTTTAGCCTTTTTACCCGAACCTTTGTCACCACGCTATGGCTCCCTTCTGCTTGCTCCCTGCAAAAAGTATAGATAATGCTTAGTAGATGATGTTATGGTCTCTTTCTAGAGGCCATAGATTGTTGGAACAGAATGTTTAATATGCAAAGCCTCTATAGATATATATTTATATTCTTTCTTTTTGTAAACCTCCCTGGCATTTTTTTATAAAGCCAGTACAGAACATGTTTCAGTCATGTGTTTACATTTTCCACCTAGGCAGGGAAGACTTGGGACTGGGTTCTTTATCCGGCCCCTCTAAAATACATTGTGGCTCATGAATGAAGAAGTTTGCCCACCCCGGTCTTATCCTCACTCAGCTGTGTGACAGAAGCGGCTCTGGCAGTGTTTTATTGTCCTCGGCTGAGGAACTTCAGAAAGGTAGTAACTCTAAAGGACATGGACAACAGCGATGTGCATTCACCCCCCACAGAACAGGTCATAAGAGGTGAGTATGAATCATTTAATAAACGATGATGTGTTCAGTGAATCCTCGTGGATTTGAGTACAGCACCATTAGTTGGGGAACAGGTAGGTACCGTATTTTTCGCACCTGAACATAAAACGCACCCAGTTTTTAGAACAGAAAACCAGAAAATTTGTATAAATGCAATACCAAATTCCGTCACTAGATGTCACTAGCAGCACTCTTATCACGACACGTCATCTTCCTCACTGATCAGGGGAAGAGGGGGGCCGCGGGGGGGAACGGCTCCAGAGTCTCTCCTCTCCCTCTACGGCTGTGTAAATGGAAGCTGCAGCTTCCACACACAGGGAGATAGATCGGAGATAGATAGACCATCAGCAGGGCTCTACTGGTAAAAGCAAAACAGTTAAGATGTGAGATTTGGCCGTGGGCGGATCTCTCATCTGACTGCTCCTCCAGCTTCCTGGCTAATCTTCTTGCTGGGAGCTGAGAAGCGACCACCTGTAAGACGCAGGCACTTCCACCCCCCACCCCTGATTTATTTTGTGAAAAAGTGCATCTTATAGTCCAAACAATATGGTAGAGGTCAATTGTCACCCGACTTGGCCAAGCATTGAAGATGCCTTCAAGCCAAGTATAACCCTTCCCTTACCCTAATAGTACAAAGACACTAAACAAACTATTCTATAGTGTAGGTACCACACCATGCTTCACAGGGAGGGCAGTGTAACGCTAAATGTCTGACATCATTAATGGAAGCTGCCAGAATACGCCTATAGAAGCCGACACTGTTCTATGTAAATTTCCAGGGCTGTCAAGGTATTAAGCATGTAACAAGCAAAGTATTGGGATTGTTAACCTGCATATTCGTTCCAAGTTCATTAAAGCGTATCTAAACTCACCTCATGTACTTTATGTCCCTCGCTGGCAAACTGCCCCTATGATTAGGACGATTTGTAATGAGATAATCCCAAGTATCCCTCACCATCAAAAACCGCTGCGCTGTATCTCAGCGGCAATCTGGATATAGAAATCGGTTACATCATCACGTGTGTATACAAGTCTATGAAGCTGCGTTTTCCCCAGTGAAAACCATATCTCCATGGCCTCAAGTGGTCATACACGTTACTGCAGTCCATTAATGTTCTGAAGATTGGAAACTGGATGAAATCTGATGACTGCTACAGACGACAGCACAAAAGGTAAGTATATTTAAAGATTTTGGAGCCACCTTGTACCAGAAGGTAAGTAAAAATGTCATTTCATTTTTTGGTTTCTCCCTTTAGGTAGTTAAGAAACATTAGTCAGCAAGCCCTGACAAGTTCCCTTAATGGGAATACTGCCCTGTCAATGGCAATGTGAATGTTTTAGTAAAACAAAAATTATTGGTGGAGGGTTTGACACTGTAGAGCCCAGGTGCCCAACCTGCTGCCCTTTGGATGTTCATCAGCGGCCCCCCTTGGTCCTCCACTTATGGCCCCCGAAACATAACTGTTGGAATTCCTCTGCCCACCGATCCCCAGCTTACACGCCCAGGATCTTCTTAGAGGTCCTGAGCAAGTCATTTGCCTCTCCTCCTCTTCCTGCTCTTAGAAGATCCACGTGTTGGCGGGGATGGGCAGACTGGTGAGTGCCTATGCTATGAAAAAGGCATGACTGTATAATATATATTGTGGCACATAACCTCAGAATAGTGGCACATAACCTTTGAAGGTATTAACTGAAAATGTTATGCGCACTTTGGTGAGGCTGAGGGCCGCACTTGTGGCCCTCTATATCAACCCAGTTGCCCACCACTGGTGTAGAGTCTTCAATGTGGGGGAAGCTGTAGCTTCCTATTCCAGAGAAGTCTGTGCATACCACCGAGCAACGTCCATAGAGATCTTCTCACCACAACTGTGCCGTCCCTCTTTGTTTCTGCTGTTATTGTGCACACAGCCGCCCCACGTTGTGTGTTGTATAGATTGTACTTTTGCAGCTAAGCTGACACAATAAAGGATTATATCTGTAAAATGACACAAAGCTATAGGCATTACAAGGCACAGCACAAGCATAAAATGCATGTCTATTAACCCCTTTCCATCTCTCGCATCACAAGGTCCGGAGAGACACATTTGGTGATGGTGGTCCCTTTATTATTAGAAGGCCATTGGCCCGGGTAGAAATGTTGGAATTGGTCCTTTTGCCATAATTTTGGCGTCCAATGACACGCTACCAGGCCGATGAGTGCTCCATACAAAGGTGGGATGGTCAACGTTATGTACAACCAGGTCAGACGTTTGTATCTGACAAGTTTCGTCTTCTTTTGGCTCGTGACGTGTCCGTGAGATTGTGCTTCCTAATCCGTTAAAATGTGTACAAAGGATGCTGGGAAAACGCCTCTTCTATGCAGCTGACCATCGATGTAGCCGCTCTAGAGAGAACAATGGGAGATAGAGAGGGAAGAGTGAGTGCAAGTTTGCAGCAACCACTACGATCAGAGAAAATTAACTTCCATTTTCAGCGCTGAAATACAGGCAAATCCCGGGCCTTCTAATCTCAAAGTGGACCCATACTCACCTTTTTGTAGCTCAAAGTCAAACAGTCAGTCATATAATAAATAAAAATCTACAGCTCCTCTTATATCCATCACTGAGAGGCCTAGGAAGCCCACGGAGATATGTTTTCGGCAGTGAAAATTTCATAATACAACGCCATCTAGTGACCATTTGCATTACTGCAGTAATTTACTACCCCAAAAATTGGCAGCTAAAGAGGACTAGAGATTGCAATACCGAAGGTTGGAGGGAACAGGGGGTTAGTAAACTTTTTAGGACTGTAGAACACTTCTCCACCATCATGTTGGCTCACAGGTGAGTAAAACGTTTTAATTTATACTTGTTACTAGTTTATGCTAATTGGACCATGAGTGCCTTTGAAGTCCATCTGTTTTATTGAGATTTTGTATGTTACTAATTATAAGGGTGTGCCTCTCTCATATTATTGTCAAGACCCATCAGGGGGGTCATTTTCTTTGTGTTGCTTGTTACATCAACTTTTCGTCTACCAAAACCATGTAATATGAGGAGCTTTCTAAACCTTCCAATCACTATGTATTCTATCAGAGAGGTCCTGGCACTACATAGCAGTGTTATATACCTTCTAATCACTATGCATTCTATCAGGGAGGACCCGGCACTACATAGCAGTGATATATACCTTCCAATCACTATGTATTCTATCAGGGGGACCTGGCACTACATTGTTGGTAGGTCTAAAGGAAATTGTACAAAAATTGAAAGGTGTATAGGGGGCTTTACTCATTTAACGTCTTAACCTTCACTTAATATGCCCTTAACCTTCACTTGATACTTAGACTTAAAAACAAATTAACCTAATAATACTTCTGCAATTCCATACATTTTAAAACTGACCTGATCTCCATGGCAAACTCTACCGTCATATCATTTTGCAATATTTACACTGGCACTTCAGGGCACCGTCAGGTGTAGATACTCACCCACCAGTTGTCGTCTTCCTCCTCTGTGATTACTATAATCTCTCCTATGCTAAACGTCAGCTCATCTTCTCTATCAGCCGTGCAGTCAAACAAAGCCTTCACCCGTCTGAGCCTTGGTTTACTCTGAAATAGAAAAGAATATACATATATATATTTATTGATAGACACTCCCATTTATAATTGTATTGCGTGCACCTTAAAACCCAAGTATATGTCTTCCAAAACAACTTTCCTTTCCAAACCTGCCCCCCTGCCCTTGCATGACACATGAATTGGGGCATTACATCCCATAATGTGCCTATGGTGGGGCTAGGACATCTGATACAGACAAATGAAGACTTAAAGCCCCCATACACGTAGTGAGCCACCCTCGATAGATGAGGGATGACTTCTTCACGCTGCAGCCGGCCCCTCACAGGATCGACGGGCAACCTTTGTGTGCCGGCCATTACTTTGGATGTCTCCATCCAAAGTTATGAGATCGGCCGGAGAAATATGGACATGTCCATTCTCCGACCGAGCTTTGGGGCGACATGGATCTCTTGCTCCATGTGGGCACTCGTGATCCACAGTCGATCTTGTGGCCGATCGATAGCCATGAACGTGCATGCACATCGGTCGGCTGTGGTTTGCTACATGTATGGGGACCTTAAGGAGGGGGAGGAAGCTATCTCTGGAAGTTTTCAGGTACAAATATTTTTTCAGCATTTATACAACTAAAAAACAAATAATAAAACATAATAGGAACAACAAATACATTCAGTTCCAGATCTTTTCATCTTATTAGCCATCATGGAAATAGGAACCATGAACTCTCACCAGACTCATCCTCCGTGGCATTGGCTGAGGAGGCTCTTGGGTGGGCGTTGGCACACGGTACAGTTCCTGCACGGATGATGCTGGAGACGGGCTGGCCTGGGCAGATCTTTGGTTTCCTGCTTTTGCATATACTTCTGTCCTATAATCAACTGGGAAATGTGGACCGGTAAACATACAACATAAAGGTCATGAATGACTGTAGGCCAGGCATGGGCAAACAACGACCTGGGGCCCAGATTTGGCCCGTTAAGCTTTGTAATATGGCCCGTCACATTGATGAAAAGATGATCTGGGTCCCCTCTGCTTGTTCCATGCATCCGTACATATTTCCAAGAGGAGTCTGAACATCCACCTTATCTCTGCTTGTTGCAGTGAACAAGTGGAGGGGAGCAAGAGTGTCTTTTCATCTCCATCTTCATATTTTCATGTAAATATGGCAGTTTTTTTTCACCTTCCTGGCAGTATGATTTCTGTATTGAAAGCGCACAGGAAATAAAAAAAAGATTACAGTATCCCTAATGACTATACATTAATGTATATGACCTTATGTATCCTATAATTTTTATTGTTTTGTCTGTGAATTATATTGTCTATGGTGTTATATAAAAAATATGAATTAAAAAAAAAAGATTACAATATCCCCGCAGCATCATCAATGAAGTCAGACATGTCACAACAAGATGTTAAAGATCAGGTCAGTGGAGCCTGGAATCTAATCAATGGGTGCAATACCAGTGGTCAGTGGAAATGATAGGCCACTAGACATAGGCCATTCCTTTAAACTTAACTTGTTCGTGTTCTCTTTCAACACAGTTTATCTGGTTGGGTGTACCATAGTGGCTATATTTGCACTGTACACCAGTGGGTCTGGATGTGCTGATGGGGTGTAAAGGAATAAATTGCATGGCTCCGCCCACTGTCCTAAAACGAGGGTTTCTACCTAAACTTTTAGGATTTGTGATGGATTGGGGCATGTATATACCTTCTGTTTAAGAAGGCTTGATTGTTGAGTTGAGGGCTTTTTTATTCCTTTAATCCCTCGTCACCATAACTTTCATGGTCGTTCCTCTTTGTTATGGTTGGGTGTAAAAGCCCTGTGTAGACTGACTTATATTAAACAGAACTATGGATCCCCATGTGCTAGGCCAAGAGGGAGACCCATGTTCTCCTCTATACAACAAAATTTTGGGTTGAGTAACAGAAAAGGGGTTAATGTTGACAAATTACCTTTGGGTGGGACTTCTGGTACTTCATGAAGACTGCTTAGTTTTGGAGACCCGATGCTGTATAGAGAAACAGAACAATCATTTTAGGTAAGCCCAATCACAATATGGAGGTTTCTATGGCTGGCATCCTTGGGTAAATGCTAGTCTGGACAGTCCCTAATGTAAGGTATGTAGGCTAAACTATCACAGTGACCCCAGGGATCGCAGACAGGAAAGCTTGCGCACCACACAGCATGGCCAATGCAGGTCAACCAGCTCTGGCAGAGATTCGCTTTGGCCAAAACTAAATCCCCAGAGACCATATGGATGTGTTCACAGTCCAGAGGCCCTGCCGATAGATGGGGCATGTTAGGCTTGAATTTCCTGCTGTCCAAATGGCTACAGGAGATTCACCAGTCAATTGTTTGCCACGTTTAGCGCCAGGTGGCACAATGTGATTGGTCAATCTGCCCATTTACTAAGGATCTTTCATACATACAATTGCTCATTACTGCCTCTGTATAGCAGTGCGCTTGGGTGTGTGCCTGTTTTTGATTTACCTGTCCTTCTGCAAGTGTCTGATTCTGACATTGTTTGAACTCTGCCTGCCCTGACCTCGGATTGTCCTGGATCACACTTCCTGCCGTAAGCTGGGCATACACGGGTAGATTGCCTTGCAATCAAGACGCAATCAATCACAGCATGGTGACATCACCACGCTGTCATTGATCGCAGGTCAATGGAACGGGTATCAATGTGCAACCTTTTGCACATCAATTTCCGTTAGATGCTGACCCGGTTCAACCGATGTGAGTGCTGCTTTGGTGTAGCGGGGAAGCTGTGTCTCTGTCGGCTCTCACCGACTGTCTGCAGCTCCCAGCCAGTGTGAGCCGACAGAGACACTGTGAGAGGAGAAGCCAGCCGCAGAACTTCTGCTTTGGATGGAGTCATGTGGTCTCCATCCAAAGCAACAGACATGTTGATTGACAGCGGACCGTGATTTACAGTCCTGTCCGATATCCCTGTTTTCAAGCGGGATTGAAAAAAAACAGGGATGGCCGCATTAGATATGGACCAGATAGATGGCCGAGAGTGCGCACAGTGCTCGAAGTAGCCATCGATCTTGCCCATATCTATAAGTGTATGGGGACCTTCAATCCATATGCATCTGTACTGTTCTTTCCTGCACTGACCTTTGTGTATGACCCTTGGCTTGTTTTCTGGATTACACAATAAAGCCTGTTAATCATTACCCTAGATACACTAGATATATGGGTGTGTGCCCAGCTGCATTACACCTGTCTGACTCGCTGACCTGGAACTGGCATTAACCCAAAACTTTGAGTTTCCAGTCAGCAAGGTAGACACTTTAGAAGCCATAGGATCAGTAGGACAACCAGCTAGCATGGGAAAGGAATACAGGTAACTGTACTATATTATATTACTGGTTTTCCAAAACAGATATGTAGAGAGTTTGTGTAGTACTGACCTGGGTCTTCTGGATACAACTTCTGACTGGAGATATTTGGAGGGAGACGTGCAGCACGAACCATAATCTATTAAACAAACAATGTTTGGTATATAACCCCAATGGTCCATTATAAATGATTAGTAACGTGTAATTGGACAAGAAATTAGAACACATGTCCATGCTATTATTACAGAAAAGTGTTTTGAAAGAAACAAATATTTATAATTAATGTATAATCTGAAGAAAGAACCGTATAGTAAACGTATCGTTGGATCTATTGTTCATGGTGCACCATGCATCAGCAGGCATGAGGGGAGTTTCCATGTAAGAGGTCTATTTGTTATGGATAAATAAAGTTTTGAACATAAAAGAGTGTCTGTATCTGTATTTTGCATTGTGAGACCCATACGTGGGATTTGATTGGGCGGAATTCATTTGTGGGATTATTCCTTGAGCAGCAAATAGGTATTTGCTTTACACTTTCTGACACCAGAACCAATAAAGCAGGATTGCAAACTTGAGTGAAGTCAGTGGTTCCCTAACTGGAGGTGCAAAGGTATTCGGGGGGGGGGGGGTTCACCTAAGGTGGGCTGCAGAGGTAGCACTCGTAGTCCCCTATTTGTGCGCTGTCGGCCAGAGAGAAGGGAGGGGAGAGAACTGCAGCACTCAGCCTATTGGCTCTCAAAGCTCTCAGGTCCCTTTTCTGAGCTAATGAATGCATTGCCCCTCCCCTATTACTGCCATGCAATCAAAAGCTTGGGGTGGGACAAGCAGGAAGCCTACCATTGGGGAACAAGCTGCCGACAGTTAATGTGGTGTATGGAATATGTGTGTCTTTGTGTGTGCATTAGTATGTGTATATTGCATGTCTCTGCATGGTGCGTGTGTGTTTCAGATCCACATTTCTGCATGATTGTTGTGTGTTTATGATGCATGTCTCTGTATGACTGGTGTGTGTGTATGACGCAGGACTGGTGTGTGTGTATATAATGCACGGTTCTGTATGATTGGCGGGTGTGTGTGTGTATAATGCATGATTGGTTGGTGTGTATATGTGATGCATGTCTTTGTATGACTGATGTGCGTATGATGCATGTGTCTGCATAATTTGTATGTGTGTATATGATGCATGTCTCTGTATGTTTGGTGTGTAATGCATGATTGGTGTGTGTGTGTATATGATGCATGATTGGTGTGTGCCTATGATGCACCCATATGATGAATAAGTTGTATTTCAAATCAAGTTTGAAATGGAATCTGAGTAGTTTGAACAGGGGGCTCAATAATGTTCCTATCTAGAAAAGGGGGGCTCACAGGGAAAGTTTAGGAACCACTGTGCTTAGGTATATTTTTAAGGAATATAGTGGGGAAGGAGTTAGTTTACCAAAAATCACATGAAATGTTTCCATATTCACCCCTTGGGTGCTCCAAGTGTTCCCAGGAGTACCAAGAACTGAGATTGCAATGACAGACCTTCTTTAACTAGGACCTATGTTAGCCTGTAGCCACCATTAAAGCTGAACCCATCCCTTGAAAACCAAAAGCCTAAATCTGATTGGTAGCCATGGACAACACAGACAGAACTTAGTAAGACACAGTAAGAAAGTGGTCACCTTACCGAAATGGAGGCTGCTTTGGCTGGAGGGACTGTGTGGGATGACGGGGGCTGGCTCTGAGAGCGCCCTCTTGTGCTTTGTAGTCAGTGGAGGTGTAGCGGATAACTTTTTGGGTATAGGTGAGGGGCTGGCAGGAGGAGGCGGAGGCGGTACATTGGGCGCTACAAAAAGTACAAACAACATGTCAGGATAGTCGGGTTGGTTTAATGTCTTCAATAGATTCAAACAATTCATCATCTTTAATAACAAACACCAAACATAGGCTTGGTGAACTGAAAATCAGTGTCTGTGTAGCCCACAGCAACCAATCAGGTCGTCACTAGTTTCTTATCTGTGTCGGAAAAAGAATATGGAAGTTAGTTGGTTGCTTTAGGCAACCCAGACACTTCCTTTACTCCAGTTCCAAGCCATAGTGTAGATGATACAATGATGAGGACTCCATTCCTAATGCAAAGCAATACAACATTGAAGAACTCAACACCTTCCTCTCTACACGCCGCTATGCAGGGAACTACAAGTGTCTCATATCAAGAATCATTACTGTCTTATTAGTTCTGTATCATATTTCAAGTGATACTTGTGTGATTCCACTAAACAGAAAGCAGAGCCTGCGTATGTAATCAGGAATGATCACCACCCTCCATATGTAGTGATAATAGGGAGGTCAACAGATGGAATATGTACCTCTGATGGGGTTACGGGGGGGCAGAGGAGGTGTATACGGCGTTGTGGGGGTCCCTGCATTTTCGCCACACAGCTGTCCACCTCCTATGTCATAGCGTGAATCCTGAGACACTTGTGAAGCCCGCCTTAAAAATGACACGGGAGGTCCTCGTTCTGTGAACGGAGAACCGGGTGACTGGAAACAACTGTATGGCCGCAGATTTCGCTCCTTCTTGATGGGGCCCAGCTGCAAAAAGGCAAAAAGAGATAAGTTACCCTCATTCCTCAATTAAGGAATTGTCCCTACTAATGAGTAAATGTGGTCACCCCATAACATATATATATATAACAAGGTGACCATACGGATAAGAAACATTTGTCCACAGATATCCTCATTCCCCAATTTAGGGATTGCCCCTACCAATCAGTTAGTGTGATCACCCTATGACATATCTAGTGTAAGGTGACCACATGGACAAGAGATATTAGTCCACAGTTACCCCCTTTCCCCAATTTAGGGATTGCCCCTACCAATCAGTGTGGTCACCCTATGAAATATAAAAGAAAAGTGACCACATGCATAAGGGACTGTACTGTAATTTAGGGATTGTCCCTATTACTCTGTTAGTATGGTCACCAAATGACAATCTATTGCAAGGCCACCACATGCATATAAGACCTTAGCCCACAGTTACCCTCATTACCCAATATAGGGATTGTCCCTACCAATGAGTAGTGTGGTCACCCTATGACATATCTAGTGCAAGGTGACCACATGGATATAAGACCTTATCCCACAGTTACCCTCATTACCCAATATAGGGATTGTCTCATCCAATGAGCAGTGTGGTCACCCTATGACTTGTGCAAGGTGACTACAGGGATAAGGGACCATACTTCACAATTAGGCTATGTCTCCACATCCGTCGGGATGCTAAGTGCAGTGCTTGGTGGGGGTCCCAACAGATCCCATACACTTTACCTGCTTGGCGGATGCTGTGTTGGCGCTGAGCTGTTCCACCAATGCAGGGGTTAACGCAGTGCAATACCTTAACCCGTGCATCGGCTTAGCATGCCCTGTTCAGACATCCGCCGGGCAGGTACAGTGTATGTGATCCGTTGGAACCCCTGCCAAGCACTGTGCTTAACGCAGGCGTCCCGACGGATAACAAAACGCTGTGGAGATCCACCCTAAACCTCTTTCCCCAATTTAGGGATTGTCCCTATTACTCTGTTAGTGTGGACAACCCATGACATACAGTATATAGTGCAAGGTGACCACATGGATAAGATACGTTAGTCCACCGATATCCTCATACCCCAATTTAGGGATTGTCCCTACCAATTCATAAAGCTGGCCATACACCTTTAGATCTATCTGTCATATATCCTTTAGATCTACCAACAACTATGTAGCACCGGGTCCTCTGCGGTGCTACATAGACTTGATTGGTTTAGAGAGTCCCTCATATTACATGGTTTTGGTAAAACAAAAGGAGATCTAAAGGTAATCTGACAGAGAAATCTAAAGGTGTATGGGGGGCTTTAGTGTGGTCACCCTATGACATATCTCGTGCAAGGTGACCACATGGATAAGAGACGTGGCAGATTACTAACCTTTTCATCAAGATCGTCATCGCTCTCATACATGTCATCCTGACGCAAACGCCACTCGTACTCCACGTGAACACGCATGTTAAACTGATTGTTCTGAGCTTGGAGCAGCTAATGGAAATGAAACAAAGGTGAGAGGTGGTCACAGAAGTGGTCACATAGGAGGCAACAGAGAGGTAGAGAAAACCACACTGCCCACCTGGTAGTTTCAGGTATACCCTACCCACAATTTTTAATAAATGACAAATCTCCCCCAATACATTCCCATTGTACTCTATGAATTGAATTCAGTAGGTGGAGTATGACCACCATAACTTGAGGTATTACGAACGGAGGTTGGGTGGTTTCCATTGGGTTAGTGTTACCAAGCAATGAGAATGATCAGGTAAAGCTGTGAATGCAGCTCAGAGGCCACACTCCATGTAGCCGGGGCTGCCTGTAATTTACCCTCAAGTTCTGAGCAGACTTCTAAAGGAGGAAGTCAGCTGATTAGAGGGGAAAGCTGTAATTCTGTATAATCCTGAGAAGATAAATTACAGGTATTTCTGGCAATTTCAGACAAAGTCGTCATTTTTAATTAAGTGAAATTGTAATGCAGCTTTTTCAGTAATCACAGTCATGTCTGAAATTCCGTCTTACCAGATCTTCACATAGACTGTGCTTCAGGCGTCTGGCGATGTCCAGGGCGGTCTCGCCGGCTTCATTTTCTGAGACACAATATAAGACACAAAGTAAGGAAATCATTCATTGTATTCTCATATATCATGTGGATTGGGACACCATCTCCCTTCTACCCCAATGATGGTGCAGGACAAGCCCAGCACATCTACACCAGGACAATGGATGTCAGAATCACATGGGACGGCCAATATCCAATCAAATGTGTTTTATTTAACATCCATCATGGTAAATGTAATAAATGCTGTGGGGGCGAGTACATGACTCTGGGCAAGTCCTTATTTTTTTTAGCCTGCCCTTGTTAAACAATCACTACATTTGCTCTGTAAAGTCTTAGGCTATGTTTCCACAGCATTGTGTGATCCGTCGGGACCCCCTACGTTAAGCGCATGGCGGGGGGTACCGAGGCATCACATACACTTTAGCTGGCTGAGCAGGTAAAGTGTATGTGCTCCGTCGGGATCCCCGCCAAGCACTGCGCTTAGTGTAGGGGTTCCGACTGCACTACGTTAATCCCCGCATCGGCGGAACGGCTCAGCGCGGTGAGAACCAGCATCCGCCTAACAGGTAAAGTGTATGTGCTCTGTCGGGACCTCCCACCAAGAACTGCGCTTGGCATAGGGCAGTGGGCCCTCA
The DNA here is from genome assembly GCA_036250615.1 of Ptychadena robeensis. Lineage (NCBI taxonomy): Eukaryota > Metazoa > Chordata > Amphibia > Anura > Ptychadenidae > Ptychadena > Ptychadena robeensis. The sequence goes on along the minus strand of CM070042.1, from coordinate 50,254,805 downwards.
TTTTTAACCTGTGTTTAAAGGGGGTCTTGATAATGTTCCTAAATAGAAAAGGGGGACCCTGCAAAGAAAGTTTGGGACCACGGCAGTTAGGTGTCCTAACGGATGTGGAGACATAGCCTTAGGAATCACTATAGCCTTTCCAATATGAAAATGTATGTAAAACCCTGCCATGGCACTAGATGACTATATTTCATGGTGTCATTACCCCCGTGCAAAGTGAGAAGTGACACCAAACATTCCCACCACAGATTTTTTGGTCTCCGATCTCCCTCAAGAACCACAGCTGCAATGTCAGTGTGACAGCTGCCCAGTCTTGACCCTCACCTATTGTGAATGGTACCCAAGTCCAGAGGCAGCATATGCATCCTCAGCATCCCTTTAGTCATGAGGAGATAAATGTTTAGGATAGTGATATTTCTATTGACCTGCAGCCACACAGTGCCCACTTACTGATCTTTACATTGACTTTGGCCCTCAGGAAGAGTTTCATGCTCTCTGTTTTATTGTACAAGCTGCAGTAATGGAGAGCAGTGTTCCCTCGCACGGTCTGCTTCACTAGATTCGCACTGCAGGAGAAGACAATATAAATATTCATCAGTAAAAGCCTCACAGAGATTTATATATAAAAATGTATTGCAGCATTCTAACACACTCGCATATGCTAATAAGACAATGTTATGTAGAAAGGGAAGGGATGACTTACCTGTTGTGCACTAAAAAGTCTACTATGTGTAGCGATGTGCGGTCAGACAATAAGACCGCCAAGTGAAGAATGGTTTCACCGGCCTCCTTTAAACACAAAAATACACAAGTGTCACACTTCCAGCATATAACACACAGAGCATATTCAGACAAAGAGGAGACTGTAGACAATATCAATATAGCTTGTCCAATGTCCAAAGACCTAGGAATAGCCAACATCGTCCACTCTTTCCTCTCCAGCCTAAGGGTATGTTCCCACATCTGGCGGGAGGTCCCGACAGAGCACTTATACTTACCTGCTCGGTGGATGCTCTCACGGCACTGAGCCATTTATACAATGCAGGGCTGAACATTGAACCTCTACATGTAAGTAAATGTGCTCCGTCGGGACCTCCTGTCAAGCAATAGGCTTAGTGGAGGGGGTCGTGACAGATGTGAAAACTCCCCCTTAGGCTATATGCCAACTTTGGTGATTGTCCGCGATCACCGGCGATTTTAATCGCGGCACGGTTATAGCGCCTATGCATTTTAATGTGCTCTTTCCCACAGCCGCGATCTTAGACATGAATGGACGTGTTTAAAAATCTCGTCTCAATTCATCTAGTGGTTGCAGTGCTAATTTACCTGATAAAGTGAATTATTGAAATCTTCATTATCTGATATTGTGAGTTACTCACAAAGCATCTGAACATGTTATTATATTCAGGATGTCACCAGACTCCTGTATGGAGATACCTTGGGAAGTTACAGGCCTACAGTGAAACAAACTTTTTTTTCCATTAAAGACTATGGTGCGCTTCTGGTACAGAAATGTGTATCTCAGCAGTGGGCTAGGGAGGTTAATATTGAATAGGGGATGATTAGTGGCTATGGACGCCTTCAGAAGCAAACAATGCTTTCCAAAATCCAATTTTCCCAAATTTTCTAACTTACCTTAATAAATAGGAAAAATTTATATTTGCTCAGAAATAAAGCCAAAGCCTTTGATGCCTAAAACAATCCCCCATGCAGCATTTAGGTGGATTGACTGCGACATCCAAACACGCCATGCAGTGTTGCTACAATGATCTATCATCATAATTATTATAGACTTACCTGGGCCGGCTGTGGGATCGGCTCTGTGAGATCCACCTTCTCGGCATAAGCCTGGATCAGCGCATACACGTCCTTAAACTGGACGGCCTCCTGAAGCTCGTGCAGCCGTGCCACGGGGTGCGTGTTGCTTCTCTTTGTGTACAGCCAGTGTACGTACTTGGAATTTATAAAGTCTTTTCTTTGGACCCTGAAAAACCAACATATATTAATATAATGGATTACCAGAACTACCGGCCAGGGCTGTTTCTAGCTTTTTAGGGGCCCCTGAATGCAATGTTCATGCTCAGGGCCCCTGTTGACCATGGGGTAATATTGAAATATTGTAGCAGTAAATAGCAGCCAGCTGGGGGGTGGGGGGTGTGCTACTGAAGCTGTGAGTAGTGTGAGCATCCAAGGTGTCCCCGGGTCCCTATGCCCACGCATATTCGGCATAGTGAGAGAAACGGCCCTGCTACCACCGATGCATGTAGAATAAAGAGAGTATCTGGATAATGGAGTCAAGTCCAGAAAATACACCCTGAATGGATTCTGGGTAGTAAAAGCCTTTAGAAAGTACTGCGGGGAAAGTCTGAGTACCCAAGAATGATTACATGCTAAATATATGAGTTAACTCTGTAAAGTACGCATCATCCAAGAAGAACTAATCATTTATGCATCACTTAAGCTAGCCACACACGGTTCGATTTTGGTTCAATCGATG
>CM070042.1:50227181-50242820 GCA_036250615.1 Ptychadena robeensis | reverse complement strand
ATATGTCTGTGTAATGTATGTGGGGGATTTTTTTTTTGAGTTTACTTCCGCTTTAATATGATATAGCGCAGCGGAGGTAAATCTTCAATAACCCAGTAAGTGATGTGGTCATGCCGTATAACGACACCCACACTCTTGCAATATTTAGGGAATGAGTCAGGAGACCCAAGGGATTGCAGAGCACTGTACTCCTCTAAAGCAGAGAGAAGACCGCACATTAATGTGTTTAATTCGGAATAATGGAGCCAGCCAAAATAACATAAGCTTTCAGCCATTCTAGCATCGTGATGATGATGTCATTGTAGACCTCCTTATGGACAGGAACATATGTAAAGACCTCAGTGTGGTGACATCATCACTCTAAATCCACCATGATGTCACATAATCCAAGCCTCGACTATGATTGATACAAACAGAATGTATCTCCAGATGTAGCAACAAACAAGAGCCAGAAATAAAAGAAAGACGCCAAACAGTGCAAAATCTATTCAAGGACATCTGCCGCGTTTAACACCTAACATATAGACAAGCCTCCCTCTGCAATATGACGGATGACGAACCCTCGCCATTTGCAGCATCCGACCAGCTCGCACCTCATAATTAATCTGTCAGCTCCATTCTCTGCAGCGCCTCGAAGAGAGGTCTCTCTTATTTACAAAAGGATAAGCGAGATGACTTGTTATCAGCCAATTAGATAACCTTTTAATATATCCTTTTTAGAAAGGCCTTGTAGAGTAATTACTTTTCTGAAAGCTGCTGCGCAGATTTTAATTAGCGGAAGAATAATTTGTACCAATCATGCATTCGTTGCTGTATCTGCATCTATACACGCAAAGACATATTTTTCAAGCTCAAGTAAAGACAAAAAAAATAAGCCGTGAATATCTGGGGCTGTTATTTGTTCCTGGATAATGATGTATAAAAAACAAAAGCTGATATACAAGTGCCAGCTTATGGGTCTACATCTACAAATCTGCTCGTAGTCTCAGCTTAGGTCGTCACTGGGTCTTCCAACAAAACAATGACCCAAAACCTACATCGAAATTAGTCCAACAGTTCCTAAAGCATACCAAAACCAAGATCCTGGAGTGGCCCGCACAGAGGCCAGACCTCAATCCCATTGAGAATCTGTGGAGGGTGCTCAAAGTGAGTGTCCATGATGGAAAACCATACAATTTGGGGCAGCTAGAACAATTAGTAATCGAAGAATGAGCCAACATCCCTCTGGAGACCTGACACTTTAGAGGTGTGAGATTTTATTTTGATATCGTAACACCCTTCAGAAGCCTACAAATGAAGAACAGGAAGTAGGATCCTTGAAGATTTTTCATTGCTCAAACAGAAGAATTTTTTGTAACATATAAATACCCCAAAATGTGCTAATACGATAAGTCTCCTTATGTAGGACCAGGGTATGATATGTTTGTCAATTTCTTTGAGTGCTTTGAAGGTGTACTTATCCCAATTAGGGAATAGAAGAATGTTTTAAACTGACCAGCACTTTCAAGTGTAAAATAGAGTTGCCCCTCTTTCAATAGACCCCTCTGTGCCTTTATCTTGGTCAGCTGAACAAACAAAAAAGCTGCCAATGATCATTAGAGGAATATGTAGGGGAGTGAAGATATTCTGAAAATCCAGACCAACATTCCTGACCTCACATACCATCCAAGCTCTCTTATAACTACTTCAAAGTTAAAGCGGTTTTAAACTAAAACTAAAAAAAAAGCACATATATGAAATAGGCACATTACTTACCTGTCCAGCAGTATAGATCCTGGAAAACTGCTACACAAAATAAAATAAAACATACTTACCTTCCTCACTGTCGGTGGAAACATCTTTATTAAGGGCAAGATGAAGCCACTTCCGGATCCATTGTTCTCAGGGCAGCTGACACCAAACCGCCCACTCCTACACAGACAGAGACTCGCTCCTCTGCAGGGTGCTCCGGTGTGGGGGAAGGGGGGGGGGCAGTCAGCTGCATACATGGAGCTGTCGGCTGGGTGAAGAGAGGCTTCTCTCTCCCCTCTTTATCCATCACAAAGTCTTGAAGATGTGACGCTGACATCACATCTGCGAGACTGAGGATTTCCTACAGCCACAAGGGCATCTGGGAGAGATATCCCAAATATCCTTGCAGCTTGTGAAATATTGCAGAGGCGATATGCAACACCTTTGGAGGGGTGGTCTCTAAAAAGACACCCCTTCTGCTGTCAGAAAAAGTTTTTTAATTTTCAATCCGAGATCTCTGAGCTGCAGTCGATACTGCAGAGTGACCTACCAGGTGAATGATAATCTATAATAAGTGAGTAGAAAGATTGATAGTTAAACGTCTGGATACAAATATAACTGTGCAGGAGACCACTGTGGCTACAGCCACACTCGGAGGCCCCCAGACTGGGACTCAGCACCTGGACCGCATAGAAACCTCTAGGATTCGGCACATACACGGGGTCAAACGGCATCTCCTACACCCAGACTGCATTGGAGGTGGTCTGAACCGCGGTACACACACACACCCCCCAGAGCTCCCACCACCATTGGTGGTGAGCCTTGATGCGGCTTGGTCGGGACTGACCCCACAGTTTGCTAGGGAAGACAACCGTGCTTCCTGATTCAGAGATCAACCTCTCCCCATTCTTAGGAGAGGTGTAAGTCTTACAACACTAAGCATATCCAGACACATCGCTACGTGCACTGGCCTGATGAAGCCTTATTGGCGAAACATGTAGCCCCTCGTGCACCATATTCAAACCATCGTGAAGGTCTACTTCACCGCTTTTGTGTATTGTATATGCTTTTTTTAGACATTGTGATGGTGTAATAGCGTGTCATAGTTTTGTATCACATGTTTTGATTGATGATATGCTATATTACATCTTTTACATATTTGGTCTTACACACAGGACCTGGATGAAACCAGGCAATCTGCAATACTAAGATCATATTTTATGTGATTCTCCTTGATTAATAAAATAGATTCTTAACATATCCCTGTGACTGCACCATTGTATCACTGTTCCAATCAGAGTCCCCAGAGGGATCCCTTTTGTGTATTTGGATACAAATATAAAATCTCTTACACACCAAGGCTTCTCTGCGAGGACAACATACATTTGTTGATATTCAATATATGACTTAAGGCGATATATACGTACAAGCCCAATAATGTAACCGCATCAGCCAAGAGCTTAGAAAAGCTTCCGCTTATTTTGAGACTATTGAGTATTTTTTTTCTGCAAATACGTAAAGCTTTAGGAAAATGTCAGGGTGTGATATTTACCAAAGAGGCTGCGGGAAGGGGAAAATGAAATAAAAAATCGATTAACTTACTCTCCTGAACTTTGGAAAGCAGAGGGAGAAGAAATACAGAGAGAAGAACGTTAGAACGTAAATGGCACAAGGTTAACCATATCAGTACTAGGCAGGTTTGAAATGTACATCATGCAATATAAACAGCCATTACCCAATCACAAGGACTTTTAATTACCTTATAGTACACCCAAATATATTTTATAAACAATATAAACTTGCAGCAGGAATATTTGAAGTGTTCAAGTGAATTGGATCAATGCTGTGAATGAAATCAATGTAATACCAACTTTCTGCCACTAGATGTCACTAGCAGCAGTACTATCACGGCACACGTCGTCATCTTCACTGTTTGGGAGGACAGGGGCCACGGGGGGGAACTCCCTCTCTGGCTGTGTCAGTGGAAGCTGCAGAGTGATTGTAGCTCCCACAGACAAAGAGAGAGAGATAGATAGGATAGATATCTCTCTCTTCATTGCTTATACCAGCAGGGCTCTAGACTCTGCTGGCATAAGCAATAATACAGTTCAGATGTGAGATCCGGCCATGAGCGGATCTCTCATCTGACAGCTCCCCTGCTAATCTCCTTGAAGGGAGAGCTTACGGGGAGCCAAGGCGCGACCACCCGTGGCCGAGATGGTCTTGCATTCGGATCATAAGACGCATGCACTTCTCTCTCCCCCCCCCCCCCCCCGATTTCTGGGGGGGAAAATGGCGTATTATAGTCCGAAAAATACGGTACCTCTCAACAATCCATGTTTCTCGTCTTTGATACAGATTGTCCAGATCATCCACAAGGCAAGGGCCTTAAGCTAGGCATACACGGTTCGATTTTAGTAGGATCGATTTCCGATCCAATTTCCGATCTTGATATTTTGATCGGACACCGATCATAAGCGAATCCAAAGTGGATCCACATGAAAGTTCCAATAGGAATACGATTGTAATACGACCAAAATCAACAACTTTATTGAAAACAAAGTAACATTGGACACATGAAATTCTCATAGCACTCCTTCTACTGTCCCTTACCCAATATTTATGTCCAAAAAGCACATCAATCGCCCATATGACCCAGTTTTGGCTACAGGCCGGTACACGTATTGTATCTGATTGGCCTTCCTTGAGCCTAGAAGGAGTTCCTGGCCCACCTTACTTGCCTGCATATGAGCAAAGTAATCTTCTAATCAATAGGTCCATAAATAAAACAAGGCTGGTCTTCGTGAACTGCGCAAGAAGAGAAGCCCAAAGTATAACGAGAAGTCACCTACAACCATCAATACTAATTCATTACATTGAAGTCAGCCCACTCAAGACAGATTAGCCGGCTAAAGGTATTGAATTTAGATCGTTGCTCATTACACCGTTTTACAGAATAGGTTGGAGTGTGTGGGAAGTGTTTGTTACCCGCATGCTCCATCTAATGCAATTCTATTTTACAGTGGATGAAAAGGGAAAATTCAGCATATGTTAGATTGATATTCCTTGCCATGGCACCCATGTATCCTGCTGCACTCATGCTGGGAATTAGAACTAGCTTCCTTTCAGAAGAATATACTCGAGAGAGATATCTGCTTCTTGTCATCGCTCTTCACTTGAGGAAGAAAAAAATAAAGTATAAAAGAGCTGAACAGGGAAGTGTGAATGTGTTGTCTACAGAGGAGCTACGCACTGCGTCGCCCGCCCATGCTATTAGGTGGATAGATCTGTGGTTTAGCTTTGGAGATAATACAGCTAGCTCTATGTATAACTAATGCATTGCCTCTGACATATGTATTGCTTAGTATTAAAGCGGGCTTGACAGTATTAGCATATTAAGGAGCAATTCAAGGCAACGTGTGAAAGCAATCACAGAACTACTGCTATTGTATGAACTGCACTAAAATTATACAGCTCACTCAGTTTATAAATGTATATATATTACAATAGACAATCCAATAGGGGCACAAGACCCCAAAAGTGTCCTACCTAAGCAAAAGGTATGAGAAAAATGGAGACGTTACTTGGTTTTGGCTGGTTTCCTTCCCTGATGCTTGTTGCTCTAAAACAGGTAAAAGAATAGAATTTCCAACACCGATTTGGCTTTTTCTGGGTCTCTAAGGCTTAGGCTCCACTGTCCGGTAAAACCCCTTTGTTGAACCAGGCCACGAGCCACCCATTGTCTTTACAGCCCGCCAGAGTTGTGGATCCGCTGGTCCGAACCTCCACTGCCTTCAAATCAGCACAGAAAGCTATGCCTATGGCAGTGGTTCCCAAACTTTCTGTCAGATCTCCCGGGTGTCACGGGTGGACAAGGGGTCTCCCAACGGCTCAAGGAGGAGTCTAAGCCCCGGCTAGGTCTTCACCCAGAGCCCCCCTAATGGGAGATAGGCCAGACACCCTAGTGGTGGCTGTTGGTTCCTGCGGCTAGCCAGGACCAGGTCTCCTATCGCCAGGGATTCCCCGGAAGACTTGGGGACCACCCAGTGCAGAGAGGCGAGAAAGTCCAAGATATAAGCAGTAGTCGAGGGTATGTAGCAAACAGCAGAACGATAGCCAGGCAGGGTCAGGGTTGGAGAGGTCAACGATATCCAGGGACAAAGCAGGGTCATACATGGGAGAGCTATCAGGAAACACAGGGTTTAGGAGCATACCAACTGTAAAAATGTTAAATAGCCTGGACACTTGGGAGAACCACCCATGGGGCGGGGTTGTTAGAGAACCAAACAAGCAGCATTCCCCATATAAGTCTATGAGGAGTGCACGCGCATGCTCCGAGGACGCTGGCAGCAAGGAGGTGGTGTACAGACTGTGGGTGAGTGCCCTATACCACACAGGGATTGTGCCAATCGCGGGGACCTCCGGAATCCTGCCCCAGGACCCGTGCTGGCAGAAGTGGAGGCTGCAGGACCAGAAACCCTCCGTGTGGTACCAGTCGTCCCCTGTGGGTTAACCCCTGATGGTGTGGTAGGTCTCTGACAGGAAGATCCCTGACACTTTCCTTGCAGGGCCCTCCTTTTCTATTTAGGAACATTATCGAGTCCCCCTCCCCATTCAAACACAGGTTAAGAATGAGGACCAGCACCCCCCTGGAATACCTTTATGCCCCCCAGTTTGGGAACCACTGTTCTATGGGACCATGCAGAATGCAGTACCTAGACAAAGACCTTAATGGCTGAATTATACGCCATATAAAAAAAAGTTGCAGTGATACAAATTTACATATTCAATTATTTAGGTTTAGATACAGTCTACAGGAATACGATTTCAATGATTGAAATGAAGGTCAAAATAAAGAAGAAGGAGAAAGTACTACAAAGAAGGAATGGTGGTTACCTCTTTGGGTTCGATCTGCAGCGTAGGCTTGAGCATGTCCCGAAGTGAGCACAGCTGCTTCTTCTCTTCCTCCTGTCTGCTCTTGATCTGACATTCACACACAATGTACAATGTTAGAAACAAACATACTCGGGTAGGTGGGGGGGGGGGGATAGGGGGTCATTATTGTTTTTTAATAATATTCCTATGAGGTTCTTTCCTCCCACACCACAAAGCATGTCAGCTGCCCTAGAAACACATGAATCAGCAACACAATGTCTTACAAACCAGAAGAATCATTAAATTTTGGTTACAGCTTATTATGTTGCACGAAAAAGTATGTGAACACTTTGGGATTATGTGGAGTTTTGCATGAATTGGTCATAAAATGTGCTTTGATCTACATCTTAGTCACACCAGACACTTAGTCTGCTTCAAATAATACTACACAAACATTCTATGTTTTCATGTTTTTATTGAACATAACATGTAAACATTCAAAGTGCAGGGTGGAAAAAGTATGTGAACCCCATAATGACCCTAATGCCAGGAGTGAGCCAACCTTGAGTACAATCAGTGTGATGAGTTTGGATGTGTTGCTAAAAACTGTCTTTAAAAAAACACACACCAGTTTTGGGTTTACTGGTTTAAGAAGCACTGTCCGATGTGAACCACGCCTCACAGAAAAGAGCTCTCAAAAGACCTACCATCAAAACTTGCATGAAGGTGGAAAGGGTTACAAAAGTATCTCCAAAAGCCTTGATATTCGGGTGTCCACGGTAAGACAGACTGTCTACAAATGGAGAAAGTTTAGCACTGTTGCTACTCTACCTAGGCGTGGTCGTCCTGTAAAGATGACTGCAAGAGCACAGCACAGAATGCTTATGGAGGTAAAAAAGAATCCTAGAGTGTCAGCTAAAGACTTACAGAAATCTCTGGCGCATGCTAACTTTTTTTGTTGACACATCTACAATAAGGAAAACATTAAACAAGAATGAAGTACATGGGAGGACACCACGGAGGAAGCCATTGCTGCCCCCAAAAAATATTGAGGGTGTTGGTGCCAAAGGAGGGTCAACCAGTTATTAAGTCCCAAAGTTCACATACTTTATCCACCCTGCACTATGAATGTTTACATGTTATGTTCAATAAAATCATGAAAACTTATAATGTTTCTATTGGTGTGACTGATGAATATCAGAGCCCATTTTATGACCAATTCATGCAAAATTTCACGTAATCCCAAAGGGTTCACATACTTTTTCTTGCAACTGTATAATAAGAATAAGAGAATCAGGTCAATGCTTTTTGAATGACTCAATCTTCAAACCGCACCGCAACCAGATGCAGTTCGAGGTCTCTGACGTTTAAGAGAAATGTATGCAGCAGTGCATTCTGAAAAGGGCTCAAAACATATCGCATTCATGTTAGAACTGCTTTATTGGGAAGGGCGATATGATGGCTAATGGAGTAAAACTCAAGAAGTAGCAGTAGCAAGCATAGATCTACAGAAGGAATAAAGCTGTGGCAGGGACATCCTTGCACTAAAGGTCTTCCGGTACAGCTTCCACTCCATTGCTAAATCTCACTTGAAACCTCCATACTAGCAGTGTCTTACACTGACGATGTACACCTAGAAGCAAGCATGATCTCAACTTTGCATCAGTTCTCTGGCATGATCTATGAACCACACTATTTATTAGTGCACAGTGTTATCTTTAACATAAATGGAGGGTTTCCAAAATAAAGCATGACTTCATCTATGCAAAGCTAGTGATATGTGATTTTGCTGGACAGAGGTCGGCCATCTTGCTTTTAGTTAATTCTGAAAATGACTTTTCCAGTATGGATCATGGATCTGACACTGTGACATGAAAACATAATGTTGTTGTCAGCAGAAGTGTAGACTGAACTCAATCCACATGCTTTGAGGGGGCATTCATAAGGGCATTTAAATGTTGCAGCACACAGACACCTGATAAGCCCTAAAGCTGGGAAGACGCCAACATGAGGCATCCTGCGGTCGCTTTTCAGGTGCCTACCCAATATTGATAAAATGGGGCGTTTCTACGAGCAGCCTGTCCACAGCCCAGAATTCACCTGTGTGAATGCTCCATAAATGTTTTTTTTCTGAGAAGGACTCACCTATTGGTTTTGTATACAAATAAGGTCCTGAGCTTAGGTACACCATGTAAGCACAGAATGTGCACGTGCTATTTTCAAGGAGGAATTAGAATAAAGACACATTTCTCAGGTTACTGTTGAACCTCTTGGGCATTACGCATGAGGCCAGGGGCGATTGCAACGAGGCATAGAAAATGTTGCTTCCATTTACAGCCCATTGGGAGGTGCCCAGCACAGTGACGCCGTAGTCGTGCCGGGAAAAAGCGACTCCCCTCCTTTACATGGAGGTCCATAGCGCCGGCTACCCCCGCCCCCTTTGTGTCACTGTGGATGTGGACGCAACTGCATACACCCTGATACACAGAATCGCCGGAGAAATCTGACAAACAGGTAAGTTTGCGCTCAGTTAACTCGGGTTGAGTTTCATGATGGATGAAACACACCTCGAGTTAACTCAGGCCAAACGCCCAGGAGGTTAAGCATGATTACAATATCTTGATGTTTCCCTATAAGAAAACATGTTCCTTGAGTTCAGGTACACTTTAAGCTGGGTCGCTCAGAAAGGATTAACCTTTCTTCAATACAAGGTGTACCCAGTGCCAATACGGCATCATTTGGTGACATTGAAAGGCAACCTTGCCTAGATGCAAGTTTTAAATCTTGCCACCAATTAAGTATTCAGACCGGAGAGGAGATGAAGTAAGGCGTCTGACATCAAGGAAACGTCTTGGCTGTAAGGCCACACACTGGGATGATCCATCATAGAAAGCCAGCCGGATGTTGCACAGACCTCGCATTCACCTGCATCGCTCTGTCTCTGGACAGCCTCGGGGGACCGGGGAGTGAGGGAAGTAAGCTAATTACATCACGTAAAGGATGGATGGTGCGGTTTTAAGACTCTACTCTGTGGTTGAGCACACCTCAGCATTCTGCTTCTCAGAACATGGTGTCTGAGGATTAATTATCAATAGCATTAGACCTGAGGAGAGATTTCTTTCCAATAAGTGAGCCGGTAGTCAATTAACACAATGCTGGTATTATGTATGTCTTAGGTACCTTAACCCAAATGTTTAAATTATATATAGAATCCCCCTTCCCCGTGTCAATATAAAGTCGATTGAAAAACCTTTAAAAATGCCCAATGCAGTAAGAGGAAGTCTGCAAAGACTGCGAGGACCTCAGCAATGGAGCGTATCAATGAATGGCAATGATACACAGGGGTGCACATAAGTGATACTTTGGTACTTAAAAGGGGCCAAAAACTGTCTATGCGTACCTGCATTGCTGTTACAAAGCTCATATGCGTACTAACAACTTGGAGGCGCTCCGTGTCTGGGCGGCCGCAGCTAAATGTTACATGTATACAATTTATGTCACTTGGATAACTGCAGGGAAACATGAATAACTATGAAAGGTTGCAGTAAGGGGTGTGAATTTGGGAATGTAAATTTATAATCCAAAAAAAAAAAAAGATTGGAGTTCTAAGGGTGTTGGAGATCTGGGGGATAAGAGTCAGAGTAGATATCTGTAAGGGTAAAATCTGATGCTGAAAGGTTGGACTGCAGGTAGTCTCAGTTACTAATGCTGGCCATACACATACCGATAAACGGCCAGATTTTAATCTGACCAACGGGCGTGCGCGCTCTCGCCGTCGGTCAGGTTAAAATCCGGCAGTTTATCGGCATGTCCCCACATGGGGCGACAGATCCCTGTCGCCCCACTTCTCGGCCGGCCAGAGATCCGACATGTCGGAAAATCTGAGCCGATGGGAGCCGATTGCCATAAGCAGCAATGAAGACGGCGTCTCCATCGCTGCTTATGGCCGGCACACAAAGGGTGCCTGGCCGATTGTGGGGCCCCAGAATGCAATGGGAGGCTAACGTGATGACGTCATCACGTTAGCCTCCCGGAGCGACATCGGGGGTAGTCTGCCTGCACACATCGGCGTGTGTATGGCAGGCAAAACCAGAAAAAATTCAGGGTTGCACTACTAAGGTATGAGATCTGGGGGATCAAACGTGTTGTACCGTGAGAGTTACATGTGACCCAAAGCCAGCTGGAGAATGGAAGGAGACAGCTAATCGGAGGATCAATCAGGAACAGGGAGGTCCATCTACAGCAGAATCTACCATGGAGGAGGCTGACGCAGAGGACAGTGAAGGAGACAGTGAGGAAGACCACCCTAAATATGGGGTGAGTACCAAACACCATCTCCTGGTACTCATCTGAAGAGCTCACTAAAAAAGTTATGATACACCACTATGCCTTCCATGACTCCTGCAACTTTTCTCAATGACTGTGGCCAATACGGGTACAACCCAAAGACCTACGCTTTAAATTTTTCATATAGTAAAGTGTCTGATACTTCAAAAAAACACCACCTCCCCTCTCAGAGATTGCTGTGCATACATTTTATAAAGCTCTAAAGTCCTCATAGAGTCTATGGCTTCTTGTTAAATTATAAATTTATGCGATAGCATAAAGTACATCTTAAAATGCACCTGAACTCAAATAAGAGGAATTTTACCTCATACTGGAAACCTAGTAAAAAGAAAACCTTAAAAATCGAACTTTTTATTTAAAATCTTCAATAAATATAGATGTTCAACCCCCCTGGCAGTATTCCCAAATGTAGTTTAGGGTAAATTTTTTCTGGCAAAAGTGGTAACCCCGAGCCACGCTCCTACTACTCATGATCCAGCAGCATCCTCCAGTGACCCCGGCTGGGGATCTCTTCATCCTGGGAATTGTCTGGGTCACTGTATTACCGCATAACACAGAGCCGGTGTGAAGACAAAAACGCCCTGCAATGCGCAATTTTGTGCTGCAGCGCTTGACATTTACATACAAGTATGTAGGAGATGCCAGGCAAAGCGCAATGCATTACATCATTGTTTCTTATCGGCAACTGATGTATTTGCAGATACAAAAGTGGACATTCCCTGTAAAAACAGTTCTTGACTGACTTGATGGAGCGAAAGCTGTACCTGAGTATTAACATAAAGTGGATGATTTGAGCTACAGTTGTGTTCAAAATTATTCAACCCCCACTGAAATTGAGTGTTTTGGCCATTTTGACATTGATTTTGATCATTTCAGTCATCTTGTTTACAATAAAATCAGCGAGGCGCTTGTAAGTCAGACAAATATAACATAACATTAATAATGAAATAACCACAAATGTCTTTTCTGTGCTCACGTCATTATCAGTTTTATTCAACCCCCAAGTTTTTAATATAATCCTTATTTAGGGAAGAGATGACAGGACGTGTTTTGTCACCACCGTTAAACCCAGAAATAAGCCCTAGCGCATTTTTTTGCACCTAATATTAATCTTTATTATTTTCAGGGGAAACAGAGTAGTGCACTTGTTTTTTGGCAAAGCCTCCACACCCCCAGCTCCTCCATAATACAGGTTTAGAGGTCCCTAACCATTCATCATTGGTCTTTATGAGAAATGACTTTACACATGAGCAGAATTAGAATGCATTATCCTGGCCGGCGAGGATCTCTATGCACACAAAGAATGTGAGCCGGTGCGGGGGACGGGTACTTACAATCTGAAGGTCGGTAGTCAGGCTTTCGATGTAGGATTTCAGCTTTTCAGTGGCTTGTAAACATTCCTGCAGAAAGCTACAAATAAGTCATTATTCTGAGATCTAATCGCCACTCTGGGCATACACAGGAGAAGAGGGGATGTTTAGGAGAAATTTATGTATAATACCCCCAAATACTGCAGGACAAGGACACAATTTAATGCAGCTAAATATTAATAAATCATTACTTGCATCTGGAGAAACACTTAAATACTGGTATTGGTCCAGTATGAAGCAAGTATGAGATTGGGAAAGGAAAGGGCAAGCTACATAGAGATATGTAGATAACAGACATGCTGATTGGTGGAGCGAGTAGAAGGACGACCCCATCTCTCTGTGTACTATAATATAAAGCGGACCCGAATAATTTCCATTTTTATTATTATCATTGGGACCAATACTGGGAATGGAAATGGAAACGGATTTAGTGGTAGTAGTTTTACTAATTGAAATTCCACCTTCTCCAGTAAATATGAACAAATAGTCCACTAGATGGCGCTGCCGCCCAAGTTTGCTTACATTTCACCAGCCAGATCTTGGGAAAGCATTGAACTATTCATAGAGGCTTCTGGCACCTGCGAACCAGCAACCACCTGAACAGGTAAGTGGCACCCTGACCCTGACTTAGTGGACCTACCACCAGAAATCTATGTTTTTATCAATGGCACTAGAAGTGGTTTCTGGTGGTAGGTCCGCTTTAAGTATAAAAATTTAATTTTTGGGGCTGAAAAACTTGCTTATAGTTATATACGGTACTACCAGTACCACCTTCCTTTCCCTATTAAAATGCCTGTCCTTAAGCCAATCCCTTTGGTAGGTAACCTCATACATGTCATGTCACAAAATCAGGTAGTTTTAGTATCAAAGACAATCAGTTACAACAGAAATAAATATAAAAGTCCCAAAAATATGGGTGAGATAATTGAACCAGAAAGTACAGAGACATTGACTATTACTATTGTGAACTGCCCTGCCCATGTGTGTCTATACATGGGCAGACAGTGCCCGATCCACATTGTCTCGGGCACTGTCTGTTCTCACTTCCTTCTGTAGATCCGCCAGCTGGAGGCACCACGCCCCAGGTGCCCAACCTGGGGCCCTTTGGGCGTTCAGTGGCGGCCCCCCTCAGTCCTCCACTTGCGGCCCCGAAACCTGTTATTGCATAGGAACTCACCTGTCCACAGCTGACAGGTCCTCGCCAGGAATTTCTTAGAGTGGGAAGAGGAGGAGAGGCGATACACTTACATGATAGGCGTATGTAAAAGCCAATCAGGGACCCAGATGGTGCCTGAGTAAGTACCTTGCTTCTCCTCTTATCTAGTGTTGGCGGGGGATCAGCAGAATGGTGAGTGCCTATGCTCCCACTATTCCACCAATGAACAGGGGAGGATTGTACAATATATATTGGGACACACCCTTTGAAGCAAAGGTTATGTGCCCCATAGATATCATCAGAAGCTTCAATGATATCTATGAGGCACTTAACCTATGACAATATGGCACAAAATGTGCATTACCATACTACAGTCTTCCCTAATGCTTGAAGTATAATTTAAAACAAGGTTTTTTTACAATTTAAAAATATTGAAAATGATGTCTTCTAGCTCTACCTGCTGTCATTTTTCATCAAAAATACCTATTTAAGTCAGTATAGGTCAAAAATGTTATGTGCGGCTCTTTAGTGATCCCGAGGGCCGCACTTGTGGCCCTCCATATCAACTCAGTTGACCACCACTGCACTACGCTGACCTTTCAGCTGGCGGATCTGCAGAAGGAAGTGAGAACAGACGGTGCCCGAGACAGGTAATGTGGATCGGGTCCCCGCCAAGGAATGCACTTAGACAGAGCCGATAACGCAGTGGAAACAAACCCTTATATATTGATCTGAACAGCGGCCATTTTGTTTTTGGCTCAATAGTCAGCCACAGCTTGTACTTTGAATGCTAGGTGTGTGCACGTTCACAATGACCTGCTGGTAGGACTTCAGGGAACACTGACCACTTCATAATTATAACAGTCTCAGAATGAATAGTATAAAGATGTATAATATAAGAATAGTGTGCTCTTACCAGCACTGGGATGTGTAATGCTTGATGAGATTCTGCAGAAGGTCCACTCCTTTCTTGCTTTTTATTTCATTGACTTTGATCAAATACTAAAAAAAATTACATATATACACAGTTGTTATAAATCTACACAATTACAAAGCCAAGCAAGTTAAACAACATATTAAAAAGGCAGTTCAGCCAGACGCAATGATTTCATGGATCTATAAGAGGTAGGCTCTCCAAAATCCTGTGGATATGTCTTATAGAGTGAATATACAGCATGTTCAAGCAGAGGGTGCAGAGTTTGACCATGCTGCATACTGGTATTCACAGGAGTAGAGGCAGCACTGAGAACCCAGAGACTCCGACTCCGAACTGTCAGCACTGCCCCTCCACCCCTAGAATATGCTGTTTACATATTCACTTGGGAGGAGGGGCAGTGCAGAAAGCCCAGAGACTAAGGGTATGTCTCCACTGCGTTGTGTGCTCCATCGGGACCCCCTACGTTAAGTGTGGGGGTCCTGACAGAGCACATACCCATTACCTGCCCAGGGGATCTTCTGTGCACATGGTATTGAGCCGATCCACTGGTTATTGTAGTGCAGTACTTTAACCCCTGCATCGGCAGAGGATTCGCCGGGCAGGTAAAGTGTGTGTGCTCCATTGGGACGCCACAAGCGTAGGGGGTCCGACAGAGCACACAACGCAGTGGAGACATAGCCTAACTCACAGATACTTACACATTTCAAGCTGCACTGCCCTTCTCCCCCTGGAACATGCTATGTATGTATTCTCCTGGGGAGGATTGGCAGTGACGAGAGCCCGGAATGAACTGTTCAGTACTTACCTCTAGCACTTGAATAAGGTTGTGAAACCCCTTTGCAATGGCTGATAGAGCTATAAGACCTAGAAAGTCTAGGAAAGTGCTTTCACTGCCTCAGTCCCCACTATAGGGGGGAATAATGGAATCGTCATCTATCTATAACAAGCATTTTGATTCAAAGCGGGCAAGCAAAGCTCCAGAAGTAGAGAAGTACAAATCCTGGCTGATCAGTGAGCGCCCATCATCCAAAGCATGCTGGGATTTGTAGTTTTCTAAAGTGGGAGTACACAAGCTCATTTAGTGTAGCAGGCAGAGGGACTGTGGAGAAGGCAGATCTATCAGGGGAGAAGAGTGAAGCGGTGAGTACAGTTGGATTCCTGTGTACAGTGTTTGCATAGGAATGGGGCACACATGGACTACATACATAGTATGAACTGTACAG
>CM070042.1:50216112-50227081 GCA_036250615.1 Ptychadena robeensis | reverse complement strand
ATAATATTCCTAAATAGAAAAGGGGGGTCTTGCAAGGAAAGTTTGGGAACCACTGGCCTATACCAACGTGGCTAGTAGAGATGGTTTTTCGAGTTAATTAACCTGAGCATGGTATCATCACCAAACTTGCTGGAGATGTAGAGAAGGGTTGGGGGTATACTACAAAAAAAAGTATGTCTCTAACACAAATAGTTTTTGTACAAATTAAGTTCAAAGTAAAGTCAAAATTTCGAAAATCGGAATTTCGACTTTGATTTTGACCTTAATTTATGCAAAAACGTCATGAGCAAAACGTCTTTTTCCAATGTCCCCACAACCCTTCTCTACATCTCCAGTAATTTTGGTGATGATATCATTTTCAGAGGCTTTGCAATCAGCTCACAAAGTCAGCAAGTCGAAAAAGTTGACCATCTCTAGTGGCTAGCTGCAGACATTGATGTAATGCTGATGGGCAGCAAAGCAACGCTCAGGTGTCTGTGTGCACACTTCCATTACATAGCATGTCATTAACCCTTCGACTTTAACCAAGCTTTCAGTTTTGCGTATTTGAGATTGACACTCCTGCTCCTCACCATCTGGGACAAATGCAGAATTCAGTATAGGACTCTAAATGCTAAAAGCAATGTGCTCTTTGGCCAATGAATGTCTTGTCGTGGTGATGCATTTGCAGTCAGTGAATAGACACGGATGCACACCAACAAGCTTACCGTATATACCAGAGTATAAGCCGAGGTACTTAATTTTATCTACAAAAACTGGAAAAACATATTGACTTGAGTATAAGCCGGGGGTGGGAAATGTAAAGTCAGATAATTAGAAAAATATAGAGGAAGCACCATCGCCCCTAGGAATGAATCAAAGAGGTGAATTTTAGTGTCACACCATCAAAAAAGTGAGGGTGTGACATTACAGGATGGGTCATGTTATTACAGGATGGGTTTTCAAGGCACTTCTTATGATTCAAACATGAAAATAAGTTTCCATTTAATTATTTATTATTATTATTATTGGGACCAATACATGGAATGGAAACCTATTTTCCACTAGTGACGCCAGTAACAGTAACCGGCCACCAGATGGCAGTGTGGCATTTGATTACACTACATCAGCTGGTGTCGGAAACATGGAGCTTCCAGAGGCTGCTGCAATGCCTGCGATCTGCGACTCAGGATAGGTGAGTGGATTCTGACCCTGACTCGAGTATAAGCAGAGAAGAGCTTTTTCAGCCCATTTTTGGGGGCTTAAAAAGTCGGCTAAAGCAGGGTAGAGACGCGGAGATATGGGTCAAATCGATGACCGTTTTGAGCGCCGTGCGCGCTCACAGCCATCTATCTGACCCATATAATCTGCCCCTACAGCTGTTTTCGAGTGGGACAAATCAATCCCGCTCGAAAACAGCTTTATCGTACATGACCGTTAATACGGCGATGTCCGATGCTTTGCCTAGAGACCGCGGGTCTCCAAGCAAAGCTTCAGCTGAGACGGGGAAAGAGCTGCGTGATGACGTCATCAAAATTGGGCATATGCATTAATTTGAGATATAAGAGACTATTCTGTCATCTGTCAGTCAGGATATAGAAAAAGGACATTTGATGAGGATAGTCCAGTAAGGACACGTTGATGGGTGATGGCCATGCTGTGACCTGGCATTATATACAGGATAATGTTCATGTTGTATGGCAGTGGTTCCCAAACTGGGGGGTGCGAAGGTATTCTGGGGGGGTACTGGCCCTCATTCTTAACCTGTGTTTGAATAGGGACGGGGGGCTAGATAATGTTCCTAAATAGAAAAGGGGGGCCCTGCAAGGAAAGTTTGGGAACCACTGTTGTATGGAATGAGGGGAACGTCCATCATCCTTACTTCACACATCTGCAACTGAAACATCCTTCGTTCCTTCTCCAGCTCTTCAGCGATTTCCCCGCCGGCCACCTCGTTGCGCACCATTCCGTACTGCTTGGCCAGCTCCCTCTTCTCCTTCTCAATCTTAGTGCTGTGAAATCACAAACATCAATCACAAATCCGGTTCCAAGGCCCCATACTAGACAAGTCAACAGAATGCCGCCATTTCTGAATATCATTTCCAAATTTTTGTTCGTCAATGTCTGGCGCCTGAGATATATTACAAATGGGGGAGGAAAATAACTAGAAATTGTTTAAAACTTCTAACTAAAATTTTTAAATCAAAATCTAGACTTTTGTGTTGAAAAATTAAAAAAAAGATTAAATATTAAAAAAAATCTATATAATCCGCCACCTGGGCGGCCGTAGCTATCAGGTGCACCCGAGGAGTCTGGTTGTCAGCCATAGAGGGGAGAGATCAGCAGCACAATCTGCATCTCTCTCACATTAAATAGCTGTACAAACAACTTCACTTTATCATATACATACTACTGTAAAAGTTAAAATTTTAAGATTGGCAAAATTATTTTTTTATTGTTAAATGTATACAATTTATGTCAGTTGGATAATCTCAGGGAAACATTAATAACTATGAATAGTTGCAGATAGGGGTGTGAAATTGGGAATATAAATTACTAATGCAAAATAAAAGAGTGGTCTTCTAAGGGTGTTGGAGATCTGAGGATGAATGTTACAGTAGGCATATGTATGGGTAAAATCTGACAAGAGAAAAGCACTGTTGGAATATGACTAAGAAAGGATGACATTTGGACTGGTGGTAGTCTCAGGGGTTAGTTTATAACCCAGAAAATATCAGGGTTGCATTACTGAGGTATGAGATCTGGGGGTTCAAAACAGTATTGTACTTTGAGAGTTGCATTTGACCCAAAGCCAGCTGGTGACCTGTGGATGGAGACAGCTAATCGGAGGCTCAATCAGGAACAGGGAGGTCCATCTGCAGCAGAATCTACCATGCAGGAAGCTGATGCAGAGGACAGTGAGGGAGAGAGTGAGAAAGACCACATAGATATGGGGTGAGTACCACACACCATCTCCTGGTACTCATCTGAGGATCTCACTAAAAAAGTTATGTGCACCCCTGTGTATGGGGATCCTTAACTGCAGAAAGGAAAAGTACAGTAAAACAATAATCCCCCCCCCCCCCCCCCCCCCCCCCCAAAACGAAACAAAAGCACTATTGCCGATATGTTTTGCAACTTACAACTTGTTTTCATAGTCCTTCCAGGCTTTTTCAAAAGGCTTTCGTAAATCCTAAAAAGAATCAATACAAAAATACATTTGCCAGGCTGGTATCATTTTTCTACCAAATTAGACCAAGAATTACATTGACGGGTAGAAGCGGCGGTTATTTTCAGCTGTTTAATGAGATTTGAAAACTACAATCACAGAGCTAAAAATAAAGATTCTTAGTTAATTACACCTATTGTTAACTACTAGCTTGTGCTTCCTTTAAGCTGGCCATACACCTTGAGATTCCTCCATACAATTTCCATCAGATCAGATCTACCAACAACCATGTAGTATAGTGTCCTCCCTGATAGAATACATAGTGATTGGAAGGTGTAGAAAGGTCCTCATATTACATGGTTTTGGTAAAACAAAATCTGATCTGAAGGAAATCTGACAGAGAAATCTGAAGGTGTATGGCCAGCTTTAGAATGCACTACGGAAGAGTTTTCTGAAATAAGGGACACTGTGAAGTGTGTCCACTGCTGCTTTCTCCCCTCTGCGGACGAGTGTCCACTCTGCGCATTCTGAGCGGCACAACCGCAGTGCTGTTTTGAAGCTGTGGGCTGCCTCATCATCAAAGAGGTACCGCGCGGTGCCGCTGGAGACACCTCTATTGAAGATCAATGGAGGGGTCTACAAGAAGAGGAAAAACAGCGTTAGGAGCTGTTCGGGCGCTGATTTTCTGCGTCTTTCCCCTGTTGCATCACCACAGTCCTAAACCACAGACAAACTGCGTGCAAGCCGCGGGGAATCCGCCCGGCAAATGTGCCGCTGTGTGTCTTGATTCCTTGCGCTGGAATCTATAGTGGGCACATGGCCCATTGATAGCCATACACAGTTTAATATTTCCGGTCGATCAACCCCAAAAAAACCGATCTGTTAATGTTGATCGAATGTGAACCGACTCCTGCCCACCTGGTATGATCGACCAAAAGTGATATCGAACAGAAGATCAGTAAATTTCAGTCGATCGGTCAAGTATCTGACGGGTTTTCTATGTATTTCGATTAATGTGATTTGGATTGAACTATGGTGCATGCGCACAGAACTCAGAAAGGGATTTTTCCAATTAATTGGTCAATTGGTGCCATCTTGTGGTCATAAGCATTACTGCAGTTCATTAACCCCGAAAGACTGCCATCTACATGAGATAGAACATGGTGAATGTCATAGATGAGAGCACAGCAGGAAAGTGTATATTTTTTAGGATTGTGGAGAGCTTCTCTACCATTGTGATGTCGAACAGGCAACTAAAAATCTTATCAAATATTTCTTTTTTATTTCTTCAGTAAAAAAAAAGTACTCAAATACCTGAAATATACACTATGCATAAAAGGTAAAACACACATAAAAAAAAACTAAAGTAAACCACCTTAACCTCCCTGGCGGTTGCACCCAGTCCAGCTTGGATTAAGGCTATGTCTCCACGGCGCTACCGGGTCAAAGTGCATTCCTTAGTGGGAATGCTGATGGACCCGATCCACATTACCTGCCTACAGTACTGGCTGTTCTACAGATCCGCAGGCTGGAAGGTCAACGTAGTACAGTACGTCAACCTCTGGCCCGCGGATTGGCAGAACACAGGTAATGTGAATCGGGTCCGTCAGCACCTCATATGCTAAGCTCCTTCCTTGACCATTACCTGCCTACACCAGTTGTTCCCATGGTGTTCTGCTGATCCGCGCGACGGAGGTTGATGTACTGCACCGTGGAGACATAGCCTAAGTTTGTTAACAAAACAAACTCACCCCAAGCTGCCCTTAGGAATAATCACCTATCCCCAACAAGCTTGCAATGATTCTAACCTTGGTGATCGCTTCCGGCACCTCCTCTTCGTCGTTATCGTTGATGACAAAGAGGCAGGGGGGTGGCGCCACTGACCTCCATGTTAAGGAGGCAGTGGTGGTTAACAGCTCCCGGCATCACCAATGGCGCCAGGGATGTGTACAGGGGAGGAGGGAGGTCGGGGAAACACAGCAGAGTACCATGTACTCTGGTTTGATTGCCCTTACCACGTCGTTGATAACCGCATACCGCCAGGGTGGTTAAACAGTCCCTCTCCAAAAACACCAACTACATACCCTGTTTCCCCGAAAATAAGGCATCCTCCGAAAATAAGGCACCTTTACATTTTTGCCTCATGCTGAAATGTAAGGCATCCCCCGAAAATAGGGCACCCGTGAAGATACGGTACTGTGATTTTGGACAGGGTGGATCAGGGGGGCAATCAAAATTACACAGGAGGACCAGAAGGGGTTATTTAAAAGGTAATCTCCCCTCTGAGTCTCCTGTGCCATTTTGATCCCCCCTCTGATCCCCGAGTCATTTTAAGTGACCCCCCACCCTGATACCCCAGTGCCATATTCTTCTTCATGGAAAAATAAGACATTCCCCGAAACGTAGGGCATCTTTGGGAGCACAAATTTATATAAGACACTGTCTTATTTTTAGGGAAACACAGTATGTTGGTCACTTATGTGTAAAACTAAGAGAATCAATTTCAGTAACATTCCACTGATGGCAAATCATTATCCAGTCTTCTCTGCACCAAAGGAGCTTACAATCTAACCGCAATCTTCTGCTGTGCCGACACTCACCCCTTTCACTTCCTTCAGATCTCCTTTGACCAGCGAATTCAGGAAGTAATTAATATTGTGATTAAAACTCTGCAGCTGTGTAAGATAAATGAAGACAAATATGCAGATGAGCGACTGTCACACAAATTATTCAAATCATTTCTCACACACAGTCTTACGCACTTTGCCAGCATGCCGCCACCGCCGCCGCATATATTACACACCGTCTCTCTGCATTCTCTTACATAAGTTTTTTTCTAAAGTAGCTCTACAGACCAAACTTTTTTTTTTTTACTTTTTACTCTGTACCTGGCAAGTGGTTAGAATTCAAAATTGGATAATAGTTTTGAACCCCCCCCCCCCTCTCTTCAATCTTTGTCAGGGCCTTGGGACCCCGGCATGTCTTGCGTGCGATGGATCACATATACTGTACCTGCAGTGCAGTACATTAACCCTTGCATTGACGGATGTCTGAACATGCGCCAGGCAGGTACAGTTAGCACTGCGCTAAATGTAGGGGGTCCCCACAGATCAAACAATGCTGTGGAGACATATCCTTAGTGTTCTCTGATCCATGGCAGGTTTTCATGTCCAACTCCTTTAGATACCTTTAGCAGTTCCTGCCATAAAGAAGCCTAGCTGCTGAATGGTTGCCCTGTCCATTACAGCATATAGCATATTGCTAGGTAACTGACAAGTCCTTGTGTGCTTCCTGCCCTGACCCTGCTTGCACCTGACTACAATTTTTGGACACTAACCTCTGCTTTGTACCTGATCATTCTTTGTCTGCTGCCTGCCCTGACTGCACCTTTTGCCATACACTTCTAGACATCTTGTTTGGACTCAAATCTCTGCTTCTTATCTGACCATTCTTTATCTGCTGCCTGCTCTGACCCTGCTTGGACCGGACTACACTTTTTGGACTCTAACCTCTGCTTTGTACTTGACCATTCTTTGTCTGCTGCCTGCCCTCACTACAGTTACACCTCTAGATATCTTGTTTGGACTCAAATTTCTGCTTCTTATCTGACCATTCTTTATCTGCTGCCTGCTCTGACTACACCTTTTGCCATTCACCTCTAGACATCTTGTTTGGACTCAAATCTCTGCTTCTTATCTGAACATTCTTTATCTGCTGCCTGCTCTGACCCTGCTTGGACCTGACTACACTTTATGGACTCTAACCTCTGCTTTGTACCTGACCATTCTTTGTCTGCTGCCTGTCCTGACTACAGTTACACCTCTAGACATCTTGTTTGGACTCAAATCTCTGCTTCTTATCTGACCTTTCTTTATCTGCTGCCTGCTCTGACCCTGCTTGGACCTGACTACACTTTTTTTGTCTCTAACCTTTGCTTTGTACCAGACCATTCTTTGTCTGCTGCCTGCTCTGACCCTGCTTGGACCTGACTACACTTTTTGGACTCTAACCTCTGCTTTGTACCAGACCATTCTTTCTTTGCCCCCTGCTCTGACCCTGTTCAGACCCAACTATGCTTAACCTCTTTGGATATCTTTTTTGGACTACCCTTTGTGTATGATCCCTGGCTCTTTTCTTACTTTGCTCCTTCCTCAATGTATCCAGTATTGTGTTTGTGGAGCAGTGATTGCCATTAGTGATTGTGGGCTCCCAGTTCTGTGCCAATCCCTGTTCTCAGACGGCAAACTTTGCACAAATAAGATCTGGGGGCAACCAAGCGCTGGGACAGCTTAAATATCCCCCTGAGGCTGAGCAAGGCCTTTCTATAAGCAGCAAAGATTGGGGGATCGGCATCTTAGCTATATTGCTATAGGGCCAGGGTCTCATAAAACTGTGCTCCATTTAAAACTTGTGCCTACTAGTGGAGAACTCACAATGCTTACTATTAACTTTATTACTAAAGCTGGCCATAGACATCTCGATTTTTCATTTGATTTCTTAGAGATCGACCAATACGATTAATTGTTCACAAATAGATGCATGCATAAAGTGAGTGATCGGAGAAATCGCACGAAAAATCGTTCGTGCAGGGATCGGACATGTCTGAACATTTTTGGTCAATTGTGAATCAAAGGACGTTGTTAGAGACATGCGATCGTTTCTATTGATCCACCCATGGGGGCCATATCCCACTTCCATCATTTCCGATCGCATTTTTTTGTGTAGCCGACCTTTACTGATTGATCGGTGATAAATTGGTGATTGCTCAGCGATTAATCAGATCCCAAAAATAGTGCACTTTTCAATTGATGTAAGACTTATGATCAAATACTCAATCGCATGCCATGATTTTTTTATTATATTGATCACAGGGAAATTGAAATGTCTATGTCCAGCTTAAGATATATATATATATACATATACACACACACACACACACACACACACACACACACACAGTATATATATAGTGCACCACCTCCAATAACAAGGGAATGTATATTTACTGAAAATACACAACGCGTTACACTTAGGCCATACCATGTTCTTCATGGGTGTCAACAATTCCTTGGACAACTCAGCGAAGGCGCTGAAAGCATTGCTCAGGGCTTCTTCTCCATTGTCCCGGCAGTTTGACGATAGCTTCTCCAGAGTGGCAATGTAAACCTCAAGGTGTGTGATGTGTTCTGAAATGAAAAGACAGATCTAGATGGTAGTTATGTGGAACGGTTGACTTTTCAGCCGGGTCAGCAGTGTTTGTTTTATTACATACACTTATTTAAGTACAGTATTTTTCAAACTATAAGACGCACCAACAGAGACACAGACATTCAGATACAAAATGTTCCAGCAAAGTGCCAGGACTGGACCATGCAGCATTCACTATATATTCCTCAAGCCAAAAGGACAGTGCCAAGAGGGTGGTCTTGGCTGCAGGGTTTAAACTCTACCATGTGTTTATACACTAGCAGTAACCATTCTCTGAACACACTGACCAACTTATGAAGAGACACATTTAACAATCTGGCTCTAATACCTTACCCATGAGCAGCTATTTACATATGGGAGAAGATATGAGTCTTTGTTACAAAATGTATTTATTGCAATGCAGAATGTTAATGTAAATACACAACTCATGCTATCTAATTGTAAAATGTGTCTCTCCATAAATCGGTCAGTGTGTTCAGAGAATGGGTTCTGCTAGTGCTAATGCAGTTACAATCTCTTTTTGGCTTGGCTGGAGGGAATGGAAAAAATGTTTGCCTCCTGGGATGCATAGCTATTGCTCCCAGGATGGTTGGAAAGAAAAAAAAAAACATACATATTCGGACTAAGATTTAATGGTAAAAAAAATGCGTGTTATAGTCCAAAAAATACTGTTATTCAAAGGACTTTGTAGAGTACAAGGGAATGTTAACCATTCATTTAGTTCATCTAGTAAGGGTCAATGAGATGCCACTAATGCAATGCCATGACCATAGCAAACAAGCTAGACCATGACTTGGATGAAGAACCTTCCCAGTTAACAGATATGACTAGAGATGGTCCATGACATCATGAAATTTGGACATTAGCATTCAAATTGTATGCAGACTGAAATTGAGCCAATCTGGTACAACAGCCACTGTGGTTCAGTTTCAGTCTGAATAAAATTTGCATACTAATGTAGAAATGTCAGGATCCCATTCACCATCTCTATTCATATCTAGTGATGAGCAGCAAAAGGTAATATTTGCATTCGCTAAATATTTGCAAAATATTGCAAATATTTCTCCCAATATTCGCAATAAATTCTTAAATTGGAGATCTCCAGTCATTATTATTACTATTACATTGAGCAAATCAATTTTACTTATTACGAAGATATAGCACTATATTTGAGATTTTTGCAAATACTCGAAGGGACGATATTCTCAATAAATATTTACGATTATAATATTCGCAATCAACACTATTCATATGAAGGTTCTTCAACAAAGTGATGGTAGAGCTTGTAGTAGGCCAGTGGTTCCCAAACGTTCCCTGCAGGGCCACCCTTTTCTATTTAGGAACATTATCGGGACCCCCCTCCCTATTCAAACACAGGTTAAGAATGAGGGTTAGCCCCCCTGGAATACCTTTGCCCCCCCCCCCCCCCAGTTTGGGAACCACTGTAGTAGTCAGTCATTTCCAACTGGCCTTGATTGACTGACTGAAATTAAAGCCAAGCAGAATCTACCAACCAGAAGAAATTAGCACTACTATCCCTTCCACTATCAAAAATACAACTACACAATACAAATACACGTCAACTGGTCAATTGACATTTACCATATGTACTCTAGTATAAGCTCAGTTTTTTTAGCCCAAAAATGGCTTGAAAAGCCCCCCTCTGCCTATACCCGGGTTCATGGTCCCACTTACCTGTCCAGATGTTTATTGGACTCCCTGGGGGTGCCAGCAGCCTCTGTGTGTGGTCAGATGTTCTCCACCTCCAAGCCTGCTCCTTCTGCTGCTACAGGTCTCCAGTGTGGGCAATCAATGTGCCCAGGGGTGTAAGAACCACCATAGCAGCCATAGTGGGGTTTGTAGCTACAAGGGGGGCTGCCGTTCCTGGCTGACTGTTCTTTTCCATATTCTATCTGCCGTTTTCCCAGACTGGACTCAGCTGGTGAAATGTAAACTTGAGCGGCAGCGACATCTTGAGGTCATATTGTTTTACTGCAGTTGGTGGCATTTCATTTTTAAAACTTCACTGTCTGACTTGGCAAGTATCTGCTGCATTGCCCCACTAGTATATCCGGTAATTCAAACCTATTATACAGACTGTCTTTTGATGTGTACATTTTTGACATTCTACATAGCATGGAGTAACATGATCATTGATGGTTCGCTCTGAATCTTCCTTCTCTCTGGGATACAGTAGCATGAAAATAATTTCCATTGGAGAGGAAAGCTTCAAAGCTGAAACAACTAAGATACGGGCAGCCTACAAAAGATGGTCAAAGACCACTATTGAGGGATAGCTGAAGGCCGGGGACACGCTGCACGAGGCGCATACATTGAAGACACGTTCCATCAAACTGCTAGAGATCTCCATCATTACAGAAATCAATTCTTCCAAATTTCTGCTCCGTACAGTCCTTTTAAAAATAACTTGAGCAAGCATCTGATATTACTCTCAATAAGAACCTTCATACACTTTACAATCTTACCATACAATTTCTGTACAATCAACTTTTCTTCTATCAGGACCATGTAATATGAGGAGCTTTATAAACTTTCCAATCACTGTGTATTCTATCAGGGAGGACCCAGCATTACATAGCAGTGATATATACC
>CM070042.1:50180596-50191817 GCA_036250615.1 Ptychadena robeensis | reverse complement strand
AAAGCAGCAGCATCTTCTGCCTGACTCCCTTTCTCTGCTTTAATTGGCCATTACAGTCCATTATTGGTTTCCTAGCCAGTAGTTCTGTGGTTAATGTATGTTGCATACTTTCCTTCAATGGATGGATACAATACATTAGCATATTACATACAGAGGAGTCGGAAAATTTTTTGACCGACTCCACAGCCCTGCTTCAAGCATTAGGTAACACTGTAGTATGGTAATGCACATTTTGTGTCTTATACATCGTCAAAGGTTATGTGCCTCATAGATAACATCAATGCCTTTTCTCAGGCTTTGTTCTGCAATATATATTATACAATCACCCCCCATTCATTGGTTGAATAGTCACCTGTTTGCTGATCCCTCACCAACACTAGAGGAGGAGAGGCAAGGGACTCCGGCACCATCTGGGTCGCTAATTGGCTTTTAAGTATGCATCACCTCACCATAGGTGAGTTCCTATGCCCTATTCCTTAGGTGCACAGGTTCCTCAGGATTTTCACAGGTTGGGCACCTGGGCCTTGGACCCAGTACCAAAACCCCTTTTCGGGGAGGAGCCCTTAGCTCCTTTAGGAGTGGAAAAACAAAGACACCTGTGTTTTTTGTGTGGTTCACTTTTGTGCACTCACTTTTTTGCACCGGGTGCTTTACACACAGACAGAGCGCTTCGATAAAAAAAAGGGAAAAAAATAGGTATTTTCTTTCTTTTCTTTCTAGCGCACGGCAATCGAGGCAGTGTACACAGTCATTTCCTGCCTCGCGCCACTGCTCTTCACACAGCTGGTGTCATTATTGACACCAGCTTCGTGAGAGGGAAAGCCGGCGCTTCTCCGATAACATGGAGGTCTGAACGGCGAACGACCCTGAATGGCGAACTAACAGGGTTCGTCTCTACCGCTAGGGAGGTTAAAGAAAGTCTTTGGGTGGCTCCTCCCACTAATATTCATCAATAGTGATCAGCAGCATAGACAATATTCGTATCTGCAAAATATCGCACATTTCTCACCCGATATTCCCAATTAATTTGGAAATTCGAGAATTTGTGATTCTTATCACCTTCATTGCGCAAATCGGCACTTGTACATGAGCCTATTGCACGCTAGTTCCGGGTTCCGATGTACAATTTCTCAAATAGTCACGATTACTCTGACATAGAACTTTATTCAAGATCTTCGCAAATTCTCGAACTGCCGATATTCACAATTAAGAATATTCACAATCAACACTTTTCAACAATAGTGAATGCCAGTATGAGGTGGACTGGTAGTCCAGGTAGTCTAGATTTCAAGGACTCTACCGGGCCAACATATACTCAACCTTCATTTGTGTGGAGGTGACCAGAATGTTCGCCACCACCCAGACTTCAGAAGGACTTTCCAAGATTCTTCACTTTATTCTTTATAAAGATGGGTTGGTTCTGGTCCATTTCCATACTGGTAGGCTTGTAAGATTTTTCAAGACTTGAACAATGATGAGATGAGACATGGTTGTGAAGGACTCCCTCAACTGCTCCCCCAACCTCATCAGGCTACTGACCATTATATGTCATTTATGTGTGGCTACAGAATGGTTGTCCAACTTAAGTCCTTAACAGTGCCATCTGCTGCAAACTTTTAGTATTTGTGTTAAGAGACAAAAGTAAATGAACTAAGGAAGTAAAGGCCCAATACATGTAGCGAGCTCACGGGTGCCACATGGGGCGACAGATCCCTGTCACCCCAAAGCTTGGTCGGCCAGAGAACGGACATGTCTGTAAATCTCTGGCCGATGCCATTAGTTTGAATGGGGACCTGCGTCCCTGTCCTATCTAAAGGCCAGCACACAAAGGGTGCCTGCCGATACTTTGAGCGATGGAGAGCAGCGTGATGACGTTTAGTGACTGTTGACTACTGTCCCCATTCGAAGTAATGGGATCGGCTGGGAATTTACCACCATGCAATCCGACATGCAAGAGATTCCTGGCCGCTTCTAGTACCATGCGCTCTCAAAGCCAACTATCTGGCCCATATTTTATGCGGCTATGCCTGTTTTCGAGCGGGACCAATCAATCCCGCTTGAAAACAGGGAAATCGGACATGACTGTTACAATGGACTATGTCCATTGCCACGGGTCTCCATGCAAAGCTCCTCCAATAAAGGGCAGCATGACGTCATTGTGCTGCTGCAGGGAACCTTGAACGGCTCCTATATCAAGCCGTGTGTTCCCTGCTCAACTCACCAGGTGGGGCCACCCGTTTTTCAGTCGAGCGACCGCCGGGTGATTGGCGGGAGCACGCACAACGGTTGATCGGCCAAAAAATCGGGTGCAAATCGGGCTGTGTATGGCTACCTTAACATATGGCTTGAGCAATGGAGTTGCACAACCAAGAGATATTGTCATTGCCTAGAGTGCCAAGAGGGGGGTGAAAAGTTAAAGTGAATAATCCAGGAAGTATTTGTATGAAGATCTGCAGGGTAGGTCAAGCCCAACCATCTTAACCAAGATTATTTGATGTTCTAGGATATTAAAATTTAGGGGGCTAGAGAATGGATAAAAATTTGGCTCCTGTAGATGTTATTGGTCGGTTTTTGGCTTTAGGAGGGTAAAGTTCCTGCTCACCAACAGCAAGATTAAGCCATTCCCCACTTACTGCTTCTTACTTTGAATATTGATAAGCTTGGGCTTCCAGGTATGGGACAGCCGGTAATAGCGTTCATCCCTAAGTGGTCAACTGCTAGGCTCAAGCACCATCATGCTGGTTGTGGGGGTGAGGCTAGGACATTATCTACCCGGGTAATCTCTAACACCTGAGCTTAGTCAATATGGACCCCAGCAGACATCTGACACCAAGGGTTTGTACCATCACACAGTGGTGGGCAAGGTGGAAGCAGGAGACATTGTCTTTGACGCATGCTACAGCACCAAATCTAATCATTTACCGGTAATTAACTCGAACAATCTAAAAGATTATTTTATATAAACCTCTTATGTTAGATTGGGGGAATGGGGTCGTGCTGATGATCTAAGGATAATTTCACCAAAATAATCCTTGTAATGGGCCTTTGTATATTACAGAAGCCAGAGACCCGGCAAGGCAACTAGCATTTTCTTGAACGGCCGCCCACAATCAATATGACAGCAGGATTCCTCAAGAAGCACGCAATTAAATTCATCGTTGCGCTCCAACGTGCTACGATAGAAGCGCCATCATACAGAAAGGTATTTAACGCACAAGCTTCATTCTACAAGCAAGCGAACTGTGAAATAAGGCAACAGACATGACGGAAAGTCGATGGCTCCTTTTTGTTTTTTTCTTTAATAACCTGTGAAAATATCCAACTGTAAAAGATCTGGCCACAGAACAACAATGCAGCAGATGGATGGGAGCCGCAGAGAGCGACAAGCCGCCGAATGCTGGAAGGCGACCCAAGAAGCCATTCCAGTAACATTTGTTGAAAAAATTTGGTTGTCACGAATAAGGGGGGATGGGTGCACTACTCAATACAGACATGGTTACGCAAAGAAATCCGCTTTATTGAAATGATAAAAAAAAGCTTGAATGCCATATGTTGAAACTAAGTACAGTAAGGGCTCGTCCCCACATTGGCAGCTGGCTGCGGGAAAGCGCGGTCCTGCCGCGGCTGCCTGCTCGCAGCTGACACTGTCGAGTTCACGAGTGATCGCTGACTTTTTTTTCTTACATACAGTTCAATGCAACTGCCCCGGGATCGCGTCCAAAGAGAATGAATGGATGAGGTTAAAAATCAAGGCCACACACAATTTTTTACCGCCCTACCTGAGTGGGGACACGACCATTAAAATTAATGGAGACACCCCCCCACCCCCCCGGTTCGAAACCCCTGCCGGCCGCGCGAGTGGGGACAAGCCCTTAGTATATCTCTTCAAGGAAAAAAACAGATACCGCACCTAAGACTGAAAATACTTACGTGTTTTCAATTAAAAAGCGTGTCAACAGCGACGTCTACCTTCCCAAGTTTCCTTTGACGAGGCAGCATTGGCGGTGGCATTAAAGGGGCGGAGCTTCGCGGGCTGTAGAGCCGGATTGGTGGAAGGAGTGACACTGGAAGAGTCTCACACCACCATCTTGGAGCCTGAAGGGCAAGAGTGAGGAAGAGGGGACGGTAGGCAGATTTTTTTGGTTTAGGGATTGGCTTTACATGATGAAGACTACACAAAAGGTAAGTAATGTGTATATATGGTCGTTTTTTTCAAGAGTTTAGAACCACTTGTAGTTAAAATTTCATAGATTTAACGATACAACAAAGCAACATCTTCATCAGTAGGCAAGTTTTCAACTATTGTCCAATTACAGGTTGAGGAATATTTCTCAGCACATGGGCAAGATACCCTGACCTGGTGTGGTGAATGTCTAAGGACGGTTGGTCTTGGTTAGGTTTGGTGTCTTACTAGTCTGGTAGAACAACTTTACAGATTGAGAAGAGATGAACTTCTCGGAGATGATATAGAAGGATCATGCTTTTATAGTGATCTGGTGGATGAGTCTGGGTTTTGCGGAGACCTGGAGAGAGGTACTTGTCTGACTGTATCATGCAAAGATTGGTGGAAGGAATATTATGGTGTGGAGTTGCTCCTCAGGGGTGGGGCTATGCACCTCAGTAACAGTGAATCTCAACTTTTTGTGGGAATAGTTTAGGGGGTGGCCTCAGCATGACTGCACCAGTCCAGAAAGTAAGATCCATAAACACATGGATAGTGTAGAGAAACTTGACCGTGACCTCATACAATATCATAGCCTGACCTCACTAATGTTCTTCTAGAAGAATGGGAAAAATTCAGATTAACACTTATAAACTTTGTAAAAAACCTTCCAACAAATAAAGCTGCAAAGGATGCCAACATTCCACATTTAACCCCTATGGTGTACCGATTGTTTTGTACCTAAGTGGTACAGAAATACAAAAAGACTACAATGTAAGTTGTTAGTAGCTCTTGCCCACTGTGGCCATCTCTACACATGGGCATGTGAGGACCCAGGACATCCATGTCTGTATTTTCATACAGGCGAATGGCGAGGGCAACACCCACAACCCCAGGGACATCACTGATGTTGGAAGGGTGGAACCAGTGACAAGCCCATGGCAACGCTGAAGCTGGTAAGCATTCCCGAATATAGCTCGGGGTTACCAATATTGGCAATTAAACTCCCTGGTGGTATGCCCGTACCACTCCGCTTACAATGACGTGGTACGGGTAATCTAAGCAGAGTACATAGTACTCTTCTGTGTTTCCCCACCCTTCTCCTGATGATGCCAGGAATGTGGGACGGGAAATGGATGCCGCCTCCTTAACATGGTCATGGCCACCTGCCTCTTCGTTGTCACACATGATGGAAGCGATAGGCGAGTCTGCCGAGATTTAAAATTGCCGCTGGGTCACTGAAGATAGGTGAGTATCCCCAAGTGTAGCTCGGGGCAAGTTTGATTTGCAAACAAACATATGTTCAGGGCAACCTACAGGGAGGTGAAAGTCCACTCAAGCCACTAGGGGGGTTAAGCCTGTGGACCAAGAATGGGATGTCATTAAAATTCATGTTTATATAATGGAAGGTGCCTTTTGGCAATATTATCTATGGAAGCCATTCTATATTTGGTCAGCCTTCCATTATATCAAGGTACAGAGGGCTCACAATAACAGTGGGGAACAGGAACTAGCTGTGTGTTGGAAAATAATATTCCATGTATACAGCCTTAATGATGGATATCAATCTCCTTAAATGTTTCCATGTTCAAATATGTATATGTAAACCTCAACAATGTCCAATGGACCTTTTTTCTTTCCCATGGTGCTGGGGTATCATATGATCTATGAGACCTTGATTGTTTTTAACAGTGGTGGGCTACTGAGTTGATATGGAGGGCCATAAGTGCGGCCCTCGCTATTACTAAAGGGCCGCACATAACTTTTTAAATCTATACTGACTTATATAAGCATTTTATAATGAATAAATTACAGCAGGTATAGCTAGAAGACTTTGTTTTTCATTTTGATTGATGATATCAATGGGGCACATAACCTTTGATTCAAAGGCTATGTGCCCCTATGCTAAGGTTATGTACTAAGGTTATGTGCCGCAATATATATTGGCAGACAGGTGAGTTCCTATGCCCTATGCATTAACAGCTAGGATTCGAAAGGGGGGAAGTGGAGGACAGAGGGGGGGCCAGATGCGTGTTTATAACTTGTGGTTTATTTACTGTATATGAAGAACTGTTGTCTGACGATGTGCATAATTTTTATGTATATTCACTGTATTTAGCGACCTTTGGTATGCTGCTGCTTTTCATTGTGCACTTTACAACTTTGTTTTTTAAAACAAAAGTAAAACTTTTTGTTAAAGTAAAGTCACAGACACCTTAAGGAAACAAGTGTTTGATTTGTGGCCCCATTTTGTTTATGTCAACAAAAGGCAGAGATTGTGGGGGATTAGTCCCACTGGTCTAACACCGTGTCACGGTGATGCGGAAGGGCACCATAGACCTCCATGTTGTTATTAAGGAAGCTGACTGTGTGGACAGCGGCGGGGGAGAGAATAGTATGCAGTGAACTTTGGACTGCTGCGATTGCCTGTATAGGTGCGGTACGGGTGGTGCTCTAGGGAGGTTAAGGGCCATTTAACACTAGTAACCTCAACCTGAACCTGTGTAGTTGAATTGGGAGGGGGGCTCGATAATGTTCCTATCTGGAAAAGTTTGGGAACCACTGGTGTA
Source organism: Ptychadena robeensis (assembly GCA_036250615.1). Taxonomy (NCBI): domain Eukaryota; kingdom Metazoa; phylum Chordata; class Amphibia; order Anura; family Ptychadenidae; genus Ptychadena; species Ptychadena robeensis. The sequence goes on along the minus strand of CM070042.1, from coordinate 50,185,085 downwards.
GACCAAATAACTTCATCCATCCTGTTAATGGATTGTATCTAAATGATTGTTGTTCCTTCCTGGCAGGGACACAGAAATATCAAGCACACAGCACTCTCCTTTGCCCTGTTCTGACACATGACCTGAAGGACAACCCGAAGAAGCCCCTTGGTATGGCGAAACGTGATGACTTCAGGACCTGACATGGCTTGAACTGTCCTTTTTGCACTTTTATACATGTGAATGACTATGGACATTTGTTCTTGTTTCTTTTTTCACTTACCTAACTTTTTGAATATCATGTAAAAAAGTGTATCTAAATTTTAGACGTTTTGCATATCCTGTTTTTGGTAATATTGGCTACAAGTCCCAGGGGCTGGCCACCCCAATTTAGGGTATGCATTATCGGCTCTGTTGGGTCCCCCTGTGCCAAGAGCATTCCTTGGCGGAGACCCGACGGAGCCAATAGACATTACCTGTCTTGGGCACTGGCGGTTCTCACTTCCTTCTGCAGTTACTCAGGCTGGAAGGTCAACGTAGTAGGGCTAGTCTCCACAGCGTTGTTTGATCCGTCGGGAACCCCTAGGCTAAGCGCAGTGCTTGCCGGGGGTATTGGCGGACCACATACACTTTACCTGCTCGGCATATGCTCTGTGCTTACGGCACTGAGCCACTCTGACGATAGGTTAACCCCTGCATCAGTGGATGTATGAATAGAGCATGTGCCGGGCAGGTACAATATATGTGATCCCCTGGGACCCCACCAAGCACTGCGCTTAATGTAGGGGGTCCCAACGGATCAAACAACGCTGTGGAGACATGCCCGAAGTGAGAACAGCCAGTGACTGAGACAGGTAATGTGTATCGGCTCCGTCAGGTTCCTGCCAAGGAATGTGCTTAGCTCAGGGGGACCCGACAGAGTTGATAACGCAGAGGAGACATACCCTAAATTGGGGTGGCCAGCCCCTGGGACTTTAAGGCAATGTTACCAAAATGGGATATGCAATACGTCTAAAATTCTTTCAGCTCTGTCAGGTCCCCCTGCGCTAAGCAAATTTTTTGGCGGGGACCAGACAGAGCCGATAACGCAGTGGAGACATACCCTTACTGATGAGCAGAGTACTTATCAGTGGTAGTTGTACACACTGGTGTAGACCAACATTGCGCTACCAATACCGTTATCTAGTCGTCACTATAAATCGGTCCCAAAGGGTCCTCTGTGTAATGTAAAACAATGTACGATGGGTTTGGATTGATGCGTGGGAAGCGCGCTCAGCTCCTGTCAGATCTGATGAAAAATATCCCCCGTTATGCCCGCGATATATCAAAAACATCATCACCACAGTCACACGACTTTCAGCTGAAATATCCTTGAGATTTGTCAACACTTTGTCACTGATGCTCGTCGCTGCTGGGAATACATGTAAAAACGTGAGCGAAAAGGGAGTGACGCCAGCGGGCCGCCTAGCGCGAATACCTTCATGACCAGCGTGGGTGGCATCCACGTCCATCGAAATATTAAACTGATCACAAGGCAAGAAAGGAACTTCCAAGGAGAAGTGAAGAACACTAAGAGAACATGTTGACTGCATAAATTATCATCATCTATCGCCCCAAACGCCGCCAGCTGTACTAAATTTGATGATTTAAAAGGTTTAGACAAAGGAGAGAGTTTATTTTCTACTGTCCCAGCATTCATCTTGTAGCGGCCTCAGAAATCAATGCATTAAACTCCCAGACAACGAGGGCTGCGGATCGATGTCGTTTACAGCCGTCCACAAGGCGTAAAGAATGTACTGCGCCGCCGATTCCTCTTGGACAAGAGCAAAGCGTACAATGTCGATGACAGGACACATGTCGCCTGCATGCCTGTTTTATAGCGGTAGAAAAGACGTCACGAATTGCCACCATGGTTACAGGCGCACGGGTCACATGCGGTGAACGATGTGTCTTTCTTCTAAATGATGATGCATGGAATATCAGTTATGGAAGACATCATGCATTCCATATCCAATACCATCCAATACTACCAGATATGTTCACCTCTGTTTCATTAGAGGTATAATAGTGTTCCCCAATCCACATGGCAGGTGTGCTATACTGGCAAAAGTTTGTATCTCACCATTGTAAATATACATAGTATGAGTCGGTGCGCACACAGAGAGAGAAGAGCAAACTTTTTGTGTGTGTGCCAACCAGCGTGCATGCAGTGTGTGTGCACCAACCAGCGTGCATGCAGTGTGTGTGCACCAACCAGCGTGCATGCAGTGTGTGCGCACCAACCAGCATGCATGCAGTCTCTGCCGTTGATTGGCGGGGAGGGAAAGTGAGAGGTGAAACTGCAATCAACATATGTGACAGTGGGGATGGTGTGTTCAGAGTGATGTGATGTGTTCATTTTCCACCACACATAGCGTTTTGCATTTTGGCCAAAAAGTTCAATTTTGGTGTCATCTGACCAGAGCACCTTCTTCCACATGTTTGCTGTGTCCCCCACATGTCTTGTGGCAAACTGCAAACAGGACTTCTTATGCTTTTCTGTTTACAATGGCTTTCTTCTTGACACTCTTCCATAAAGGGCAACTTTGTGCCCTGCACGACTAATAGTTGTCCTATGGACAGATTCCCCACCTGAGCTGTAGATCTCTGCAGCTCGTCCAGAGTCACCATGGGCCTGGTGACTGCATTTTTGATCAGCGCTCTCCTTGTTTGGCCAGCGAGTTTAGGTGGATGGCCAAGTCTTGGTAGGGTTACAGTTGTGCCATACTCCTTCCATTTCTGAATGATCGCTTGAACAGTGCTCCGTGGGATGTTCAAGGCTTTAAAAATCTTTTTGTAGCCTAAGCCTGCTTTTCATGTCTCAATAACTTTACCCTGACCTGTCTGGTGTGTTCTTTGGACTTCATGGTGTTGTTGCTCCCAATATTCTCTGAGACAACCTCTGAGGCTGCCACAGAGCAGCTGTATTTGTACTGACATTAGATTACACACAGGTGCACTCTATTTAGTCTTTAGCACTCATCGGGCAATGTCTATGGGCAACTGACTGCACTCAGACCAAAGAGGGCTGAATAATTACGCACACCCCACTTTGCAGTTATTCATTGTAAAAAAATATTTGGAATCATGTATGATTTTCGTTCCACTTCTCACGTGTCACCACTTTGTATTGGTCTTTCACATGGAATTCCAATAAAATTGATTCATGTTTGTGGCTGTAATGTGGAAAAGTTCAAGGGGGCCGAAAACTTTTGCAAGCCACTGTATACCTTCGAATCACTATGTATTCTATCAGGGAGGACCCGGCACTACATAGCAGTGACATATACCTTCCAATCACTATGTATTCTATCAGGGAGGACCCTGCACTACATAGTTGTTGGTAGATCTTAAGGAAATTGTATGGAGTAATCTAAAGGTGTATGGGGGGCTTAAGCTACATAGCATTAACAGTTACTTTACTAGAAAAAAAACAGAACTTGCAGGGGAGGTCCTTAATTTTACCCAGGGCATATAACTCCCTGATGTGTCCGTGGGCTAAGACCCCCTCCCTGACAGCACCCCTGTCCAGCAGTTGTTTTTAATACTTCTATTATAAATACACAAGCTTCCCGAGCCTAAGGTTCTTTGCCAATTCTAAACAAAGTGACAGTTTCTTTGACGCCTACCCAAATCACTTATATTTAGAACAACATTTATACACAGCTTCTCCTGCAATCCCCGCAGACTACCTGAAAGCATGTGATCTCCGCCCATGAAATGAGGCTCAAGCCTAGTGGCTCACCAAGACTGGTGCCAGAGGGAACCAACCCAGTGTAAGCTCAAACATCATCTGACATGGTGGATCCCCACGGGTTGTGGGTAGTGTAGGACTACCTGTCAGAGGGAAGAGCACCATGATGAATACAAAAATCCAAACCTTAATGGTCTAGTCATCATCAGTGTTCCCTGAGGAAAACCAATTCTTAAAGAGGAACCATTAAGGGCAAAACCGACCAGCAAGTGCTACTTACTAATCATAGTCGTCTGTGCACTTTAGGCAGTGACAAAGCTAACAAGCAAATAAACCTGCTGGTACAATAAGCTACTTAAAGAAGACCTATCACCCATATTGCACTTCAGATCGGCTGATGTGGCAAAAAAAACCCCAAAAGAACCTGTTATGAGTAAGCCCCTCCTCTCTGCTTCCCTCTAATCGCACAGCACTGCGGCAGAGCGAAAAAGCCGACATCTCTAAGAGCAGTGACAGCCAGGAAAGTACCTGCATTGAAATACGCACAGAAGATTTTCCCATAGAAAACCTTTCTATGCAGGGGTGCACATAAGTGGTCCTCTGGTTTTCAAAAGGGGACAAAAATTTGCTCTGCCTACCTGCATTATTGTTACAAAGCTCATATGCGTACTAACAACTTGGAGGCGCTCTGTGTCTGGGCGGCCGAAGTTATCAGGTGCTAAGAAAGATAATGGGTAGTTGCACACAACCTTTAGCAGTGATTACACAGCTATAGTG
>CM070042.1:50151344-50164312 GCA_036250615.1 Ptychadena robeensis | reverse complement strand
CATAGCAGTGATATATACCTTCCAATCACTATGTATTCTACCAGGGAGGACCTGGCACTAGTTAGATGTTGTGGCCGCAAGTGGAGGACCAAGGGGGGCCACTGAAGAACACCCAAAGGGCTGCATGTGGCCCCCAGGCCGCAAGTTGGGCACCTGGGGGCTAGAACAATACTTTTTTCTTCACAATGTTCCCACTACCATTCTCTACAGCAATGTTGGTGATGATGCCACGTTCAGGGGCTTTGCAATTAACTCACAAATCAGCTAGTTGGAATAATGCCATCGCGAAACAAATGCACATTTGCTCTGTCTCTCTGTGCCTTAGCTGCTGTATTTCCCACCATAGGCTTATACTTGAGTCATTAATTTTTTTCTAGAATGTTGTAGTAAATTGGATTATACTTGAGCATATATGGTAAATGAATTCCTAATATGTGCAAAGCCTGGGTAAAGTGATCCATACCAGCATGGCAGTGCTTACCCACCCTGGGGATTGAAGGGGTTAAGGGGGATTTTGCTTTTCCCTTGTTTAAGCAGTTTGTATGGATCTTAAATGGCATCGCTTCCTCCTGGCGGCACTTCTTCGCGCCTGTAATGACTCCGATATACAGAAAATCTTTAGGATTATCAATAGGCAGGAACAAGCAGCGCAGGATCAGAAGCGCTGCTGGTCATCAGCGTCGGCGCGGCTGGGCAGAGAGATTGTTGTGTGAACTGGCCCTGTCCACACCATGACACCTCCAACCACGTGTATGGGGGTTCGCTCTATGCACAGGCAACTCAAGTGTCACCATTCAAACCTAAATACCCAACCGGCATTGTGTTTCCTGCATTTCATGATAGTCTCCAGTCATTGCTGTACACCAATGTATTCATGTGTAGTTTGAATCGACTGTAAAGCTACATGCAGCCAGATACAAAAACACATTTACTTTATATACTTGAAAAGAAGCCCCGGAACCTGATATCATCCCCTCTGAAGATATAGAGAAGGGCTGTGGGAACATGACATTCCTGCATACATTAGGTTCAAAGTCAAACTGACATTTGTAAGCAAAAACTACGTGTGCAAGACCAGGATCTGGCCCGTCATCACGCTGTGCCCAATATCGACGGAGCTCCAGGCGCAGCACTGACGATGCTTCCAAAGCAAGTATATCGAACAGGGTTTACCAATATGTTGGTTCCCTGTTCAATAGAGATAGATTGATCCTGCTCGAAGAAACCAATGGCCGCCATCAATTCGAGTACAATAGATCACACGATCTATTGTACTTGAATCAATACAAATATCGACCCCAGTTTAATAAAATTTTAAGGTACATTTTTAAAATCCCCAAACATGCAGGATGCTGCAATCTCCTGTACAACCATCGTCCTCAGACCTCCCCGATATCAGAGCACATGGCGTGACTTGCCACAGCGTACGGACAGATTTGTTTTCCGCCATCTTTAACCCCCACTTATCAGTCACAGAGAACAGTTGGTTGTAGGAGGAACGCCACAATCTCAGATGAACAGAGGCAGATGGACGCTTATTCATGACAATCTGATACGTTTAAATGTCTTTACTTCAAATCTGTCACCGCTCATCCTCCTAAGGGGTTAATAGGTAATGGTGCGCATACCACTAAAGAACATTCAAGCAGGGGTGGTCCTGGCCTGTCTGGGGCGGGGTGTGGTTGGTTGGATGACAGCGGTGTCGGATGGGCTGAGGTGCTGCAGCAGCCGATTATGCTGGTTAAGAGAAAGGCAGTCATTCTGCTGGCGGTGCCCAAAGGCACAACCCTGCCCCTCTCCAGTCACCACTTCCCGAACTGAGCTCTTCTTCTCACTGGATAAGTCGGGGTGGCAGCATGGGTGGCCGAAGTGTTTTCCTTTTTCGATACTGCCTTGGCCATGCCGAAAACTGCCACTCGAGCCTCCACAGAGGGCGGCATCAAAATGGCACAGGAGACTCAGAGGGGTGATTACTATTTTAGTGACCCCTTCTGTGTCATTGATTGCCCCCTCTGATCCCCCTGTCCAGAGTTACAGTACCGTATCTTCAGAGGGATGCCTTTTTTCCAGGGGTATACGCTGGGATCCGCTAGTGTCAGCTCAAGCCTCTGTTGCATTCCCAAATGGGGGTGCAAATCTATTTGGGGGGGACCTCATTCTGTACCTATGTTTGAATGGAGAGGGGCTCAATAATGTTCCTAAATAGAAAAGGGGGCCTTCAAGGAAAGTTTGGGAACACTGCCATAGACGCAGCTTGCTGCATCGATTTCAACACGACGAAGGTGGGGACCAGCGGATCCGGGGCTGTGGAGACAGCTCTGTCAAAGCCCCATTGCCGTCAATGAGCGGCTCGTGCACTGCACCAAAATCCCTGGGGTTTTAATGGACAGTGGAGCCCTAGCCTTAGGCTTATAAGTAGTACTGTACTATAAACTATTACTATATTATAATAATACTATATTCCTAGTACTATACCTATGGAAGAAGCGTTGTCACCTGAAGAGAAGACCCCTCCATTACCACAGGGCAGGTGTAGTCCTAGTACGCCTATAAAAAAATGGAAATAGCCTCCTCTATGGCCTCGCTTACACTTGGAGCCGTCCATAACATAATGACCATCACTGAGACCACTTGTGTTTTAGGGTGCCGCGTCCATTGCGCCCCAGCAGAGCAGCAATTCCAAGGTGGAACTTGTATTGTCATTGGCCCAATGTGACACATCATGGGCTGTGTATACAAGCAAGTCATGTCCCAAAAGAAAGGCACTGCACCATAAGACGAGGTGAAGAATCAGCCTTAGTGTAGTTAGCACATGTATTAGAACAGCCATGGCCAAACTAAGGCCCAGGGGCCAAAACTAGCCCTTTAGTCTTTTAATTCGGCCCTTTGTCACCTTGGTGTAGAGCCCAGGTGCCCAACCTGCAGCCCGGGGGCCGCATGTGGCCCTTTGGACATTCTTTGACTGCCCCCCTCTGTCCTCCACTTGCGGCCCCCAAAACCTAACTGTTAATGCATAGGGTATAGCAACTGACCTGTCTGCAGAATCAAAGGTTATGCACCCCATCAATTTAATTAATGGCTTTGATGATATCTATAAGGCACATAACCTTTGATGATATATATGACACAAAACATGAATTACCATACTACAGTGTTCCATAATGCATGAATCATCATTTAAAACAAATGCTATTTAAAAATGAAAAATAATATCTTCTAGCTATGCCTGCTGTAATCTTTTTTTTTCAAAACAATACTTATACAAGTCAGTATACATCGAAAATGTTGTGTGCGGCCCTTTGGTGACGCCGAGGGCCGCACTTGTGGCAACTCAGTTGCCCACCACTGGTGTAGAGGCTCTAGCTTCCCTCTGCTTATTCCCTGCAATAAGAGGATATAATGCCTGGATCAGTGGTTCCCAAACTTTCCTTGCAGGGCCCACCTTTTCTATTTAGTAACATTATCAAGTCCCCCCCTCCCTATTCAAACACTGGTTAAGAATGAGGGCCTGCGCCCCCCTGGAATATCTTTGCGCGGGCCCTCATTCTTAATTTGGGGGGGGGAGGGGGGCTCGATAATATTCCTAAATAGAAAAGGGGGGCCCTGCAAGGACAGTTTGGGAACCACTGACCTAGAGGATGATTGTTCGGGTCTCCTAATGGCCGTAGTGTGCCTGCCATAGAATGTTTATGATTAAAGCCTCTATTTAGTAACTTCCTTGACGTAATGCCTGAAGCCAGTACGTGTGCCGTTTGTAAAAGTAAAAAGTAAAACAAACTGCGCCCGTACTGGGATCGGGCACATACCCTGGTGTCATCGGTGATGCGCCATAGACATCCATGTTAATGATGGAGGCACTGCTTTCCCTGGCCCAAATAGCTAGCGTTTGCCCATCCCTGTATTAGGATGTATTAGGATATAGGCTACGCATGAATATGTATATCTACTCACACAGCAGCAAAAACAGCATAAAATGAAGCCACAAGGGGAACCCCCGACTGCAGGCTGGCGTGTTTTGAGGGATATACCCTCTTTTAATGAAATTTACCGCAAGAACCACCAAAAGCTTCTTGGGGTAAGGTGACTTGGAGGAAGAGGGTATATCCAGTGAAATGCATCAGTCAGGGGTTCCCCTTGTGGCTTTATTCTATGCCTGGGCTGTTTTGTGTTAATTTTGTTAATGAATGAGTTAGGGCCCCCATACACCTTTAGATTTCTGTCAGATTTCCTTTAGATCTCCTTTTGTTTTACCAAAACCATGTGATATGAGGGACTTTCTAAACCATCAAGTCTTCCTGTGTTTAATCGCAGAGGACCCGGCACTACATAGTTGTTGGTAGATCTAAAGGATATCTGACAGAGATAGTCAGCTTTAAAAAAAGGGGGGGGGGGGTCACTCTTCTTTTTTTTTCGCTTGTGTCTATAGGCATTCTAGAACTACAGAACACCTGCCCCTTCTGCAATGGAGAAGTCTTATTGAGCTGTTATTAATGGAGCTGTAATTAACCTCCCTGGCGGTTCACTGAGGTGCAGATTTCTGTACCAAAAGTGATACAGTGTTTTGCCTTTCCGCCCCCATTGGCGTCCCGATGACGCCGATTGGTAGACGGAAAGGCTCTGTGTGCCTGAGCTTTGTAGAAATGCTGCAGGCAAACAGAGAGCCAGCGGTTGAGCCTGATCCAGCAGGGCGCAGTTTGATTCACGATCAGGGACTGACGCCAGAGTACTGGCTTCGGGCGTAACGCTAGGGAGGTTAAACAGCCATAGACGCTATGCTTGGCTGGCATTTATAGATAATACAATGTCGGCCGCCCGCAGCATGATGACATCATCATGCCATGGTCATCGTTATAATACACATTACGTTTGACAACCAACTTTGGATGGGGAAACCTGTGCCACATTCAAAAGTACTGGAGATGAGACCAGAGAAAAAATGTTTGTTCTCTGGCTGATCAAAGTTTGTGCGAGTACGAACGGTTTGCTCAAGGGGGGGCGTGTTCAGTTTGCGATGATCACCAAGCGATCACCCCGAATGCGCATGGTGATTCATTCGCAAAATCGGCCAGAGATGAAGAGCGCTATGGCCCGGCTTAGAGGTAAAGAAAAAAAAAAATGTTTTTGGATAAAAAATTTGTTGTTTTTTTGTGTTTAAAAGTTTACACTGTTTTCTTTTATTTGATTTGTGATGGATAAAACATTTATAAAACATGTATCCAATTCCCATCAAGATAAAAAAACAAATGCTATTTCAGGATCTGATCGGGTGCAGAGATGATCCCACTAGCAGAAACGCGCAGAGCGAGCGTTTCTGCTAGCGGGATCCACTTGAAGGATTAGAGAAAGAAATTCCTCTAATCCCGTATTCAAAAGTTTAAAAAAAAAAAGATTTAAAAAAAAAAGAAAAAAAAATTCTTTGTCATAAGACCTGGGTCCCCGCCTCCGTGAAGTAACACGTCACTCGGGGACCCGGAAGAAGCCGGAGACGGAGGGAGAAGATGGCGGCGGCGGGAGCCAGGTGCAGCTCACCCCGATGTGCCCGAACCCAGTTCGGCGTATCGATTATTGCAGAGACCATTTGCCCGAATGGGGTTCTGGCATATCGCTAGGGAGGTTAAGTTATTAAGGAGCTGGCCATATACCTTTAGATCTCTCTGCAGATATCCTTAGATATACCAAAAACATGTAGTGCCGAGTGGCGTCACTCTGCGATGAACACAGGGAGACTTGATGGGTTTAGTGGTTAGAAAGTCCCTCATTATTACATGGTTTTGGTAAAATCCAAAATTTTAATTGTTTATGGTTTGATCTAACCATGTGGGTGCCATGAAGATTTCAATCAATCAACAAAAACATTTATTGAATAAGTTGATGGATGAAAAATTAGACATGTATGGGGGCCTTTAAAGTGACAACACTGTGTCATGGTGGTCTTGTGACGCGGCCACGAACTCCAGATCTCCATGGGCACTGAGGGAATTAGAATGGGATATTTATGGGGACCATGAAAGGGTCCCAGTCATGGTACGGGTTGACGTGGATTTTAATCCAAAGGGTTCCAGGGTCCAGGGTCTGCATGGATGACGCAGGATAGCTCCTGGGTAAGAGGTCAAATGTTGGATTCCTTTCCCAGGAGGGGGCTTCCTTGCCAAGCAATTGTATGGAATATTTTACAATCCGGCATGAATTGTAAGAAGAATGACAATGCTACATTACCTGAAAAGAAGACAGTGTCTTAATATTAATTTTGCTCCAAAAGATGCCATCCGTCTATTCAGGGGATGTCTTATGATCATGAAGAAGAACACAGGCACTGAGGGTATCAGGGTGGGGGGATCAGAGGGCGGGAATCCAAAATTGGCAAAGGAGACTAAGAGGGGGGGGGATCACCATTTTATTAACCCCTTCTGATCCTACGTTGTCATTATGGCCCTCTGAATCCCCCATGTCCAGAGTTACAGCATTCTCTTCAGGGGTGCCTTATTTTGGGGGGAATGCCGTTAGATTTCACCATGATGGCACGAATTAAGGGGTGTCTGATTTTCGGGGGGAGGAAAACAGTGGTGGGGAAGAAGATACCAAGTGGTTAGGTCAGGCGGATGGGGGGGGGGGAATATCAGCAGTGGGAAGAGGAAGGAGCAGCACTGAGAACTCTGGAATATATAACCCGTGAAAATAACAGGCCTCCCGATGAGATGAGATGCAGGGAAGAGCATAAAACCATTCATGATTAGGGGCACATTTCATTCCGTCTCCAAGCAAAAGAAAGAGCATTCCAGAAGAACGGAAGAATCCTGAATTCACTGCCATGTGGCTGCAAAGTGACATAATAAACCATGATGCTGGTGGGAGAATGAAAAATGTGTTATCTGCAGTCTGTCCCGGTGTGGATGACTATTGCCTGACAGGTAACACAAGGTCCCCTTTCATTATTTCACATGGCCTACCCAAAGGAATAGAATCTGTCCATTTCATTTATCAAGCAGTGCCGCCATCCTCACGGAGCAGGAGCCTCGCATTATATCTACAGGAAAAACACCCATCATGTTTTTTTTAAGCAAAACTCCTACCATATTAAGATATTTATATATATAAAGAGGTTGTGCGTATAGATTAAAATGGATATAATATATATATGTAGTATTATAAAGCTAAAACCAAGGTTGTAGATACACTGGCATTTATTAGAGAAACAGAGGTGGGGCGGCAACAAAACACCTGAAAAAAGCGGGCTAATGGGAGTATTCTATATTATGTTGGAATCCCTCCAAATAATGAATTTGGTTTTTTTTCCATGAAGGATACTAATACTACGGTGTACACCCAGGATACTTCGACTTAGTATAAAGACTTACTGTGCAACCCAAAGATATACTAGCTGCAAAGGCTACACCCAAGGATACAGTTGCGTACAAAAGACTAGTGTGCATGTACCAAGGATATTATACTACTACACAAAGACTACGATGATACCAAAGTATACTACTTCTTAGTACTAAAGTACTATGCACACTCAAGGATACTACTACGACTGTGTACACGCAAGAATTACTATTAGTACGATAGACTACTGCCGAAATCCCACGGATACTACTAGTACAAAGACTACTATGCACACCCAAGGATATTACTACTACTGTGTACACCAAAGGGTACTACTACTATGTGTACACCCAAGGGTACTACTACTACTATTGTGTACATCCCAAGGGTACTACTAATAATACGGTGTTACATCCAAGGATACTACTAGTACCAAAGACCACACCCAAGTATACTCTACTTAGATATGACTACTGTAACACCCAAGGAAATTACTACTATACCATTTAGACTACCGTGCACAACAGATTTATACTACTTAGTAAATAGACTACGTTGCACACCCAAGGATCCTACTAGTACAAGACTACTGGGTACACCCAAGGATACTAATAATACAAAGAATACACCCAGGATACTACTAGTACAAAGACTACACCCAGGGATACTACTAGTACAAAGACTACTGTGTACACCAAAGGATACTACTAAAACAAAGACTACACCCCAAGTATAATACTACTAGTATACTAGACTACGTGGCACACACGGATTACTCACTAATACATAGACTACAGTGCACACCCCCGGGATAAACTTTACTTTTTTTTTTTACTAGTACAAAGAATACATGTGCACACCCAGTATACTACTTAACTAGTACAAAGACTACGGTGACAAACCCAAAGTATACTACTATACAAAGGAATTTACTGTGCTACACACAAGGATACTCTAGTACAAAAGACTCCTGTGCACAACCCAAGTACTAGTACAAAGACTACAGTGCACACCCAAGGATACTACTACTAGTACAAAGACTACTGTTCACACCAAAGGATAATACTAGTACTACAACAAAAGACTATTGTGCACACCCAAGGATAATACTAGTACTACAACAAAAGACTATTGTGCACACCCAAGCATACTTCTACTACAAAGACTACTCTGCACACCCAAAGATACTACTAGTGCAAAGACGACACCCAAGAATACTAGTAGTACAAAGACTAGTGTGCACGCCCAAGGATACTTCTAGTAGTAGTAGTAGTAGTAGTAGTACAAAGATAACTGTGCACACCCAAGAATATTATTACTACTACTACAAAGACTACTGTGCATCATGCTAGGGAAAAACCATTAATTTAGTCCTCCAGCTCCATAAAGACAGGGTTTCAAGAGTTGGGTGTGAAGGGCCTAGAGTAGGTTAACATTAACCCTACCAATCAATGATATAATTGGAACACTTTTTGCACACCAAATCATGAGTTTGGTGTGGAGGACCTTGAGTTGGTTGACTTTTACACCGAGCACTGGAAATAATTTAAATACCTACTGCACACCAATAATTTGGGGAAAACCATTTAGATGATGATTTGGTCCTTTCATTATGATTCGGACAACGTTGAGTTGGTTGACTTTAACCCTACTAACAATTGGAAATAATTGGAACACCTTTTGCACACCAAATCATGATTTTGGTGTTGGGGACCTTATGCAAGTTAAATGTAACCCTACTGGCCACTAGAAATAATTGGAATACCTACTGCAGTAGTAGTTTGTTGTGAAGGACCTTGAGTGGGTTGACTTTGACCCTACTGACCACTGGAGACCTATTGTACACCAGGTCCTTACTTCCAACATTGCTAAGCTCACCCATGCTGTGTATAAATAAATGGGTTAAGTATTCCAATAAACACAGACATTTTTGGAAGGTGTTCCCAGAAAGCTGTAGGCAGCTGCACAGTATCGGTGTAAGAATCAGCTGCCCAACCTCATGTAGGTGTGCTGATCAGGGGTCCACAATGTTATGGTTGTACAGTGTAGAACTAAAGGGGCAGAAGGACCACAAGAACAGCTTTACACAACTCATGAAGATAACTTATCTTCTGTAGATGTATTTGGCCGTGGAGTCAAAATCTTTTCTGTATTTTGTGAGTGGGTGGTGGCACAATTCACAAACAGGCACTCAGGACATAGAGACGTTCATCTAGATCAGTGGTTCCCAAACTTTCCTTGCAGGGCCCCTCTTTTCTATTTAGGAACATTATCGAGCCACCCCTCCCTATTTAAATACACTGCCTTCACGTCCCCCCAGGGGGGCCCACCCCCCAGTTTGGGAACCACTGATCTAGAGAATGACCATTTGGAGCAGCAATAGAACAAAGAATAGTACAACCTGTGCGCACGCTTCATTGGATTAAAGTTCACCAGAAAGGTGCCGCGTACGTGTTAACGAGTCCAATTACTGAGCCTCAAGATGCATCTGTCAAGTCACATCGATTTACCTGCAAGCATAGACACTGGGGTCAACACATGCCCGGATCGGGCGCCAGTCTCACCGTATGCTACCATGATGTCCTGGCCAGCTTCTCAGACACTCAACCATTACACCGTTAATTAAGAGGATGCACAACTGTGAAAACTGACAAATCAATGAGGGAAAGCTATGAATATATTAAATTAAGCTCTAGCCCATAATCATATTAGTTATAATTAGTTGGTGCTCATTAATGCACAGTGAGGATCGGAGTGACCGTACAACAACGGTGGCGGCAGTGGAGGACACCCGATGATGGAGGAGGACACCCGATGATGGAGGAGGACACCCGATGATGGAGGAAGACACCCGATGATGGAGGAAGACACCCGATGATGGAGGAAGACACCCGATGATGGAGGAAGACACCCGATGATGGAGGAGGACACCCGAAGATGGAGGAGGACACCCGACGATGGAGGAAGACACTCGACGATGGGTGAGGACACCCGACGATGGGTGAGGACACCCGACGATGGGAGAAGACACCCGACGATGGGAGAAGACACCCGACGATGGGAGAAGACACCCGACGATGGAGGGGGACACCCAGTGATGGAGGGGGACACCCAGTGATGGAGGAGGACGCCCAGTAATGGAAAAGGAGGAGATCTGACTGTACAACATATACTAGACATAAGCTTATATTGACAGTATATATGACATATCTCTGCCCTGTCCATGTGCCCATAAATCTCTGCCGAGGAGAAGAACTGAACACTTCCTGGAGAAACTTCTGCTCTGCTGTACCTCCAAGGCAATGTTCCAGCAGACAGTTATGCATGGGTTGTACAGGTGGTGCCACAATATCATAGGATGACAACATAGGATCACGGAAAGAAGGTTGTCACCCTCTCACAGGAAGGGCATGCATGTGGAAGGATCAGCATATGGTTTGGGCCTGACATGAATTTGAAGCCACTTTGAGATTTCATTTCTGCTTATACTCCTATCGCATGACTATGTGTACAATGTAATCACGCAATACAGGAACAGATATTCGAGGCACTTCCTAATACACGTGTGATATACAACTGTATATGAACAGACAACTTTCACAATAGATGTGACTGTCCGAATAACTGCTCTGCGTTTCCTCTTCATATTACAAAATGTCATTGTGTTGCAATGTAACTGCAGCTTTACACACCAAATATTCTTATAGATCATAAATATATATATTTTGTGTACATACAGTATATATGTATAAACACACACCCAACTGTACATTATAAATATTGTATACACACAGTATATATGTATAAACACACACCCAACTGTACATTATAAATATTGTGTACATACATGTATACACATACACACAATTGTACATTATAAATATTGTGTACATACTGTATATATGTATACACATACACACAACTGTACATTATAAGTATTGTGTACATACATGTATACACATACACACAATTGTACATTATAAATATTGTGTACATACTGTATATATGTATACACATCCACACAACTGTACATTATAAATATTGTATACACACAGTATATATGTATAAACACACAACTGTACATTATAAATATTGCGTACACACCGTATATATATATATATATATATGTATAAACACACACTTGTACATTATAAATAGTGTACATACAGAAGAATATATGTATAAATACACAATTGTACATTATATATTGTGTAGCTTATGTTAAAGATCAGATTGTGTATTTTGTAAAGATTTTTAGAGGAGATATATATATATATATATATATATAGTGAATATTGTGACATGCTGGCATTTGTGGGTCCAGTACACTTGTATTGGAAATGCAAACACCAGGGCAACTTGCAGTATGTATGGGTAATGCACGCCGGATAAAGCGCGCGTTGCCAGCGTCATTGCATGTCTTACATGCGCAGCCAATCACACGCGCAGTTGTTGACATTGAAAGGGAATCAAAAACCAGAGAATAATGTATTTCAGTGAGCACCGACATAACCAACCTAAGCCAAGGCCTGGCACACACGGGCAGATCTGCTGGCAATATTGTGTTTTAGGGATCGGGTCAGAGCGATCTGTCCTACAACACAGGTACGTAGGACATTTAGGATTAGATTGTTCATTCACGCTACACAACTTGCTTGATATTCAACAATATGTGAGACTCATCCAGAACGGCGATGGATCAATTCATGTCAGATCCGATTGTTTTCTCAAAATTGAAATGGAAGTGAGAACCAGTGTGTCCCGGGCCTAACACCACTGAGAGAGGGGAGATTTTAAGGGACTTTTCTCCATAACCAGAGGGTATTAGCCAATCAGAACACAGCACTCATGCTCCAGAACAAACTGGTACAAAGAATGGGTTGCTTAGGGCAACTGATGCCCTAAGCGGCGTACAGCAATTCAATTATATATAACACCCTATATACACATATATATGTACACCAGATGTTTACACACTGCATATACATATATACACCCTACATATCCTACACATGTACACCCTATATATACATACACACACACTATAGATATATACTACATATGTATAACCTAAATATACCACATAAAGTGATGTTTACACACTGCATATACATATACAAACACACACACACTATAGATATATACAACATATGTATACCCTATATATACTACATAAAGTAATGTTTACACTCTGTATATACACACACACTCTATAGATATATACTACACATGTACACCCTATATATACACCACATAATGTAAAGTTTACACACTGCATATACATATATACACCCTACATATATATTACATATGTACATCCTATATATACACACACACACACACTATTGATATATACTACATATGTATACCCTATATATACCAGTAGTGATGTTTACACACTGCCTATACAGATATACACACACACACACTATAGATATATATTACACATGTACACCCTATATATACCACATAAAGTAAGTTTACACACCCTATATATACACACACTATAGATATATACTACATATGTACACCCTATATATACACACACACTATAGATATATACTACATATGTACATCCTATATATACACACACTATAGATATATACTACATATGTACACCCTATATATACACATACTATAGATAT
>CM070042.1:50114722-50130237 GCA_036250615.1 Ptychadena robeensis | reverse complement strand
CCCCCCCCCCCCCCCCCCAAGGTGTTTATGTATTTTCTTTATAATGAGAGCAGGAAAAATACCTGAATGACATGATCTCATTCTTACACAATCCTTCTACACATCCTGTAACCTGGAGATGTAGGAGCAGAACAAGGAACCAGAGGCGTAGTCCTGACGTGGCCAGGAGACAGCATCTCTTGTTATTTGTAATTAGAGTTTCTGCCCGGACCCGAAATGCACATCGTGTGTATGTCCTACACCAGTGCTCATTGATTTTATTCTTGTAGCACGGCGGGGGTAATGAGCCTTACCGTCAGTTGTATTTTATTTTCTGCACACCGAGAGATCCTTCGATTTTTCTGGGTCTATTTATCAACTCCTCACTCCCTGGCTGGCTGTGTGTCTTCCTATTCATGCGTGGTGTAATCGTAGTGAGGGGCCCCGTCTCTTCGCCCTGAATCCAGCATGATGTCCCCTCTCAATTTATCTCTGCACCATAGGGAGCAAATCTTTTTTAGATTTGGATAGAGATGGTCGAATTTTTGGACTAGCTGATTTTGTGAGCTGATTGGAAAGCCCCTGAACATGGTGTCATCACCAGAATTGCTCTAGTTTTTGCATAAATTAAGTTCAAAGTTAAAGTAAAAACTTTTGATATTTTGACTTGACTTAAACTTAATTTATGCAAAAACTATTTGTGTTAGTCATACTTTTTTTGTAGTATACTCCAACCCTTCTCCAGCAAGTTTAGTGATGATACCATGCTCAGAGGCTTTGCAATCTCTAGATTTGGACAGATTGGTGGTAGAGGAGTGTCACCTCAGCTGCGCCCCCTCCCCCCCCCTGAATACCTTTGCTTTCTCATTATATTGCTGATTGGAAGTATAGTGTAGAGGAAAGGAAGTAATTGGTGTACATGTATTTTCTCTGTAAATTGTATTAGGTTCTGGCCAAAACAGTGCTCGGCCCCTCCTGGCGCTGTGGAGCCTACCCTTGGGTTCACAGATCTTAAAAGTTTGACTTAAGCAGGGAACACACAGCTCGATATAGGAGTCGTTCGATGTTCCCTGCAGCAGCGTGAGGACGTCATTGCGCTGCTGCCCGATATCGGAGGAGCTGGAGACACAGCACTACTGTGTCTCCAGCTCAGCCGAAGCTTTGCATTGAGACCCCGTGTTCTCCATGCAAAGCAATGAACATCGACCATGATTTACGGAATGCCCGATATCCCTGTTTTCGAGCGGGATTGATTGGTCCCGCTCGAACACAGGGATTGCCGCATTTGATATGGGCCAGATAGATGGCCGTGAGTGCGCACGGCGCTCGAAGAGGCCATCGATCTGGCCCATATCTACTCGTGTGTTCCCTGCTTAAGAAGACAGCAACACTAAACCCTGCCTGGTATTAGTCTTTCCCCATTCCATAACCTTCTTCCACAAGATTGCACCCTGCTGCCCAATCGGCTGTCGAGTTGGGCAGGAATCGGCCCGTCATATATATACACCTTTAGATCACTTTATACAATTTCTATTAGATCTAACAACAACTATGTGGTTCTGGGTCCTCCCTGATAGAATACATAGTGATTGGAAGGTAAATATCACTGGTATGTAGTGCTGGGTCCTCCCTGATGGAATAAGTAGTGATTGGAAGGTATGTATCACTGCTATGTAATTCCGGGTCCTCCCTGATAGAATACATAGTGATTGGAAGGTATATATCACTCCTTTGTAGTGATGGGTCCTCCCTGATAGAATACATAGTGATTTGGAAGGTATATATCACTGCTATGTAGTGCCGGGTCCTCCCTGATAGAATACATAGTGATTGGGAGGATTAGAAAGGTCCTCATGTTACATGGTTTTGGTAGAAGAAAAGTGGATTTTACAGAAACTATATGGTAAGATTGTAAGGTGTATGGGGAGCTTAGTCAGAGTCATCTCACCTTTTTGGACAGAGAATTTATTTTGTTTCATGGTGTCTACCATCTTGCTTTCTGAAAACGCCTTATGAATCTGAAATGTTTACTGACTTAAAATAAGTAAAGTAAAAAAAAAAAGTTGTCCCTGACTTTAATGTCCACAGAGCCTATTCCACATAAAAAAAAGCTTTAACTCTCCAAACAAATTGAATGAGTGAAATTGTCCCTGTGAGAGACACGGCTCAGCTATAGATTTTGATTGAGTACTCTTTAATTGAAACGTTTTAACTTGATATTGTGTGTCTTCATGGTAAGTGTCTTCCTTTATATCTGATAGCTGAACGGAGATAGCTTATTGTTTCTGATGCTGAGTTTCTGGAATGTTACAGAATATAGACTGTGGAAATATAAATGTATATGGGAATAACCTCTGCTTCAGTCAATAGTATTGCTCAATGTTTCCAGGTATGTGGCTCTTTGTTTTGGAACCAATAATAACAGTCTACTGTAATGTTAGCCAGCCTGAGAGATTTCCTCTGATCATCGATTTCATAAGGTCAGTAGTCTGTACAGTCAGCAGCAATTCTGGGATTATTTTTTGTGTTACATTTCTCCGAAAATAAGGCACCACTGAAGATATGGTACTGTAACTCTGGACAGGGGGGATCAGAGGGGGCAACCACAATGACACAGGAGGATCAGAAGAGGTTACTAAAATATTAATCCCCCCTCTGAGTCTCCTGTGCCATTTTGATCCCCCCTGTGTCATTTTAAGTGATCCGCCCCTCACCCTGATTCCCCAGTGCCGTATTCTTCATGGAAAAATAAGACATCACCCGAAAATAAGATGTAGGGCATCTTTGGGAGCAAAAATGTATATAAGACACTGTTATTTTAGGGTAAAAAGTTCTTCCTTGTATGAGGAAGTGCCTGAGCACTATGCCTACAGCCTCATAGAATAGCTGTATATCTGCTAAAGAGCTAAAGGCTGCCACACACGCACAGAGCGACAAAATTGGCCGTCGATCAGGGGTGCCCCCAGCTCGGACAGCCAGAGAACGGACCGGGGTTTCCATTGAAACTAACGGCAGGCACACAAAGGGTGCCCGCCGATGCTGTTAGCGATAGAAAGCAGCGTGATGATGTCATCACGCTGCACTCCATCGCTTATCTGTTGGCCCCCACTCGGCACGTGTGTGGGGGGCCTTAAGAACGAGATGGGAAGTAACCTTATGAAGGTGTCTCTGCTCTATCATGACCTGAAGAAGTGAGAACCATCAGTCTTCACTTCTGTATTCAATCCCCTTATGACAAAATCATTACAATCGACAGTTATTTTCAGGTTGTTTATTTAGTGCAGAATAATTACATACATACATTTACATTCATCTTGAATATATATTACTCTCCAATAAGATATTTAGATTTTTTTTTACATTTATAAAAAAACAAAACAATTTCCTAGAATAGGAATAATTATAAACAAGACGTTTCTCATTGGCTGTGTATATTTTTCATTTCTCATAGACGAACGTCATATTTCATTATTTGCTGCTCTCTCAGTTCTTGTTCCGCTCTTTAGCTATGATCTTTGAACACTTTAATTGTTGATCCCCCCACCCTGATACCCCAGTGTCATATTCTTCTTCATGGAAAAATAAGACTTCCCCCGAAAATAAGACGTAGGGCATCTTTGGGAGCAAAATTAAATATAAGTCACTGTCTTATTTTTGAAGAACTAATTAGCCCTACCCGTGTAGGGTAAGTCAGCACTTTCCTCTTTAGTTTTGTGGATCTGTTCTATGTTACAAAAAAAAGTATCTTTTAAAAGCGTTCTAATGGAAAGTCAGTCATTACCCATAGAGCAGGGGTGTCCAAACTTTAGCAAAGAAAGACAAGTTTGGTGAGGCCATAATGCTTGTGTCTGCCTGACATTCTTTGAACCATTAACAATAAATACAAATGAACGACGCCACAGTGCAGATCTGTTCCTTTTCAGATATTTGGGATTATTATCAGTATGCATTAGCCAGTCATTGCCATAATACTGAAGGCTTGCTGGGATTTGTAGTGATACCAGCTGTTCTGTCACCCAACCCCAGACATCCTGACCTTTTCCCTATCTATGGCATATGGAGAATCAGCAAGAAGATTCCCAGCACTGCTCACCTTTATCCTACTTTGTATTAACTGGGATTGTACCATTAACAGGGAGGGGGGAAGCCAAATGACTATGCCAGTGTGACAGCTGCAGCACATGTGGTTCTTAAAGGGAACTCTCTTAGCCATGAATAATAATAATACACTGGCACTGTTGGAAAGTTTGGTGTCACCCCTTCAGCAAGTCAACTTGCTTTGACTTCCTAACACCATGACTTGGATAAATGTGAACCTTTACAGCTATGAGTGACCATCTTAGCACCTATTACACAATATACGTGTGCTATGCTCTTCACATGGCACAAAGGTTTTCGTGATGAAATCACCTCTCTGCTCTGTATTCCTATTAGCCCTTCCCTGGTCTGAGCTTCCTTAGATCATACCAGGTCTTATTATTGTGCTCACACTATCCGCTTTTAAAAAATAATTTATTGATTTATTATTATTGCATACATTGATCTGTGCGTGTTATAAGCAGGGGTGCACATAAGTGGTACTCAAAAGCGGCCAAAAACTAGCTCTGCGTACCTGCATTATTGTTACAAAGCTCATATGCGAGGCGCTCCGTGTCTGGGCGACCGCAGCTTAATGTTACATGTATACAATTTATGTCACTTGGATAACCCCAGGGAATTAATAAGGTTTAATAAAAAGGTTGCAGTTAGGGGGATGAAATTGGGAATGTAAATTAATAATAAAAAAAATAAGATCGGACTTCTAAGGGTGTTCGAGATCTGGGGGATGAAAGTCAGAGTAGGCATATGTAAGGGTAAAATCTGACAAGAGAAAAGCACTGTGTGACAGCTGGAATATGACTATGAAAGGTTGACATTTGGACTGCTGGTAGTCTCAGGGGTTAGTTACTAACTTAGAAAATGTCAGGGTTGTACTATTGAGGTATGAGATCTGGGGGTTGAAACGTGTTGTACTGTGAGATCTCGGGCCACAAAAATTACGGAGTACAGTCATTCGGATTACTGTAGATTTTTGCTTTACATTGTTAATCATAACTATAAACATTATAGAAAATAATGAGTTATAAATGATCTATTACATAGAATACCTGAGATATTTTGGGAAAAGAAAGAATACCTGAGATATTAACCATATAAGTAAAGTGGCACCCTCCCCAGGTCAGGTGTGTGACACCCCACCCAGCCATGACCAACGTCCCCCATGGCACCGCCATCAATCCACGTGGCGCAGCCTATTCCTGTAAACACAAAGAAGGAATGTCTCCTCCTAATTTCAGATCTATATACAGATTATTTACAGCGTCCTTCATACAGAGACGTTATCCATTGATGATCTTCTGGCTGATGTATCCCGGCATCGTGTACAGGATCAGGACCAGGAAAACGGTCAGGATGGCGATGATGAGTAACGCAATGATGTACTTCTTGTACTTCTTCCAGATGAAGAAAACGAATGTCTTTAGCGGGTTCACAAACCAGTTGAATGAGGTTTTGGGGCGGCTGAAAAACAAAAGTTGCATATTTAAGTAAAGCTAGGTATACATAGGTCGATACCCGTGCAATCGTCACGACGCTGTGCTTGATCGCGGGTCCATCGAATGGTAATTAATGTGCACGACTTTCCACATCAATTCCAGTTCGATGGAGACCCTGCTCAGGTGTTGTGTGCTATGTTGCTGCTGGATAATGGTAGCCCCCTATAAACCTCCTAGCCTCCCTTCCTACTCTTTCTCACCATCCTCTTGAATTAGTATTCCCGTAAATTCACAGATTTACTGGAAAATACTAATCTGCGATGGGGGGGGGGGCAGAAAGAGGGGTAAAAACTGTAGTTTCCTGGCTAAAATGGGGTAATTTACATGTATGCTGTCATTCTTATCTGGTCTCACCCACCCAAAGTCTACAAGGTCTTCTGGGTGGGATGGTGACCAACAACACCAACATTGAGCATATGCAATCATGAACACAACCCATTGGGGTGGGCCACCATCCTGCCCATCGTAAGGCCAGTCTATGAATATTTTTATGACATGCAGCAGATTCCTGGTCGATCTTGCAAGGTGGACGCACCCGATTCACCGCCTAGCCCCCCTCACTTCCTCCTCTTTCTCACCATCCTCCTGAATAAGTATTCCCGTAAGTTCACAGGAGATTTATTGGAAAATACTAATCTGGGATAGAGGCCGGAAAAAGGGGTAAAAACTGTAGCTTCCTGGCTAAAATGGGGTAATTGACATGTATGCTGTCATTCTTATCTGGTCTCACCCACCCAAAGTCTACAAGGTCTTCTGAGTGGGATGGTGACCAACATCCATTGAGCATAGGCAATCATGAACACAACCCATTGGGGTGGGCCACCATCCTGCCCATCGTTAGGCCAGTAGAATATTTTTTTTAAAGGAAACCTATATTTGTACCCTTCACTGTACCCCCAACCCCTTCCCATACGGCCGTGTACAATGAAGACCACCTGGTGCTTGGCTTTTATTGGCAAATTTTGACTAAGTAAGACAATTATCCTGTCATCTGAAGTGCAGCTACGCAGATCTTCTCTGTATTGATGCGTCTCATCTTTTTTTCAATAAGTAATTCATTTCAGCTACCGTGTGCCTCGCATTTTAAACCGTCGCTTTTGAATCCTTCGTGTTTTTAACACTTAAATTCATAAATGTGAGTGTAATTAGCCATGTAAGCGCCGCAGGTGTAATGAGCCGTGCCTCATAATCATTTGTAAAAACCTGTCAGTTTACAAGTCAGTGAATGTAGGAGAAAAGTGCGTCTTATATCCCAACGCGTCTTTAGCTTCCCTCATTAACCATCTGCATTGGTTAGATTCATCTTGCGTATTGTGACTGTTGTGCCGAGGTAGCCGACTTGGTTCTATTACGCCAGGGACAAATTTAGGCTTTGCACATTAGATTTGCGGCTGATTTTGTGACCGATCGAGCGGTGTGAGAGCCCACAGTGGCCGAACTGCAGCTAAATTGCCCACAAATTGAACCTTCAAGTTGGGCATAGACAGGCAGATTCCTGGCTGATCTTTTGGCTGACCGATTGACTGCTGTATGCGTTTAATCGGCCGGGACTGGCCGTGAACGTACCAGCATGTCGCATCACTGTGTGATCTGACATGCAGCAGATTCCTGGTCGATCTTGCAAGGTGGACGCACCTGATTTTCGGTCGACCTACTGCTGGCCGTTTGGCTGGAACACGCATGGCAGTCGATCGGCTGAAAATTCGGGCAGCAATCTGCCCGCTTTTGCCCAGCTTAAAGCTGGCCATAGACAGTTCGATTTGTGGCCGATTTCACTGCAGACCGACCACTGTGCACTCTCACGGTGGTCGATCGGTCACAAAATCAACCACAAATCTAATGTGCAAAGCTTAAGTTCGCCCAGGAAATTGATCTAACAAATTATGGACTTGTCTGTAAATTTTAGATCGATCTCTTTACTTTGGATGGGGACCAGCGTCACAAAAAAGGGCGCGGTCGATCGGCCGCAGAATCGGACCAGCATTGAGACATCTATGCAGGGCTTTATACAGAACTGGTAACATGATACAATCACCAATACATACTTAGGTTTTTCCAAAGGTTCTGGCTCTTTCCGTGCCAAGCCAACCGGACTCTTCTCTGCTTCTTCCAACGTCAACAGCTGAAACTCTGCTTCAACTTTCCCCTGCAGAAGAAAAATCATGGAGAACATTGCTTTGATGTGTTGGTCAAAAATCTGACTTTATTGTGAGTAGAAGCAGTAACACAGAACAAAGCTTGTAAATAATGTACCATATCCCCCCCCCCCCCCCCCCCCCCCCTGGCATAGGCAATGAAGAGAGAGAGAGATGAACTGCCATCTATACCTCTCTCCCTCTGTGGAAACTGCAATCACTCTGCAGCTCCCACGGACACAGTAACAGCCAGCCGGAGAAGGGAGCAGAGACTGAGAGGAGAGACTGTGCAGCCCGACCCCCCCCTCCCGATCAGTGTGGAGAATGGCTTTGTGCTGAGAGTGTACTGCTGCTAGTGACATCTACTGGCTGAATTGAATATTGCATTCAATGAAGTCATTGCATTAACCCAATTAATGTGAAAACTTATTAAATCTTTTTTTCAGGTTCCTGCCCTAAAAACTGGGTGCCTCTTATGGTCCGAAAAATATGGTATTTAGCATATATAATGAACAGACATGGCTGCCCCCACAATTTGAGGTCCGTTGCTTCGCTTTAATGCTTTTATTGAAAATGGTGCTGGGGATGGAGGACCTGGGAGGAGCCCCCCACCTCCCCTGGCGTCATCACTGATGACAAATCAATAGACAATACAATCTCTACGCTTTTCGCCATGTGAACCGCTCTTCTTCAGGACTGAATATCATATTCATGTTAT
Organism: Ptychadena robeensis; assembly: GCA_036250615.1. Lineage (NCBI taxonomy): Eukaryota > Metazoa > Chordata > Amphibia > Anura > Ptychadenidae > Ptychadena > Ptychadena robeensis. The sequence continues at coordinate 50,121,811 of CM070042.1, read as the reverse complement.
AAGAAACTGTGAACATGGTAAGTATACTGTGATGAATTCCTTTTAACTATTGGCAATATATAAATATTTGGGGGGGATATATAATGCATGTAGGTTTTTGGGGCGATCATACTGTATGGCATTGTCTCTCTGTGGTGTTTGCATTGGATTTTAATAAGCTGTGTTACCTCCTCTCCAGAGAATACTAAGTACACGGTAATTGTGTTCCACTATTTATCACTGTACAGTACCCTACAGTTTGCTGTGTTCTTTAATTATACCGCAGAGAAGTCAAATCCAATGGTAGCCTTGATCTATTATTGGCTAGCCGGGAAAATCTGCATGACGCTGGGTATAATCGGGGCAGGGATTGACATTTTACTGATGTGAGATTCTAAAATGTAAGAAAGTCTGAATAAAGGCTCCAATCTACTCGGAGCGCTGTCTGTCCCTTTGAGGTGTGATAATCATTAAACTTTGAGTATTTATGTCCGTGACCTAGCAGCTGGATGTATGTGAAGTTACTGAGCATGGAGCACAACACATCTGAAAGGGTGTCTGTAGTGGTGGGGTCCTCTAAGTATGGCTCAGAGAGTAAAATGATGCAATCATCTCTTCTGTGTATATGGTGGGCTCCAAGTAATATTTATGTCAAGTTTTGTGGCAACTGCGAAATGTTGACTTTACAGAGTCTGGAGAGTGAAAATGGCTTGGATGTACAGAAGGAATCTAGAGAAGGAAGGATGGTATGGATTTTCCGAAAGAAGCTAGAGATGGATGGATGGTATGGGTGTATGGAAGGAGTCTAGAAAAGGAATAATGGTATGGAAGGAGTCTAGAGAAAGATGAATTGTATGGGTGTATGGAAGGAGTCTAGAGAAGGATGGATGGTATGGATGTATGGAAGAAGTCTAGAGAAGGATGTATGGTAGGGATATAGGAAGGAGTCTAGTGAAGGATGGAAGATGTCTAGAGAAGGATGGGTGGTATCGGTGTATGGAAGGAGTCTAGAGAAGGATGGATGGTATGGATATAGGAAGGAATCTAGTGAAGGATGGAAGATGTCTAGAGAAGGACGGATGGTATGGGTGTATGGAAGGAGTCAAGAGAAGGAAATATGGAATAGAAGTATCAAAAGGAGTCTACAAAAGTATGGATGGTATGGATATATTGAAGGAATCTAGAAAAGGACGGATGGTATGGATTTGTGGGTGAAGTCTAGAAAAGGACGGATGGTATGGATTTGTGGATGAAGTCTAGAAAAGGACGGATGGTATGGATTTGTGGATAAAGTCTTGAGAAGGATGGATGGTATGGATGTTAGAAAGGAGTCTAGAGAAGGATGGATGGTATGGATATAATGTAGAGAAGGATGGATGGTATGAATGTAAGGAAGGAGTCTAGAGACGGATGGCTGGTATGGATAGTGGTGTAGTCAAATTCTGTAGCAACTGGAAAATTTCCAGTTAACTTTGAAAATTAATTATTGAAAAACTACATGTGCTAAAGCAATACATCTTGTGTTCCCTCAAACCTGTTCTACATCTCCAGCAATTGTAGTGATGATACCATGTTCGGAGGCTTTACAATGAACTCAGCTAGTCAAAAAAAAAGTGACCATCCATAGTTGAGCGTAAAATCTAAAAAGGAAAACCTTGGGATGGAGAGGAAATGTGGAGGAAATTTTGTTCACCTACCGCCAGAATGTAGATGTTTCCACTGGAATCGGTATATTGCACATCTTCTATTCGAACATTCCTCCTCCTTTTCTTCTTTTTCTTCTTCTTTTCCTTCTCCTCTCGTTCTTCCCTCTCTATGTCCTCCTCGCTCTTCAGCTTGACAAATGGCCACCAGCCTTTCATGCGTTTATTCCTGAAGATGGAGAAGCGCGGCGTGGCTTTGTCCTTGGCCATCTTGATGGTGCAATGTTCAGCGGTCTTTGCTCCTCGCACCATGTCACTTAAATTAAGTTCAATTGATCCTGAAATATGAAAATTATGAAGTTTATGTCAAAGCAAACAAATATTGCAATCCAGTTCAAGCAGCAGATTCATGTATTATATAGTCAAGGCGTTTTCAAGAGGTTGTTTTATTTGTGGAGTGGCCATATTTCCCAGGAGAGAGCAGGGGACCTTCTCTAGAATTCCTCCTCCCTTCATCTCGAGACTCCTTCCACATATCCATACCATTTGTCCTTCTCTAGACTCCTTCCATATATCCATACTCTCCATCCTTCTCTAGACTCTTTCCATACATCTATACCAGCCATCATTCTCTAGACTCCTTCCATACATTCATCCTTCTCTAGACTCCTTCCATATATCCATCCTTCTCTAGACTCCTTCAATACATCCATACCATGTATCCTTCTCTGGACTCCTTCCATACATCCATACCAGCTCTCCTTCTCTAGACTCCTTCCATATATCCATCCTTCTCTGGACTCTTTCAATACATCCATACCAGCAATCCTTCTCTAGACTTCTTTCATACATCCATCCTTCTCTAGACTCCTTCCATACATCCATACCATCCATCCTTCTCTGGACTCCATCCACACATCCATACCATCAATCCTTTTATAGACTTCTTCCACACATCTATACCATACATTCTTTTATAAACTCCTTCCACACATCCTCCCTTCTCCGGACTCCTTCCACACATCCATACCATCCATCTTTTGCTAGACTTTTTCCATACATCCTTAGGATCCATTCTTCTTTAGACTCCATACATACATTACATACATTCATACCATCCCTCCATTTCTAGACTCTTTCCACACATCCATTCTATCCATCCTTCCAGGGGCAGGTTTTTCTGTTGTCTATGGAGTAAGTTATCTTATATATATACTGTATAAAAATGGGATTTGGGTAAAGCACTTGATATCTGTATATGCAAATAATAATAGCATACATCCTATTGGCATCCTTTTGGTTTAAGGTTTTATTATAATATAAAACATAAATTTTTTGGGATCATGGTGTATGATAACATTTTATGAAAAAAAGAAAGGAACGATACCCTCCGAAGAACAGAGGCAAGGGGACTTTAAGGGCTAGAATTGTATATTCGAGTATAATACTACTCAAAGGTCACTTCATTTGATTAAAAGATGTAATAGTCCATAAAATTCAATGTGTATATCCATTCATGGTACATAAGTTGGCACAGTGCCCATGAGTCATTGATGGAGTGTTCGACCATCCTTCCGCAGAGTTAACCCAAAGCGTTGACAGAAAAGATCATCCCGACGTACGTTTCGTCAGATAATAGACTTCATCAGGGGATGACAATATTATTGTAGGACGGTAATATAAAATGTACCATAATGGCAGCAACCACATTGGGCAGCAACGGCCAAAGTATTGTGAGGCGAACAGGGAGCCCATACAAGTAGGGGGCAACGCCAAGCCCCACTTCGAGCAACCATAAGGTTAATATCAAGATAACGTCCAGAAAAGGTCCGGTGGCCGCTCCGATGCACACGCAGAGACCAGACATGCCAAAACAGGTGACCATCACTAAGTACCTAGTCCTTGCTATTATACTACTAATATTACCTAACATTTACTGGACGTTATCTTGATATTAACCTTATGGTTGCCCGAAGTGGGGCTTGGTGTTGCTCCCTACTTGTATGGGCTCCCTGTTCGCCTCACGATACTTTGGCCGCTGCTGCCCAATGTGGTTGCTGCCATTATGGTACATTTTATCTTACCGTCCTACCCTAATATTGTCATCCCCTGATGAAGTCTATTATCTGACGAAACGTACGTCGGGATGATCTTTCCTGTCAACGCTTTGGGTTAACTCTGCGGAAGGATGGTCGAACACTCCATCAATGACTCATGGGCACTGTGCCAACTTATGTACCATGAATGGATATACACATTGAATTTTATGGACTATTAAATCTTTTAATCAAATGAAGTGACCTTTGATTAGTATTATACTTGAATATATAATTCTAGCCCTTAAAGTCCCCTTGCCTCTGTTCTTCGGAGGGTATCCAGATCCGATGGTGTGATGTATTGTCACACCTCGTTTCTTTCTTTTTTGCATATATTATGGGTTGTTGTTGGCTAGCCCATGGTGGGGTTTGAGACATCATCATATAACATTTTATGAAACATGACCACAGATTAGAACAAGATTGAGGGGGGGGGGGGGGTTAACCCTACCCTCATAGCACCCTGAGTCGCTATGTCAACCAGCCTAGGACCCTAAAATTAGGGGACTTTAAAGAAATTGTTTTAGAATATAATAAAAAAAATTATTCACATAGTATCATAAAGAAAAGAAGATAACATAAACAGTTATTCAAGGTTGTAACATTACAGTTTGTTGATATAAATTAAGATTCTCAATGCGTTTCGCGGCATAAGTTGCTTCATCAGGAGACAAATAAAACAAAAATGAAGCAAAAAGCAGGGTGCTCTGGTGGTGAATCCTCTCTGCACGTTTACTTACAGAAACTTACTTAATTTACTGACAACACCGATATGCTGATGTATATATATTGGATGCATCGATGGATAGCTTTACTGTTGGTAATATTGTGTCCTCTCTTCATGTCTACAGAACACCACCGTTGTTTTATTTGTCTCCTGATGAAGCGACTTATGCTGCAAAATGCGTTGAGAATCTGAATATATCAACAAACTGTAATGTTACAACCTTGAATAACTGTTTGTTATCTTCTTTTCTTTATGATACTCTGTGAATAAATTTTTTGTTTTATATTCTACAATTTTGCCTTTTAATGTCCCCTACAGCAACACAGCAGCCCCCCCCCCCCTCACCCTGTTTGTCTAATGACCACAGATTACATACCTAGAAAGTCATTGGCGGATATGCGGTCATAGTCCCACACTTGGAGAGCGAGCACAGCTGGCTCCCGGAATTCTGACTCATCTATGGAGAAGATGGACTCTTTCTTTTTGTATGTGATCTCCTTCTCTGTGGGGAGGTAGTCAAAGCGGAACACAAACCTCCAATTGAAGTTTCCTTCCCCAGTGAGGGAGTTGAAATGTACATCTGTTTCTTGCTTTTCACCATCCAATCCTCTTATCCACCTAAAAAAGTACATGTGATGTCTTTACCACCCTGTAAATCCATTCACCGCGACCAACCATATTATTCTGACATATTTCAATTTTATCTCAAGAGAGAGAAAAAATACTTTTAGCCCAATAAACGTACTGTATATATATTCTCTTTAGCCATGACATGCAAATATCAGATGAAGGATTCTATGGGGACAAAGATGGAAGTTTTGATTAGGAAGGATGGTATGGAAGGAGTCTCTAGACGAATGTATGGTATTGATATATGGAAGGAGTCTAGAGAAGGACAGATGGTATGTATTTGTGGATGGAGTCTAGAGAAGGATGGATGGTATTGATGTATGGAAAGAGTCTAGAGAAGGATGCATGGTATGGATGTATGGAAGGAGTCTAGAGAAAGACAGATGGTATGGATGTATTGAAGGAGTCTAGAGAAGGATGCATGGTATGGATGTATGGAAGGAGCCAAGAGAAGGACAGATGGTATGTATTTGTGGATTAAGTCTAGAGAAGGATGGGTGTATGGAAGAAACCTGAGATAGAAGGATAGTGGTGATGTGTGGAAGGAGTCCAGAGAAGGATAGATGGTATGGATGTATGGGAGGAGTCTTAAGAAGGATGTATGGAAGGAGTGTAGAGAAGGACGGATGGTATGGGTGTATGGAATAAGTCTAGAGATAGAGGGATGGTATGGGTGTCTGGAAGGAGTCCAGAGAAGGATGGATGGTATTGATATATGATAGGAATCCAGAGAAGAAAGGATGGAATGGATGTATTGAAGGAGTCTAGAAAAAGACAGATGGTATGTATTTGTGGATAAAGTCCAGAGAAGGATGGATGGTATGGGTGTATGGAAGAAGTCTAGATATAGAGGGATGGTTTAGATGTATGGAAGGAGTCTAGAGAAAGACAGATGGTATGTATTTGTGGATAAAGTCTAGAGAAGGATGGGTGTATGGAAGAAATTTAGAGATAGAGGCATAGTGTTGATGTGTGGAAGGAGTCTAGAGAAGGATAGATGGTATGGATGTATGGGAGGAATCTAGAGAAGGACCGATGTTATGGGTGTATGGAATAAGTCTAGATATAGAGGGATGGTATGGATGTCTGGAAGGAGTCTAGAGAAGGATGGATGTTATGGATGTTTGGAAAGAGTGTAGAGAAGCATAGATGGTATGGATGTATAGAAGGAGGCTAGAAATGGATGGTATGGGCGTGTAGGAGCAGTCTTAAGAAGGATGGATGGTATGGAAAGAGTCTACTACTATCCAAGTCCTGTAAAACCATTCACCGCAACCAACCAACCATATTATTCTGACATATTTCGATTTTATCTCAAGAGAGAAGAAAACTACTTTCAACTCAATAAATGTACTGTATATTTGTTCTCTGTCAAGACATGCAAATATCAGATGAAGTACAGGTTGCCTGTGTTGACATTACATCTGAGATTAAACACCAGCAGATAGAGTGTGAACCGTAGCACGTACCCTTTCACGTAAATGTCACTCGATGGTTCGCCGGTAAATGGGTTGATATCATCGAGTATGACATCGTCTGTGTTCCAGATGATCACACGGAGCTCATAACTAAAAAGAAGACAAGTTGGGGTGGAGAAGAATAGTTACTATCACAGAACTGCTATGAAAAATGAATAACATTCTATTGACCTTCAAAATATCTACAGAAGTCTCACAAGCAGATGGGTTGGAAAACAGTTGTTCATACTTACGTGCTTTAATGAGCTAATCAAATATATTTATTAGAGATGCGAGTGAGAAGAGACATCTTATGTACGTGTAAAGGGTACATCTTGGAGGATGATAAACCGGTACCAGGACCGCATAGCATGAATCTCCAGATGTTTGGATTCATCTTTGGTTCATATTTAGAGCCCCCCCCCTGCCCCCCAGGTGCTTTATTATGCAAATACAAAACTCAGCTGATATAGCTTTACACTTCCACAGCTTTTGGGGTATTATCATCATTTATTTATATAGCGCCAACATATTACGCAGCGCTGTACAATACATTA
>CM070042.1:50079126-50089889 GCA_036250615.1 Ptychadena robeensis | reverse complement strand
CCCCCAGTAATAAAATTGAGACGATATCTGCCCATTTGGTTCAAGTTTTACCTTAAAGTAGACGGTGGAGATCTTCCCGCAGTCCTTCCCCTTCTCTTCTTCCACCACGGAGTAGAGGATGTTTTGTGCAGGGATGCGTGCGTAGGCCAGTCTCTTATTATTGCTGAACATCCATATCAGAATGTCGGGGAGTGTGCACTGAGGCTGTAACACAAGGAAACCCTACAATTTATTTTCTGTTCAATAGAACACAATATATAAAGCAAAACCACACATTCTATAATTCTACAGTTATATATGCAGCTAAATATGAAGCCTAGGTGACTTAACGAGGACCAAAACTCTGGAAGCTCTCTAGCTAGCTGGGGTGACCATCATGGAAATGGGCTTTGCTTCCTCATGTCAAATCTCCAGCAAAGAGAACAATCATCAAATCTTCCTCCTGATCTCAGCCCTGATAGTAGCAGTCAGAAGCAGTAGTAACTCTGATCTGATACTGAAAACATAGGTTTAGGGGTGCCTAGGCTAGTCACACACATAAGGGTAACATCTAGGGGTACAGTTAATAATGAAAATCTATCATATAGAGGAATTTTTAATTCATTTGTTCTAAAAGCATTATTTTATTATACCCAGGGGTGCACAGAACTTTTTTAGTGAGCTCCTCAGATGAGTACCAGGAGATTGGCTTTGGTGCTCACTCCATATGTAGGGTATGCATAGCTAGTTTTTGGCGCCTTTTGAGTACCACTTATGTGCACCCCTGATTATACCCATAATGTAATATCGGTAATGTATGCAGCCGCCCCCATTAACTTTTTATACTATATACAATTTAATAATATAACTCAATTTTAATTAGTAGAGGGAAGCTTCTGAAAACCTCCACTCTGTGTCTATAGATGGAGACTAGTCAATCTGTATCACTTTGCCGGTATACACAAAACCCTGTATCAGTTTGTATAAGAAGAATGGACCTCTTTAGCCAGGGTTCGGACTTTGTCTAAGATCTTCCTCCCATCTTTAATCTTCTCTTTCACGTTGTGCTTGGTCAGCTGGCGTCTGGCTCGTAGTGCTTGCTTGGCACAGATGATCTAGAAGGATTACATTGTTTTAGAGTAATTGTATCATGTGTTCACACCATGGTGACACAAGCTTTAGATGTTATAGGCATCAAAAGGAAGGAAAATGGGAATTACATCCATAAATTATGAGAGGGTAACAGGGAGGGTTATACAGAGTGTTAGTGTTATAGGGAAGCTAAGTGTTAGGGGTATGGGGAGAATTAGTGTTAGTGTTCTAGGGAAGCTTAGTCTTAGTGTTATGGGGAAGCTTAGTGTTAGAATTATGGGGAGAATAATGCCCGGCAAACACATGCCGATAAGCGGCTGATTTTTCACCGGAAAAATCGGCCACTTATCGGCATGTGCCCACATGGGGCGACAGATCCCTGTCGCCCCACAGCTCGGCCTGCCAGAGAACGGACATGTCCGATAATCTCTGGCCGATGGAAGCCGATGCCTTTAACTTCAATGAAGACCGGCGTCTTCATTGAAGCTAATGGCCGGCACACAAAGGGTGCCGGCCGACTAGTGCAGCCCCATAATGCATAAGGATGCAAACGTGATGACGTCATCACGTTTGCATTCCGGAGCTCATCTGAGCTGGTCTGTCTGCACCCGTTGGGGTGTGTATGGCAGGCATTAGTGTTATCGGGAAGCTTTGTAATAGACATATGGGTAGACGTTATGGCAAAGCTTAATAAAATGGCTGTTGGAAGGGTTAGTGTGGGGTTACAGACAAGATAAGGGTTAAATTTAGAGCACATTAGAACATGAAAGTTACAGGTATGGTTAGTTTGGGGACTACAATAAAGGTCAGTGTTGGGGTTACTTGTTGGGGTTGAAGTATGGCTGTGTCGGTGGACACTGGAAGGTCACCAAAGACCTCACCATGTTTACCAAAGACCAATGTCTCTGCACACCAGCCTTGTCCTCTAGAGTGACTTTATTCTTCTCTGCTTGGATAAAGATGATTTTGATTGTGATGACGTTAATGACTTACAATATTGTGAGGAAGAGCTTTCATCCGGCACTGGTCCAAGCTGTTGGGGCGAGCCATGGTCCTCTTTCCAGCATTGAGCGAGTACTGCCTGCAAAAGATCAAATCATCATGATCATTAATATGCAGCCAGTGAGTTCTCCGTCTCCATCTGCCTTAATAGAGTTCCAGAGAATCCTCTTTCATACACCTTATAAATGGAAGGATAGAAAGTCTTGTTACTGTCAGGAGGAAATCAGGAGACATAACTTTACATAACTATATGACGTATAGTAAAGTAAAGACATAGGGAGTTAAACAGAGTTTAAAAAGGTTTTGGCAAATGTATTGACCTGCAGCCAGCCACAAATTCTTCTAGGACTTGCTTCAGACGGACTTCTGGACTGGATTTAGGTCTCCTTGCAAGTTTCTCCACCTCATCGAGTCCGCGTTCCTGCAGAAAGAATGATGACCTCCAATATTAAAGTGCACCTAAACTGAGTCATTACATAAGCTGTCCTTTCTACTCAAATTCTAAAGTTAAAACTGCTTTCCTGGTTGGTTTGCTGATCTTCATCCTTGAATACCAAAGCCTTACATTACCCAGGAGTCACCACCATAACGATCAAAGCACATTTAAAACTTTTCGATGTGCACCCTACAGGTGGACAACAACCACCCCATATTGCCCTATCGATTTGTTTTGGGAAGCCACAGGGCAGATGGGAGGGGACGTGTGCAGTTTGGAGTGGCTCCTAACCATCTATCAGGGGGTGGGAAAACTAAGGCCCCAGGGCCAGATCCGGCCCGTTAACTTTCTTTTACGGCTCTTTGTCACCTTGTTAAAAGGATGCACCCCTATGCTCGTTCTCTGCAATGAGTGCACATAATGCCTAGAGTAGTGTTGAGCTCGAATATTCGATTTTCGAATATTTAGCTCGAATATCGCCATTTCGCGAATATTCGCGAATATATAATCGGATATCCGACGCGATCGCGATTGTTCGTGATTTTATTGCGATTTTTCGCAATCCCATTCATTGCAATGGATCGTGATTATATGATCGCGATGCGATTTTTTTTTAAACGGAAATGACGGATATTCTCCCAGTCGAATATCCGAGCTCCATTGACTTGCATGCATTGCGCATATTTTATCGCAATTGCGATTTTTAGATCGCAATTCATGTCCAGAAGTGCAGATATTCGAGATATACGAATATGGAATAGAATATTATGGCGGATATTTGCGAAATTACGCGAATTCGAATATTGCCTAGTCGCTCATCACTAGCCTAGACGTGTCCAAACGTTGCCTGCAGTGGCATGATCATGACGTTGTTGGCACATCCTCATGATGACAACAGGCAGCCTCAGCTCATTGCAATGAATGAGCATTTTGTTAAGTGCAGGAAATGTAAAAAGATAACAATGTCCATGTCACACATTGCCTATTACACATCACCGCCACCAGTGATGCCGCCAATGCATGGAATTGCCACATCTATGGCGGATCGGCCATTACAGACTCTTGGTCCAGCCCTTTTATCCAATCTAAGAAGCCAATGTGGCCCACAAGTCTAAAGGTCTGCCCACTGCTGGTCTAGACAGAGAATCAATGAGCAGATCTTGGCACGCTGAAGTATTTGGAAACTACTGAAACCCACCTGGAGAGTGTTGGCTTTGATAATTTTAAGAGCTTTGAGTTCATTAAGCTCCACATTTAAAGCACGGCATCAGTTATGGCTAGTTTTAAAATGTTCCTTTCTATCCTTGTTAAGAATAAATAATTCAACATTCATAGTCCAATGTAATGGGCAACAGCAATAATAATTGGCCGTTATAATTTTTAAACCAACTAATGTATTTATCAGCACTAATGAATTAGAAGGAAGTGCAAATAATAAAATAAAAGCAGCAAGAGAATTTAGTTCCACCTAAAAGGCAGATACCTCCCCTCGCTGTCTCCCAAGTGTCAGGATTGATGGGGTATCTCTGATGGTATTAAAAATACATCTGTTGGGATGTCATTATATATTATCCTGTTCTGATGACCCCCCTAAAACTTTTATTTCTATTTCTGGTGTCTCTGTGGAGGGTAGCGAGGGGAAACTGCATAGTGTACACACAGACAACAACCCATGATGGCTACCAACAGCGTCAGACTTTATCTGTGGTTTTTCCTGTATCAGCTTTATGAATGACCCATGTCTGCCCTATAGACCTCTGAGTGCCATACAGAAGTGAATACTATACCAGGCTCTGACACTTACCAGACGCTCAGCTATCTTCACTACCCAGTTGGAGTTGTACAGTCTCCAGCTGTGATCCTCCCAGAAGCTCCACACATAGGCACACGGCCTGTCATTACCCAAAGGTATATAACAGTATGACCTATAGAAACAAAAATAGCATGAATAGGACATTTACATCTTTGGCACACACAAGTAGCATATACGTTTTAAAAAATACAAATTTTTTTAACATTAAACTTTTTGAACTTTACCATAACTTACTTTAAACTACGATAGATAGATAGATAGATAGATAGATAGATAGATAGATAGATAGATAGATAGATAGATAGATAGATAGATTTGCCATCACTGGTGTAAAGTGAAGGATTGTCTTGAAAAAGTTCCAACAAGACACAATGCTCAAGAAGTAACCAAAAAGCTATAAACAGTTTTTAGTAGCTCCTAAGTTCCTCAATGGTCCTTCAGGAATGTTGTTCAAATCTTCAAATGTCCATTTGCAACTTCCAAGTGGAGCTCTGAATCAGACAGACAACCCAAAAGCATCCCAAGTAGAACTTATACACCCTTAACAGCCTAAACTAAACAACTAGCTCTGCCACAGTCTTGACCACAAACTCAAACCTCTGTAATAACTCACTCGTCTGGCTCTGTCCGTTGGGGCTTTATTCCAGGTGTCACGGATCTGCCATGCTGGTCAGTTTTTAAAGTCACCTCCTCCTCCATATCCACGCTGAGTTCATCCTCTGATGCGGTGTCCAGTAGACCCTGACGTTCCTCAGGCACCGTCTCTAGTTTTTCCTTCTTTTTAGAAGACTTTGTTATTATTTCAGCCGTTTTACCATAGTTACCTGTGTCATAGAAAAATCATTTACTTACAAACTGATGTTTTATACTATATTGTTCATGAACTCAACATTAAAAACATACTAGGTACATATATCACTTTTATACTGATACTGACTATACACAGGGGTGCACATAAGCGGTACTCTGGTACTCAAAAGGGGCCAAAACCTAGCTCTGCGTACCTGCATTGTTGTTACACAGCTCATATGCGTACTAACAACTTGGAGGTGCTCCGTGTCTGGGCGGCCGCAGCTAATTGTTACATGTATACAATTTATGTCACTTGGATAACCACAGGTAACATTAATAACTATGAAAGGTTGCAGTTAGGGGTGTGAAATTGGGAATGTAAATTAATAATCCCAAAATAAAAGATCGGACTTTTATTGGTGTTGGAGATCTGGGGGATGAAAGTCAGAGTAGGCATATGTAAGGGTAAAATCTGACAAGAGAAAAGCACTGTTTGATAGTTGGAATATGACTATGAAAGATTGACATTTGGACTGCAGGTAGTCTCAGGGGTTAGTTACTTAGCCATAAAATTTCAGGGTTGTACTACTGAGATATGAGATCTGGGGGTTCAAACGTGTTGTACTGTGAGAGTTACATTTGACTAAAATCCAACTGGTGACCTGTGGATGGAGACAGCTAATCGGAGGCTCAATCAGGAACAGGGAGGTCCATCTGCAGCAGAATCTACCATGCAGGGAGCTGACGCAGAGGACAGCGAGGGAGACAGTGAGGAAGACTACAAACATATGGGGTGAGTACCAACCACCATCTCCTGGTACTCATCCGAGGAGCACTCTAAAAAAGTTATGTGCACCCCTGAATATACTTCTATATTGACTCACAGTATTCTGCTATTCAGAGCATAGAAGTAGCTAGAGGCTTGATTGTCATGGTTATGGAAAGTATTGAAATAATAAATATTAACAAAAATGTCACATAAACATAAGGAATAATAAAGAGATATACAGTATCTCACAAAATAAGTACACCCCTGCCTTTGTGATTTAACTGTGTATAACATTCATGGAACAACACTGAAGATATGGCACGATGTAATGTAGTCAGTGTACAGCTTGTATAACTTTTACTGCAAATTTTCTGACCCCTAAAATAACTTAACACACAGCCATTAATGTCGAAACATTTGAAAACAAAAGTGAGTACACCCCTTTAGGCCAGTGGTTTCCAAACTTTCCCTGCAGGGCTACCTTTTCTATTTAGGAACATTATTGAGCCCTCCCCTTCCCTATTTAAACACAGGTTAAGAATGAGGGCCTGCGCCCCCCATGTAATACCTTCGCGCCCCCCATTTGGAAACCACTGCCTTACGCTATGTGTCTTGTGTCTTTCTTAAGTGTTTGATGTGCACTAGGACATGCTTCTAACACACCCTATGATAGCATGTGGGACCATTTACACTGGCGTGTCTTGTGTGTGCGGCGGCTAGTCTGTAAAAAACACTTTACCATGTGTTTAAAGATGTGTCAGGACTCAGTGTGAGTCAAGGCATGATAAGGCGCCCATTGGCTTTCATTGGGTCTGCTGATACTATACATTGCCAGGGATAGGTGAGTATGCCCAAATGTAACTTTGGGTCGGTTTGTGGGGGAAGCAAACCCAGGAGGTTAATGTAATTTTTTGGTTGTTTCAGACATCAAAAAAGCTTTAAAAATACGCTTGGGTCAGGTTAATGAAGACAAACAAACTCAGTGGAGGGATAACCTTAGTGAAAAATTACCAAATTTGTAATTTTCCCTCCCTGGTGTCATGTGACTCGTTAATTTTACAATGTCTCTGGTGTGAAGGGGGGGGGGGGGCAGGTGTGTTTTATATTTGGTGTTATCACTCTCACACTGGGCAATGGATCAATGGTCAATGCTGTATATATTGTTTAAGCAGGGTACAGACCGCTCGATATTGGAGCCGTATGATGTTTCCTGCAGCAGTGTAATGACGTCATCACGCTGCTGTCAGATGGCTTTGCATGGAGACCCACGGTTTCCATGCAAAGCACAACAGACATCAGCCGAAAGATATCCCTTTTTTCGAAAACTGGGATGGCCGCATATGATATGGGCCAGAAAGATGGGTGTGAGCGCGCACGGTGCTCAAAGCTGCCATCGATCTGGCCCATATCTACGTGTGTGTACCCTGCTTAAGTGTTGCATCTAAGAACCTTTGTTACAGGAATTTAAAAAAATCTTACCAATAGAAATCTCAAATTTGACAGGTTTGGTTCCAATACTGGGGTCCATCATTGTGACCTCAAAAAGTGCTCCAAATAGAAGGAACTCCTCCTTTACTCCTAAAGCATTCTTCATAAAAACACAAAGATAAAATGTTAGATCCAGGTAGCTTCAGATATTCACTTCTAGTGAGCTTCTGGTATGTATAGAACTAGCAGATTGTAGAATAGGCTTCAAACTGGACGTCGTAAGATGGTCAAATAGAGTATTTTTTACATTTCGACTTTATGATATCACCAATCGTTGAAGATCTAGAGTAGGGTTGTTGGAACATTCCAACAAAAAACAAATAATATGTTTGGTAAATATGTGAAATAAATATGGTTCTCACCATCATCAGAGTCCTACAAAATCTTTGATGGCTTTACGCATCAGCTTCCATCCAAAAGACGAAATCTATAGTAAGTTGGTACTGACCCTTTGCAAAAGTTGTGACTTTTAGGATTCAAGGCATTTATGGATTCAAGGCATTTATGGATACACTCAATCTACCAAACTTTTTCCATCATCTTTATGAATTACATGTTTAAAGGCAGGGGTGCACATAAGTGGTCCTCTGGTACTCAAAAGGGGCCAGAAACTAGCGTACCTGCGTTATTGTAACACAGCTCATATGCGTACTAACAACTTGGAGGCGCTCCGTGTCTGGGCGGCCACAGCTAAATGTTACATGTATACAATTTATGTCACTAGGATAACTGCAGGAAACATGAATAACTATGAAAGGTTGCAGTTAGGGGTGTGACATTGGGAACGTAAATTAATAATAAAAAAAACGTTTGGATTTTTAGGGGTGTTGGAGATCTGGGGGATGAAAGTCAGAGTAGGCATATGTAAGGGTAAAATCTGACAAGAGAAAAGCACTGTGTTACAGCTGGAATATGACTACGAAAGGTTGACATTTGGACTGTAGGTAGTCTCAGGGGTTAGTTACTAAGCCAGAAAATGTACTTCTGAGATCTGGGGGTTTAAACTTGTGACCTGTGGATGGAGACAGCTAATCAGAGGATCAATCAGGAACAGGGAGGTCCATCTACCATGCAGGAAGCTGACGCAGAGGACAGTGAGGGAGACAGTGAGGAAGACAACATACATATGGGGTGAGTACCAAACACCATCTCTTGGTACTCATATGAGGAGCTCACTATAAAAGTTATGTGCACCCCTGCGTATAAGACTAAATACTGTGCAGTACCGGTGTTCTGAAAAATATTATGTTAGAATCCTGAAATAAATCATTATAACATTGTCCTCTGAGTACCTCTGGCATGGGCAGGATATCATCCGTCTCCACAGTGACAGCGCTTGGCTGTTCATTGCTCTCTGGACCGTCTTCTCCCTCGGCACCCTCCGCCGCTGCAGCAGCCGCGCTTTCTTTCTCCTTCTCCAAAGCTTTTTTGCTTTTCTTCTTTAGCTTCAGCTTGCTGAAGGCATTTTTCAGAGCTTTCAAAGGTTTCTTCTCCTGAATATTATTATTGGAGAATAACTCAATGGTTACAGCGACCAGGATCCGTCCTCGGTAGAAGATTCCCTCGCCAAGACCTTCATTCAGATCTTTATGGACATCTCTCAGTGTATAGTTCTGAGGAGACCCATACAAATTGATCCAGGCTGGGCCAAATGTTGGGTTAAAACCAGCTGAAAACCGACAAATGGAAAATTAATACACATACGCTAGAAGGAATAAGTCTGTGCTAAAAGTTGCTCAACACAGATGTGCTACTCAGACCATGTGGTTGTTGTCTCACCATTTTTGCTGGGGTCAGATATCTGTTGCAGGTCAATAAAATGAGTGGCCAGAGCTACATCCCCAATGTGAGCATCATCCAGGACCTGGATTTTTATCTTCCGAGCAAGAGGAGGGAAAAGTTCAATGAAACTGATTTGCTCATTCCATTCTGGGACATTGGTGTCACTTTCCACAGCGGTTTCACCCTAAATGACAGACAAACCACTTCAGCCTTTCACAACAAAACCAATCTTGTTTTTTATTCAAATAACCATACTTCCAGCCAATGGCTGGGGTCTCAAGAGATGGATCAGTACCAATATTTAATATTAGCCATACACCTTTAGATCTCTCTGTCAGATATATTTAGATGTACCAACAACTACCGTATTTTTTGCCTTATAAGACGCACCGGCACATAAGACGCACCCAGTTTTTAGGGCAGAAAAACCAGAAAAAAAAGATTTTATATATAAGTTTTCACATCAATTGGGATAATGCAATGAATTTAATGGATGCAATATCCAATTCAGCCAGCAGGTGTCACTACCAGCAGTACACTCTCAGCTGAACACATGTTACACTTTACACTGATCTGAGGAGGGGGGAGAGGAGAGCTGGGCTGTGCTCTTTCTCCTCGCCCGATGTCACTGATACTGTCTCCGTGGGGCAGCTGATCGCTGTTCCCATGGACAGGAGAGCTGTAGATGCCAGTTCATCTAGCTCGATCTTCATTGGCCATGTCAGTTCAGGGCTGGCATAGGTAATGACACAGTTCAGATGGGAGAGCCGGACATCGGCTCTCCCATCTGAACTGACAGCTCCTCCGTGTCGGGAGAGCTAGCGAGAAGCCAAGGTGCGACCACCGGCGGCCGAGTGGCTTTGGGGGTCGCGCATTTGGTGTATAAGACGCAGGCAAGTTTTGCCCCCAATTTTGGGGGTGAAAAAGTGTGTCTTATATGCCAAAAAATACGGTATGTAGTGCCGGGTCCTCTGCAATTGAACACAGGTATACTTGATGGTTTAGAAAGTCCCTTGTATTACACATCAGAGAAATCTAAAGGTGTATGGGGTCCCTAAACTTAAAGGACAAGCAAAGGCCTCTGTATGAAAGCCTAAACAAGCGTTGATGGAGCATCACATTAGGTTGTATTTGGTGGACTTAACTGGCAAGTGGTACTTCATGATGTACTTATAATTAAGTTCTGCAAAGCTTAATTATTTTATATAAGGAGCCATCTGGGCTGCTAGTAAAAATGGTGGACTTTACCTGCTGACCAGCAAATATAACTTGTACATATGGATCAATGAAGACCTTCTTCTCCCCCATGATCTTAGAGAAGCTCCCCATGATGCCATCATTCATGCTGGGTAACCCTTCAGCTTTATAGATTTTAACACTGATTCTTGACCATGGTCTCTCGGCTGGGATCCTCTTGGGAAGCAGTAGGTTCCTGCAACAAGAAAAGTTTGTTACTGTAAACCAAAAAATGTTGTAATAAAGTAATAATGATATGCAAAAGTGCGTTGGTTACTGCCCAGAAAACGCACAGCCGCATGGCTAGGGTCAGATGGCCCTAGCCTTTCCCGAGCCACACTTGGGGGAGCTTACATGCTCCAAGTAATAGCACC
>CM070042.1:50068534-50078976 GCA_036250615.1 Ptychadena robeensis | reverse complement strand
GGGGGGGGGGGGTCATGTGAGGAGCACATGGGTAACAACAAATTGAAACAGATTACTTTGATGACTTTGAGTGCCCAATGCCGGCATACGTCCATCATAAAGGTTAGACCACCAAGAAATGTGATTGAATGTTTTCTTTTATATTATTCTCCATAATTAACCCCCCTATCGTTTCTGACGGCACTATCTCGTCCTGCACTTGCTTATGCAGTATTGCTGCTGACGAGATAGAGCCGTCCAGCTAAGCTCAGATCTCCCGACAGCAGCACATACTCTCTGCTCTGTGCTGTCCGGGATCTGATGCTCTAAGCTGGCTGTGTCACCTCTCTACCAGCCTAATTTGCATATGCAGGGCGCGGGACATTCATGCGCAAATTGGGATATTCATATGCAAATAAAGCACATCTGGAATATCACCTCCATTGTCATTCCAGATGTGATCTTTGAAGTTAACCCTTTCAGAGGGTTGCCAAATGCCAATACAAAATAAATACAATTCAATACAATTCAAAACAAAAACAAAATAAAAATGTTATTATAGACAAACATAAATACTGTTTTGAAATCAATAAATACTGTTTTGAAATCTTTCACCAAATAAGCATTCAAGGGATTTAAGCATTCAAATGATACATTTTATAAAAAATTTTATGTACTTTTTTTTATAATAATTGTGTGTCTATAGTGCGCTTTTGGTACAGAAATCTGGACCTTGCAAGAGCGCTAGGGAGGTTAATTGAATTGTTATTAGGCACTGTGATGTTTGACACTGATTGTATTCTGAAACTCGATATGTAGGGTGGTCTGCCTCTGCAGATGGACCTCCCTGTTCCTGAGCCTCTGATTAGCTGTCTCTATTCACAGGTCACCAGCTGGCTTTGGGTCACATGTAACTCTCACAGTACAACACCGTTTGAACCCCCAGAACTCAGTATATATCTCAGTATCATATCTCAGTAATGCAACTTTCCTCCGTGCATCTCTCCCCTGTCTGTGTAATACACAGATGCACTTAGGAAGGATAATAAAGGTACGCAGAGCTAGTATTTAGACCATTTTGCATACCAGAGTACTGCTTATGTGCACCCCTTATAATCTAATAATACACAGAGTGTGATATCGATAGTGAATGGTGGTAGATGGAATCTGCTGAATTAGGAGCTCGATTATAAATGTCAAACTTACTTTTCAACATCATCATTTTGGCTGCTTGTGGTAGACGGAGGAGCAGTCATCGGGTCACCCCTCGTCACCACAGACAAATTGCATTTGACAAAGCCTTTAATACCCGCCCGGGTATCTTTTGGATCGGTAATCACTGCCCATTTCTGCAGAAATCTGTGATCTAAAAAATATAAATGATTGAGTGCGGGCTCATTGAGTGTTCGCTTCAAGTCAAGTCTATAAAATTTGTTTCTGGGTTGTTTTTTTACCTTGTTGGCTGTAGACAGTTCCAACATCTATTTTGAATGTTCCAAGGCGTGTTCCAAAAATTGGGATTGCCTTGGCATGAACAACCTGGAAAGACACACCACAATGTAGAAAATGCAGAATAAAGATCTGTAAGTTCATACGTCTATGGGTTCGTTGCACGCTTATCTTCAGACCACCAGTGTACTTCCAAAACCCCATATTACAAACATTGACATAACTCCTACAACTACCGGATTTTTCTCAGTCTAAGAGGCACTGGACCCTAAAATACACACCCTTTAATTTGGGAGAGAAATTTAGTGTCTAGATGTCTAATGTTTAGAGACATAAAAAGTGAATATACAGCATGTTCTAGCAGAGGATGCCATGTGGTCCATGCAGCATTCAATATTCCTCCAACTAAGACAAACAGCTAGTGCCAGGAGGCAGTGCTTAGTTCCAGCACAGTGTTCAAGGCTGAAACATTTTAACATGTGTGTATACACTAGCACAGTGGTAGGCAAACTTATTCAACCAAAGAGCCAAATTGCAACATTGCAACCCTTGAAAAATATGTTGAGAGCCAGAGATCTGTTGAGTCTTTGCTCTGATCACTATCAGGGATTAGAGCACAGATTAGTGCGCTGGTGATGCAGCAGAAAAAATAGTCCCATTACACCTGCTGCGAGCCTTACACCACAGGTGTGGTGCGGGTAAGGTGGGGTGTGTTGATGGCAGCGCGGGGGGTTCTGCTGTTGGGGGTTGGTGGTAGTGAGGGGGTTTTGCTGTTGGGGCTTGATGGTAACATGGGGGTTTTGCTGTTGGGGATTGGGGGTAGTCAAGGGGTTTTATTGTTGGGGGTTGGTGGTAGCATGGGGGTTTTGCTGTTGGGGGTTGGTGGTAGCATGGGGGTTTTGCTGTTGGGGGTTGGTGGAAGTGAGGGGGTTTTGCTGTTGGGGGTTGATGGTAGCATGGGTGTTTTGCTGTTGGGTGTTGGTGGTTGTGAGGGGGTTTGCTGTTGGGGGTTGCCCAGACACGAATGAAAGAATTTTTTTTTTTTGAAACAGGTAGCCTGGAAGAACAGGTCACTACGCCACTGAAGACTGAAGGGGCTAAAGAGCCACATATGGCTCCCGAGCCCACTTTGCCTACCCCTGCACTATCAGAACCTATTCTCTGACCCCCCTGACCAACTTGTGGAGAGACACATTTTACAATCTGGCACTAACAACTTACTCATGAGTACCTATTTTCATATGGGAGGAATCACAATTTTTTTTCCTTTACGTTCCGTTGTTGTAAACCTCAGCTAGACTGTCGTAACCAGTTTCTATATATTTCCCAATTGAAGTTTCTTTACCTGACTTAATTAAAATACTTCATGTAATAGTTATGGATTTACTTGATTCTTTCCTAAAGATAAGTTTCAATTTTTAAACAATTTAAACATACTTACCGAAATCTCAATAAGTTTGTTAAATACAACCTCGCGCGGCTCAAGGAATTCAAAGAGGAAATACTATGGGAAATGAAAAATTCAACAGTTATTTTGCAACAGTTATTTTTTCAGAGATTTTAAATGTCACCACTTATTAATAACTGATTACAAAATCAGAATACTTTACTTACTTAGAATCAAAATATTTCTATAAATAATACAAAGAAATTATTGGTATACACTTGTTAATTATTGAATTATGCAACCTTTGTAATACGTCACTGTTGGATATTTCACCATCAACTGGAAGTGGCATTTTCCCAAAATGGCAGAATTTAATACTAGAAACTAAAGGTGGGCATACAGGGGTAAATTTTTCAATCAATTCCAGAGCAATCAATCATCAGTGCGTTCGCGGTAATTGCTTGTTGTTGAATCGATTGTGATCCCTGTTTCTTCAAGCAGATCAATCAGTCGAACAGGGAACAAGCATGTTGGTAAATCCCTGTTTGATTTTCATTACTTGCGATGGGGTTAGAGAGTCCTCATCCTAAGTATCGAACGTAATAAATTGTGCAAAGTGGTGCGCATCGATTCTCCTCTTAATCGACAAATGCTTGAACGCCAACAGAAGCAACATGAGCAGGGTTACTATACTCCTCAGAGTGCTGAGGAGTATAGTGAGTAATGATAATGTTAACCCAATAGGTGCTTATGGTTGGGATCTGATGAGCGACCCTTGGTTTGGAGCAGTGGTGGTGAGAAAGAGAAAAAATGACAGCAGGCAAAGCTAGAAAATCTTATTCTTAATTTTTAAATAACAAAACTTGTTTTAAATAATACTTCGAGAATTAGGGAACACTGTCATATGGTAATGCATGTTTTGTGTCATATATATAATCAAAGGTTATGTGCCTCATAGATATCATCAAAGCAGTTGATTATATTGATGGGGCACATAACCTTTGATTTAAAGGTAATGAGCCACAATATATATTACACAATCATCCCCCCTTTTGTTGGTGGAAAAGTGGAAGCATAAGTGTCTGCTCTGGCTGAGCCCACTGATTGACTCACGTGAAAGCCAATCAGTGACCAAGGCGACGCCTGAGCAAGTCCCTCGTCTATCCTCCTTTTCAGAAGAGGATCTCGGACAAAGACACATCAATGGGGGTCGGCAGACAGGTGAGGTCCTATGCCTTATGCATTAACATGAGGCCCTCATCTATGATGGATTTACTGAATTGGGGTGAAGCTGAGTCTGATAACAGGGTGGGAGTTATAGACAAGCCGGTGTGATGTGTCCATGGAGCCCGTCTACGGTTGCCTGCTATTCAGTATTTGGCATCACTATGCCCTATTGATTTAAATGAACAGACCATGCCTGAAAGCACATTGGGTGCGTTTTGTTCATGTCAACTAAATACACCAAAACAGTGCCCAAAAAGTGGACAAACCATGGGTGGACACCATGGACACGTCGTGCCCACAACGTCTGCCATGTTATCCATTGTGACTGAGCCTAAGTGCAATATAAATTCGACAGCATAATGTATGGCTATCTATAGCCCCAGCAGGGTCTGTTGGCCCAACCACTCCCCATATTACCTATGCAATTATCTCTCCATGTAAATGCTATGTACACAACATATAACACCTATTGGTGGAAAATATACCAAATGAAAGTCATTTATTAGACCTCAGACTCACCTGATTGTAAAATGGGCAGTTTGTTGACTTTTGAGTTACTGTGTGTCTTTTCTCTTCCCCAATTTTCAAATGTACTACCGGATTAATATTAACCCCTATCAGTTTCTGAGCTTGTATGATAGTCACCGCAATCTGTAAAGTGATATTATAGTGTTAGTTCAATTATACATAATAACTGTACATTACTAACTATGAAACTGGCCTTGCGTTCATGGTTATGGTACTGTGCAATGGCGGTAGTTCGATACCAGCCCCTCTCAGAAAGACAGACAGACAGACAGATAGATATGGGATAGATAGATAGATAGATAGATAGATAGATAGATAGATAGATAGATAGATAGATAGATAGATAGATAGATAGATAGATAGATAGATAGATAGATAGATAGATAGATAGATAGATAGATAGATAGATAGATAGATAGATAGATAGATAGATAGATAGATAGATAGATAGATAGATAGATAGATAGATAGATAGATAGATAGATTATACCTGGAAGTTTCTTGGCTTTGGGTTGGCTACAAAATCTCTTAAAGGAACACTGCAACGACTGCAAAAAGAAAGAAACATAACCAGGTATGTTGGGCATCCATGAAGTTACAGAAATAATCGGAAAATAAATCAGTTATCGTTGTTTACGTTGGTATGGGTGCTGTGAATACTTTTGTAGGAAAAAACATCTTTGATAGAGGGCCATAGCAACCCCACAGTTGTTAATTCTAGGTTTAACCCATATGATAAAAGTTGCAGTGAATACCACACCATTACCTCAATACAGGAGTAAAGGTGATCCCCGAAATCTCGATTTCTGATTCATCGTAGGAGTCGTAGTCATCATCATCATCGTCATCAGATCTTTTCACCAGCTGCTTCCCTATTTTAGCAGCATCGATGTCTTTCTTGCGAGCCGCTTCAGCTTCTGCCCTGAAGAGAAGAGGTAAGACATGGTTTCATAGACACGGAGGAGGGGTTGAACATCTTCAATATTACTAGACAAGTCCACAGGTCTACATGAATGTGATCAACTTCTCCCACTTATTTGGATGTAGTATTTTGCTAAAAGTAATCTCTGCCTATGTGGAAAGAGAATTCTGGCGAACTTTTTAAGCGAGGGGCCTCTTTTTTTCGATGCAGCTAATCTGACCATTGATCTCTTACCTGGTATGTGGCACCAAGGCATAGTGACCTTGGGGCAGTGGCCCCTAATTGGTTCTTATAGTTATTTTCCTTTCACTTGGTTTGCGATATCAGTTGCCCACCGCTATATGTGCAATTCATCCCACGGATCTGGGGCATTCTGTGGACACTCCAGCTCCCTCTATTTACTAAATATCATGTTTAAGGCTGCGTCTACACCACAGATTTCTGCGCGGTTCTCCTGTGCACAGCCCACCCCTGTAATCCCCTATAGCAAATGATGTGCCAGTCTATACATGCAGTCTATGACTGAGTTTGGGGGGCGTCCCAGGAGCAGATTTACCACATCCGCCATTGGGGATCCAGGGGCGCCCCAATGGGTGCAGTGTGTGACGCATGCAAACCACCTCCAATGTGTTTCTGGGAGCGATTTGCTAAAAGAAATGTATAGGACGCAGTATTGGCGACATGGTGAATACTGTTCCCTATACACCCTGAAACAGCGCCCAAACAGCGGGCAGGTGCTATGGGCACACCGACATGCCCATGACGCCCCGCCGATTCTAGGGCATCTTAGTGTAGACCCAGCCTCACTTAGTGATCTCTCCTTGATGAGGGCATGTGTTTGGTATCCCTCCTTCGTGAGGGGTGGACATGCCAACATGGACAGGCCAGGCGCTGGTGCACTGATCCGAGGTTCATGGTGAGCAATTAAATATTAATTTCTGAATGTGATGACTGATGCTTGTCATGGAGTATCGTTATGTGGATTGGTTTGTCCAACCACTTATATGTTACTAGGGGATGATATAATGTTAATATGACCGATATACAGTTGTATTCACCTAGATCACTATGTACTTGGAAACTTATCCAATCTATCCCTGATATTGAAGCTATAATTGGTTCCCTCCTGATGAGGCCTACTTTCCAAACGTCCGAAACGCGTTGAGGGATACTCAAGGAGGAGTGTCTTTATGTGACCCCCTCTCCAATGTTGACAACCTACTGTATTGATTGTGTGTTATCATGGATGTCTCCTGTAGGACTGCCCCTGACCACCCTGTCTAGGTGGCATTAATATGTGGACTTTGAATTTACCCATCTTTGGTTATGAAGACCTTGACTTTGCGGTTTTAATCTCACACCTCATATGATCTACCAGCTCTGCACTATCTGCTCACAGGTGAGTTTTGTGTCTGTTTAATGTATGTGTGGGTTTTTTTTTTTAGTTTAAACCGCTTTAAATCTGAATTCTTAAAAAAAATTTGAGGAATCAAATTCTGCCCAATGAGAGCTGTGAGCATAAACCTGGCACCAGGGGATTCAGATACTTGACCCAGGCTGACATGGTCACTGGAAGTATCTGAATCCCCTGGTGCCAGGTTTGTGCTCACAGCTCTCATTGGCAGAATTTAATTCCTCAAATTTTTTTTAAGAATTCAGATTTAAAGCGGTTTAAACTCAAAAAAAAACCCCACACATACATTAAACAGACACAAAACTTACCTGTGAGCAGTTCAGATTCTGGAAAACTGCTACACAAAAAAACCCCACACCATACTCACTCTACTTGCTGGCAGTTTTCATGCTGGCATCTTAGCTCAGCCTGGGTCGGTAATGTCAGATTTCATTGGCCAGCAAAAATTAAGGATTATTTCAACTCATTGAGTGTCACAAATGTACAATTGTCATACTTACACATCCTCCTCTCGAAAATTCACATTCCGAATAATGTAATCCGAGCTGTGAAGAACAGATAGAAACATATTTTCATGATCTTTGCAAATGTGAATTTGTTTTCTAGGTTGACTAAAGAAAAGTTTTTTAAAGCTTTTTAAAGTTTTTATAAATTTGTAATGTACATAAAAATTTGGGTTTTTTATGAAAAATGATTATATGGAATATAATACAAGGTGTATCCGAAGCATGTCACAGAGTACAGCAGAGGCTGTTTGCCTTCAGACACTCTCTTGGAAGGGAAAGGTACATAGATGAAGTTGCTAGTGGCCAACTCTACACACATTTAATGTGAAATATGGTTATAAAACTGATAAAAGTTATCAAAAATATGTGAAAGTAGTGTCTTAGTAACATAATATATAGGAAAGAACATGCTGATATATTATATTGAACCTTATAGGTCAACTTACTGGTCTTCTGCTGAGAAAAAGTCATCTCCCATCCATGCACCTGCTGCTCCATCTGGGGGCTGATATCGAATGTCCAACTCAACAAACATCTGTAGAGAGAGCGTCAATCGTCAAAGTTTTCAACTGAGCCTTTTTTGTATACAACTTGCAACCGCAATAGGAATCCTTCCCAAGAACCACAGCTGCAATGTCAGTGTGACAGCTGCAGTACAATCTTTGCCTTGCCCCCTCCCAGTGAAGTCTCTGCATGTATCATGTTTGTAAGAACTTCTCTGCAGTGTCTCCCCTGGATCCCAGCCTACACATATGCTTCTTTGGCATCTCTTTAGACGTGTAAAGGAGATTAATGTTTGCAGTGTGTCCAGGGCTGATCAAAGTTAAATTAAAGCGCACCTAAACCCACCTGATGTACTTTGGCAAACCACCTTTATTTGGGACAATCTGTAAAAAAAAGAGCCTTACCTGTAATGAGCTATTCTTGCATGTCGCCCGTCACCCCTCCCCTCTTTACAAAATTCTGTGGTGATACAAGTGAGAGTCAGGACATTCCTTTTTTTATTTCTGAGTTTAGGTGCGCTTTAAATAATTCAGCCTCATAGTATGAGATTGCCCTGTGCCTCTGCTGTATATATATATATATATATATATATGTACAATATTGCCACATCAATGGCGCGGGTGACATGGGCTGAGAAACTGAGGCCCCTACATTAACACGGAGGTCTATGGTGTGGCCCCTCTCCCCTTTGGCGTCAATGGTGACGCCAAAGGGGCGGTTCCAAAATCCTAAAAATGCTGCGGCGATATAGAGAATCGGCTTAGCTTTCCAGGGATATATCAGGTTTCCCCGCTCCAGTAGCGGTTGGGATGAACCCAAACTGTTCACAAACTGGGTTTGTCTCAACCACCAGGGAGGTTAAGATTGCAACCCAAGACCCCCCCTCCCCCGGGAATGGAACAGTCCTGAGTATACAAACAGCTCTGTTAGCTCCCATGTGTTGTGTTAATGGTTTCAAAGAGTGTCAGGCCTCACACATTTTCACCTCACCAAACCTGGCCCTCTTTGCAAAAAGTTTGGACACCCCTGTCCTAAGAGATAGTTCAGTAGATGACTTCAGAAATGGCCAAAGAACAACTCCACTGTGACTAACTCAAGAACACTATTCTTTGGTAGACTGGCCCATTACACAATGAAACAAAAGCTCTTGACAGACATTGGGTCTGTGTAAATAAAATATTGAATCTGCAGAAAGCAAACATACAACACGCAGAGAGTAAACTTCAGCAGGCTCCCACACGAAGATAACATGTGTAGACCATGTGCCGCAGATCACTATAGATATCACACTTGTTTTGCGCGTTTAAAGCATAAGCAACCCCCGAAAACATGACAGCTCTGTAATGTGTTGTGTGTTTGTTTTCTTGTTTTACAGGTTTGTTCCTCTGTTTTCAGCTGGCGATCCTGTACTGCATTCTACAGACAGAACTACAGGACGGAAGGTCTTCATGACTATGGAAGGAATGTTCAACCAAGCATTAAAGGGGTTGTTAAAGATTGCAGGGGGGAGGGGGCATGCGGGCATTTCAGGATTGGAGGTCAAGGTCAGGTGTCCAGGACAAGCCGCAGGGGAAGTCCTTGCTGGGGGCTTCAAGAAGTTCTCTCCATCATCTGTCGAGTGTCCATCAGGAAGTGGGTGGACACCTTTAACGGTGTTGGAACATCTGAAGGAGCGTGAATGACTACATTTGGATAAGTAACGAGTCTGTAACTAGAGGTGTACATGGGGACAGAATTTTAGCACATGCTCACCCAACTTAGTTGATTCTGCCCCGGGTGTGGGGGGAGGGGCTATAATCTAAAATAAACAAGGGCGGGGGAAGATTATGTTCTCACACACACCTCATCTCGCAATTTAAAGCCGGGAACACATGTCTCGATATATAAGCTGTTCGATGTTCCCTGTAGCAGCGTGATGACATCATGTCCGATATCCCTGTTTTTGAGCGGGATTGATTGGTCCTACTCGAAAACAGGGATGGCCGCATATGATATGGGCCAGATAGATGATCGTTATCACGCTGCGCTCGAATTAGCCATCGTTCTGGCCCATATCTCCCTGCTTAAGGCTAGCCGTACACAGGTCAATAATTTTGTGATTTGATTGTTGATTTGATTTTCTTTCAATCGTCGATCCGATTTAAAATCAATCTATTCATTTAAAGGAATGGATTCCTGTAGAATCCATTTCTTCATAGGAATCAATTCCACTTGTGCGATTGACCAAAATTTACCAACATGTCCGATCACTTTTCAATCGATTTTATGTTCGATTGTAATAACTTTTCGCACCAGGTGGGCAGTAATTGATTTCCATTCAATTGTCTTAAAAATGTATTGTTTTAAGTCGCTTGAACGCAAAAATCAACCCGTGTATGGACACCTTAAGGGTCCCCATACACCTTTAGATTTCTCTGACAGATTTTCTTTAGATGTCTTTTTGTTTTACCAAAACCATGTAATGTGAGGGACTTAAGCTAGCCATACATGGTTCAATTGACATCAAATCGATCATCAATTCGATCG
>CM070042.1:50048622-50065730 GCA_036250615.1 Ptychadena robeensis | reverse complement strand
AGGAATACAAAAGTGCAAAGTGTTAAGATATAACAGTCTCACCGAAATCATTTTTCTATCCACAACATGGTGCCCTCCCCACACTTCTACCATATTAAACATAGTGGCAACCTACCTGTTTGTAAAAACTTTGCTGCAGTTGTAGACTTTGATGGTCAGGACCTCGTCGGATACTATTTTCCCATAGTGCGGCCATCTGAAATGCTGGAGAGAAATCATAATCTGTTACAGCGATGAATCCTTCACAATCGTGTGAAATATATTGTGTTTGATTGGATGCTGCAAAGGAAAGACCTGGCTGAGCTTTACAAGTGATGCCACTGACTGTGCCCAGCGGGTACAGGAGAGCGCCAGGTCTGTGCTTTGGTTAGTATACAATGCTGGGGACACACTGGAGATGTAATAATGTTGAAATAAGAGTTAGGTCATGATCAAGGCTGTTTGTAGCCTGTAGGGGGCCCTATGCAAATTTTTGCCCAGGGGGTGCTATTGGAAAAGTTATCGAAAGTGGTGGGGGATCTACTGAAAAAATTGTCGAAAGGGGGGTGGAAGGGTTCTAGTCATGCATGCGCATATTTGCGAGCACCACATTTGCACGCACGATCCCCCGAATATACACGTGTGGTGACCTATGTGTCCCCATAGCAGGAGAAACGGACCTGGTCATGACAATGGGGGGTATGGTAGAGGAATAGAAGCTTATATGATGTTAATGATGTAGCAAGTTAATTTATTTTCAGAAAATGTTAAACCATAGGGTGGTGAAATGATGACGTTGCAGATGTGGGTTGTCTGTGCTGTATGTGATAGGGTGTGGGTGCTTAAGAAGGCAGTTAGCAGATTAAACTCTTCTCACAGCTGCTTCCCTCACTGAAATATATTGGCATCCCCCTTAAATATGGTATATCAATGACATATGACTTATGCCCCCCATACATACACAGATTTTAGCATCCGACAGACTAAAAACGATCAATTTTTTTCAATCGTACAATTGGAGATTGATTGATGGAAAATAGAATATACTCCACATGGAATAACCAATTTGTGATCGATTTTTTGGTTGTTTTTTTTTATAGATTTTTTGGGAATCGTAATTTGTACTCAATTTGTACTCAAGCGATCAAAATTTTCCAACATGTCCGATCATGTTTTGATCGATTTGACCAATGTAAAAATTGATCGTTTTTAATCTGTCGGCCACTAATATCTGTGCATGTATGGGGGCCATATGAGGACTAAGGACATTATATTGTGACCTATAGTCAGGCCCATTTCTAGCCTTCGGTGGCCCTATGCAAAGTTATAGCAATGGGGCCCCCTAATGGCAGAGTTGTTGAGCGGGAGGAGGGAAATGGTGAAGTGCTATCGTTCGGCCAGCCAAGATGTTGAGTGGGGGGGGGGTGCCATCATTCAGCTGTGAGGGGGAGGTGTTGGTAGTGCAAAATTTATATAAGACACTGTCTTATTTTCGGGGAAACACAGTAAGTGTCCTGTAAAGAGGACCCCCAATAAAGGAATGCCAGAGGACCCCCAATACAGGAAGGGCAGAAGTGTATAAATCACAAAAGTGATGAATGAACAGAATTCTAAATCCTATGGCAGATAGAATAGCGAACACATGGGTAGTTTAGCTGTAACATATACAATGCTACATGTCACATCCACCTGCGGTCATCAAACGGCATCTCATGTAAATGAATACTCGCATGTGTTCCACAAAAAGGTCTGCACCACGACGAGGTGATAATAGACTGAACAATTCCGACATATACAGACATCTCAGCCATCCTGGCCGCCAATACAGCGTCATCACACCACTTCCTTGACAGTAGAAGGAATGTTACCCGAGGCCATTCTACTTTTAACAAGTTGTCACTACTGACCTACCCACTAGACAAATAAGCCAAGAAATCACGCTGCGCAGTCTGCAAAACAAACCGGTTCACAGATATTTAGCACGAAAGTAAAGTACTTTGCAGGAGGGGTGAGAGGCTGGCCTGACACCAACAGGAAGCGCAAGCGAAAAATACAGCGTATTGCTCTAAGATGGGGTTACCCCTAGAAATTGAGCTGGCCATACACCTATAGATATCTCTGTCAGATATCCTTTAGATCTACCAACAGCTATGTAGTGCCGAGTCCTCTGCGATTGAACACAGGTAGACTTGATGGGTTAAGCTAGCCACACATGGTACAATTTTAGCGTTCAATCGACGATTTTCGATGGAAAAAAAGATCGATTGAACATTAATCGATGTACTGCCACATAGTGCAATCGATGATCGTTGAACGATTTTTGGTACAATCGTCGATTGAAAAGTGATCAAGTGATCAAGTTGGAAAATTTTGGTCGATTGGTCGATTTTTTAGGCTACTTCCCTTTAACTTCCAATTGAAACTAAAATCGGAAGAGGAATTCAATCGACGATTTTGGATTACTTCAATTTCATTTCAGTCGAAATTGTTCAATTATCGTGCTTCCCATGTGGAGAACTTCGATTAAATGACAATCGATGTTTGATTTTTTTAAATCGAAGTACAAAATCTAATCGAACCTCGATTGAATGATAAATTGTACCATGTGTGGCTAGCTTTAGAAAGTCCCTCATATTACATGGTTTTGGTAAAACAAAAGGAGATCTAAAGGAAATCTGATAGAAATCTAAAGGTGTATGGGGGCCATTAGAAATTAAAGAAACGTAAAAATGGAAGGCAAATAATACAAATCTACTGATAACATTTAAACACAGAATGTGATAGAATGTATAGACCTGTGACTTGTGACCCCTACCTTGGACATTTCCAGTATTTGACACTTCCGAAAGTGTCAGGGACCTGTGCCCACACCTATGCTTCCTCCTGGCATATACCCCTGCAGAGCATAAACCCACAGCTACTCATTTGGCTCTGGTATGTGATACCCCCCAAAAATTGAGTGTCCAATACTGCCAGAGGCTAGATTGGAGGGAAATGAGGACCCACAGGTCACCAAACAACTATAAAGTTTACGGACCTTCAATCTCAAATTACTATACAGTGGTGCTCATCTGGCTGAACGTAGTGGCAATTTTGGATACATCAATAAAAGGAAACTTTGGGCAAAAAAACCCTAGGTAAGCCCCCCAAATAATTTGAAGAAGCCAACCAGACCCATGAAGGATACCATGCCAAAATATGACCCCTCTCTTCTTTGATATGAAGGTAGAAAAAAAATAACACCCTAAAGCTCTCTATCCCCTTTCCCAATAAAGGCCTTGTTTCCACTATAGGGATCTACCGCGATTCCAATCGCGTCGCAGGAGATCGCTGGATTAGAATCACGGAAGTGGGGGGGGGGGGGGGGGGGGGGGGGGGGTGAGACAGGACATCTTCCCCCATCCTGCCTGATCGGGCCCATAGAGATTGAAAAGGCGCGGTTAAAAAACAATGGATTAACACGCTGTTTTTAACTGCGTCCATTCATGTCTATGGCCGCCATCAGGGGTGACCGCAGATGTGGGGATAAGCCCCAACAAATACATTGCCACGATCTCCACAATTATAATCTCGGGAGATCACTATTGTGGAAACATGGCCAAAGGGTTTAGGGACAGAACTTCCAAGTGACAGACCTCCTACTGACCACTCAGTGATACTCCCCCCAGGAAGAGACCCTCACCCCATTGCCAGACCCACATGAAAGATGTTCATTGGTGAACAGACCCCAGTGACAACCCCTAGTAAACACCCTTCAGGGACAGACTCACTGACAAACTCCTGTAGGGGTAGATCCCAGTGACAGACCCCCCTTTAGTGATAGACCCCAGTAACAGACCCATTTCCATGTAAGAACCAACCCCAAGGATAGACACCAGTGAGAAACCAATCAATGATACCACCAACCTAGTGATAGACCCCAGTGACAAACTACCATTACCTACCTTCTCTATAACCCTACCGCATTGGTGAGAATACTCTTCTATAATGAAAGGCATAGGGAAGCCAAACAGGTGAATACTCCATTCTAGTAAATGTAAACACCAGCACTTTCAGTGAGTAACCAAGGTTAACAGTGGGTAACGTCCTTTTGCCTAATTATTGTTACAGCCTGAAATCTGAAAGTCATGTCAATGTTATTTACCATGGTTACTAGCTACATACGATATTTACAATAACTACCAGAGCAATGCAAGTTACACAGTAAACTCCTCCCTATGTAATTGGCAGGACTGAGTCTGACAACCTAATCCTGTCCAGCACAAAACCTGGCCTGCTAATATGAAGGCAGAACTCAACTATGTCCCATGTAACACAGTGCTCAGGGTAACACCTCTGCCCCAGCCCTGCCCTGAGCACATCATTCCTACTGTAAAGCATGGTGGTGGATAATGTGTTAAAGGGAATTAGTGCATTGCATTATGAAACTGAATTAAATAAAAATTGATGGCAAGGAAAAAATACAAACGACTTACCTCACCAATTTCAAATATGGTGCCTGCTTGGATCTTCTTGGTTTTGTGAGTGAAACCTTCAAATGAAAGAAAACAAATAAATATCAATACATCAAAATATAGATCTGATCAAAATGATATTAAAAGAGATTTATAAATGATATACGAACCAACCATCCCTAGTCTTCAGTATCAAATCCTGCTGGCAGGGTCACATTATTCCAGGTTGAGGAGATCTATACTGTAAGTTACAGCTATGCCTATGTTATGAAAAATGGGGTGATAGGTGAGAGGAGGGGTACAGAGTTAAGATGGTGCTTGGCCCCCATCTTTCTATGTCACCTTATATATTAAACTTTATATTGTAGAGTATTTCATATCCTCATTGTGGCCATTATCCTGGGTGAAATGTGGAATGAGACAATGGACAAACTTTTATTATGAATACCGATCTTCACATTATGTTGTTGTAATCCTACAGCAGCACTCAGACTGCAAAAGTGAGCGACATTACGATCAGGAGGTGCCGCCCCCACCACGATGCCTTCCCAGCAGGCCCCGAGACTCTTGGGGTATATAGCAGAGGCCCAGGAAGAGGAGGGGCAGTCTAGAGGTATGTACTCCAGGAATACAGCCCTCCACCATTTATATCGGTGTGCAGGCAGCCGGGGGACCTAATAGCCTGTGCTAACCTCATAAGACCCAGTTGCATCCCGAGTGTCCCCGTATGGGGTCACCCGGAGTACCATATTCAAGTGGGGTGGGGAGCTCTCTGGCATCCAGGCCCCAACTGGTGGCAGGCCTGGTGTACCTACTCCATGCCGGTTGGGCCTTACAGCTACCGCACCCTGCCGTGGTAAGGAGGAGCCTATTTCCCTGGTTGTTAAAGAAGACCTGTCCTGCCAAGGAGGGGGCCCATCCTTATGTTTGGATATTTGGACTTTGGGTTCCAGCAGCACGCCCATCTCTTGTGGCTGATCCTGAACCTGCACACAACCTCCCATGTTACCCTTGCCTAAAACCGCCACTGGAGATGATGGCAGAATGGTGGAAGTCCATCCCATCTGCGTAGTTGTGCACATCACACATGTGATCGCACTTTGCTGCCATTGACATAAACAGGACAAGTAACATACATTGGTGTACAGTAACTGAACCAAATGTGAACTATCCCCATTGCATACAACGTACGTGCGTTAATAGACATTGCCTAATACGCTTTATTTTGCATAGGTGTGCACAGAGCTAAACTGACACCAACGCAAGTGTGGTAAAACTGTTTATTGATTACAGAGAACAGGGATCACAGGATATCACGTCTGCCTGTATTCTGCTCAGTAAGTACAACGGGTGCAGGAATCGGAGATGACATGTCAACGCAGAGTATTCCTTTAGATGTACAATATCCTATGGTGATGTTCCTCTGGGTTACCTGGGTGAGTAATCTCATATAATACATTAAAGCCACTATGGATCAGCGCAGCTATTTTTGTACTTTTAGGTGAAATATAATAAGCAGCGTCACTTAGGAGGAGGTGGGTGGGCGGGGACCAAAGAAAACTTTCCAACCTTCCAACCACAGTCCAGTTCTCCTAATTAACCAGAGCTGAAATGTTAGTGTGACAGCTGCAGCACAGTCTATGGCTTGCCCCACTTCATTCCATGTGAATGGTATAGTCCTAAATTATTAGTCCTAGGCTTCTCTGCATTCCTGCAGCCTCCCATATATCTGCCTGGGATTCCTTTAATCATGGGGAGAGATTCATATTTGCAGTGTGTCCCGAGCTGAGCAAAGTAAATTGAAGACTTCAGCCTTATTGTATGTGACTGCCCTCTGCTCCTGCTGTGTGTGTGCATAAATATATATACAGTATATATATACACAGCAGGGGCAGAGTCACACAAACATATATATATATATACACACACATACACTATGTTATATATATATACAGTATATATATGACACCATGCGTTTTTGGCACCAGGTGACACCAAACATGACCGTGACACCAAACGTGATGCCACTGATCCCAATGTAACAGAAATATCATGAATTCCAGATTTGGCAGCTTTGGGCAGCTAGGTTTATGGTTTGAGTTTAACCTCCCTGGCTATGCGCATACCACACCAACGACACAGTACGCCCATAACACGTCTTTTCAACTACACGGTATGGGCAATCCAAGCAGAGTACATTGAACCCTAAATGTCCCACCTGGTTTAGCACCCGCAGCAAAAGGACATATATGCCATACGGCCGTAATGGCTGTTGGTTTGGCTCCAATGTTAAACAGTTTGGCCACCAGTGAAATAGGTTCATACCTATCCATTGTGGCACATTAAAGCCTTTTCACACACCCCATTTAATGTGCACTAACAGGCAGGGCCGTTTTTCCCGTTATGCAAAGTATGCGGCACATTATATATATATATATATATATATATATATATATATATATATATATAAAATCGTATGCCCAAAAATCTTCCATGCAAAAATACTTTTCTGCTAGCTACAAGCATCCCCCCCCCCACTCAACAAGATTACTGCTAGCAACCCCCCCCCCCACGTTGTCCGGGGCATTGATTGCTGTGAATGGGGTGTAAGGTTGGCTTGACACCCATAAAGCGAATAGGTGTGAACCGGACCTCTATAGTCCTCTAGAGATCATGGGTGATCATTGCCACTACATGGGGACTTACACCTGACGAGGTTCCTCTAGCAAAATCCTGAATGATTATTTCTGTGAACTGACGTTTACAGACGAAACACCCAAAAAATTTGAAATGGACAAGTATGAGCAAAGTAGTGAATAACTCCTTTGATAAGGTATGAATAAATAACTCAGCCAATCACGGACAACACTGATATATATATATATATAAATATTAAAATCTTAATCCTCATTGAATCACTGAGGATTAAATGAGGTGGAGACATCCTTATGTTCAGGGTTTAATTCTTTATATCCACCCGGTGATCCTGACAGTAACATATTTCAAGTCTTTTGGTGACAAAGTTGTGTTGCCCAGGGCAACCACCAGACCAACCAGGTTCTTTTCGGACACTGTCACACATGGCTAACACACAGTAAATGGATGCCCGCGCAGCTGGTTAGGGGTTTACTGTTTACTAGGAGCAATAAATCCAAGTCTTTACACCATCACCCATAGGCAGGGACAGGGTTCAAGCGTAGGGACTTGCAAACCTACACTGACCAGCTGCGCTGGAGGGAAGGCTGATGGCTCTCTTGCCCAGAAAAAAGAAATCGATAGCACAAGCAGTTCAGTGGAGGCAGAGAAGGGCGGGGTCTTTTTTTTTAGGGATTTTAATAGATTAGTATCTGCAGGTATTGTGAGGCATGCACCATAATACCATCAGACACTGAAATCTCCTAAGCCCTCCATACACGTTTCGATTTTTACTAGATTTTCTTGCCGCGAATCGCGTGCGAATCGTCCGGGCACCCTTTGTGTGGCAGCACTTACTTTGGACATGGATGCTGGTCCCCATCCAAATAATTTAATCGATCTTAGAATTACGGACATGTCCATAATGGCTAAGATCGAAGTTGCCGAAAATTTTGGGCCAAATTACATATTTAAGCTTTAGATTTTCACCAGATTTTTTGCCCAATCCACCGCGGTGAGTGCGCACGACAGTCGATAAATCAGATGAAAATCTAAACGTGTATGGGGGGGGGGGGGGGGCTTTAATAATATTTGAATGAATTTTATTGATTCAGAATTGCAAAAGGAAAAAAAATAAATGTTTTAGTCAAAATATTTTTAAGTAAAATATTTTAAAATTAGCGTACATTGGCACGGGTATCAGCAATTTTGGTGATAAAACTATAATTGAAAGTTTTGCCCCCACAGATCCTCCTGACCCCTCCATGTTGGCAGATACACATATTAGGGTCCCCCTGACTCCCAAACAAGTATGGTGACAATACCACGTTCAGAGACTTTGGCAGGGGTGCACATTATTTTTTAGTGAGCTCCTCAGATGAGTACCAGGAGATGGTGTTTGGTACTCACCTCATATGTATGTGTCTCCCTCACTGTCCTCTGCATAAGCTCCCTGCATGGTAGATTCTTCTGCAGATGGACCTCCCTGTTCCTGATTGATCCTCCGATTAGCTGTCTCCATCCACAGGTCACCAGCTGGCTTTGGGTCACATGAACTCTCACAGTACAACACGTTTGAACCCCCAGATCTCATACTTCAGTAGCCCAACCCCAAGATTTTCTGGGTTAGTAACTAACCTCTGAGAGTGTAGTGACCCAAGAAAGGGCCACATAACTGTATAATATGCGCTGTATTACATTGCCTGTATAGTGCTTATTTGCTTGGTGTGTCCCCTTAAGGGTTGCACCTGTCGTTGACAAATTGCTGGAAGCATGAGTGATGGCTGGGTGTTTACCTCTCTACTTTTCCTTCCAAAAAGTAGCTAAGATACTTCTGCACAGTAACAGGCCTTAAGCCAGCCCCTATCTGAGGACATAAATAGTCAGTCCTTAGAATGTTCTGGGCTCTTCTGTTGATTCTCGCTGGAGTACCATGGCCTCAGAACTGGACCCAGCAGACTGCACCTAGCCTAAAGATTCCAGCACCTTGGTGGCATCAACTGAAACGTTTATTCCTACAATTAGACCCCTTCTCTGCCCTTGGGAGTTGGAGCTGTATGTATATACTCCAACAATAAACTGTAAATAGGCCCCTACCAGTGTGCGTGGACCTGGGCTTATTGGTGTGCAGCAGGTGTTCGGTGGCCAGACAAGAGGACTTCCACCTCAAAGAACCTGGTGTTGTGAGTAATTCTACATGCATCGCACGACACTACAAGACTACCTGCAGTCCAAATGTCCTCCTTTCATAGTCACATTCCAGCTGTCACACAGTGCTTTTCTCTTGTCATATTTTACCCTTACATATGTCTACTCCGACTTTCATCCCCCAGATCTTCAACACCCAATGTTTTTTTTTATTATTAATTTACATTCCCAGTGTCACCCCCTAACTGCAACCTTTTATAGTGATTCATATTTCCCTGCAGTTACCCAAGTGACATAAAATGTAACATTTAGCTGCGGCCGCCCAGACACGGAGCGCCTCCAAGTTGTTAGTACGCATATGAGCTGTGTAACAATAATGCAGGTACGCAGAGCTAGGTTTTGGTCCCTTTTATGTACCTGAGTACCACTTATGTGACACCCCTGGACTTTGGCTTACTTTCTTCACTGCCGCCCATCCCTAGTCACTAAGTTTTCCTTGCTCAGTACTTCTCCTGGACTCGCTATGTAATGTTTAGTCACCAGAAAGAGAGTTTTATAGGGAGAGATAACAATCCCAAGTGACACAGGGCTTTGCCGAGCACAGATCTCCTTCTATGTACTCTGTGATGAAGTACAAACATTTCTAAAAAACCGCACTGATCTGTATCTGAGCTGCAAAGCCGCCTCTCTGCGCACATACACGGGTGTAAGCTCCGGCACCCACGCACCACTCTAATTCCATAATTATCTCCGCCTGGGGAGGTAGCTGGAGGGATATGTTTCCTGACTGTGTATATACAGGTGTCTGCAGTACAAGCTGTATGCAGAGACACCCAGGATATAAGAGCATTGTACAATCCATGATCAATATTAGGACAGACAAGCCCATAATTATTCACACCCCTGGCAAGTTCTGAACTTTTATTGAACCAGCAAGTTATTTTGTGATGGGAAATGACATAGTTGTCTCCCAAAAGATAATAAGACGATGTACTAGAGGAATTATTGTGGAAAAAAACATTTCTCAGCTTTTATTTACATTTGAGCAAAAAGTGTCATATCCAAAAGTATTCACACCCTTCTCAATAATCAATAGAAAAGTCTTTATTGGCTATTCCAGCAATCACACACTTCCTTTAACTGCAGAGCAGCTCCTTGCATGTCTCCACAGGTATTTCTCCCCATTCATCTTTAGCAATGAGCTCCAAATCTTTCAGGTTGGAGGGTCTCCTCACCATCACCCTGATCTTTAGCTCCCTCCACAGATTCTCAATCGGATTCAAGTCAGAACTCTGGCTGGGCCACCTCAAAACGTTGATGTCGTTGTCTGCTAACCATTTCTTCACCACTTTTGCTGTGTGTTTTGGGTCATTGTCATGCTGAAATGTCCACTGGTGCCCAAGGCCAAGTTTCCCTGCAGACTGCCTGATGTTGTCGCTGAGAATCCTCACGTATTGCTCTTTTTTCATGGTGCCGGTTACTGTGATTAGGTTCCCTGTCCACCACCACAGCATTAGGTTCCCACCACCATGTGTCACAGTGGGGATGGTGTTCTTTGGGTTGAAGGCTTCTCCTTTTATACACCAAATGAAGGAAACATCATTGTGACCAAACAATTCCATTTTTGTTTCATCTGACCATAACACAGAAGAGCAGAAGTCTTCTTCTTTGTTCAGATGAGCATTTGCAAAGGCCAAGCAAGCGTTTGCGTGCCTTATCTGGAGAAGTGGCGTCCTCCTTGGTCTGCATCCGTGGAACCCAGCACTGTGCAGTGTCTGTTGGATTGTCTGCCATGAGACATTGCCACCAGTACAGCCCAGGATGACCAGGATGGCCTTGCTAGTGATCCTTGGATTCTTTTTCACCTCTCTCACTATTATCCTGGCCAGTACAGGTGTCACTTTTGGCTTCCGACCACGTCCAATGGGATTTTCCACTGTGCGGAACATCTTGTATTTTTCATAATACTTTCCACTGTATTTTGATATGGCCTTGTAACCCTTTCCTGACATGTGAGCAACCATATTGCGCAGCCGCAGGTCCTCACTGAGCTCCTTTTTCTTAGCCATGACTGTCCACAAACCAACTGCAGAGAGCTGCTGTTTTTCACCTGTTGAGTTGATTAAAACAGCTATTCCCAATTAATCAGGGTAATGAGGATGCTTTAGAACAGCTTGGATTATTTGGAATGGTATAGAACTTTGGATTTTCCCAGAGTTTGTGAAGGGTATAAATACTTTTGGACGTGACACTTTTTGCTCAAATGTAAATAAAAGCTGAGAAATGTTTTATGTTTTGGAGACACCTATGTCATTTCCCGTGACAAAATAACTTGCTGGTTGAATAAAAGTAACTTGAAGTCAAAATTTGTCACGGGTGTGAATAATTATGGGCTCCACTGTATATTGACTTTTCACTGACATTACATTGACTCCTCATTGACTTTTCATTGATGATCATTGACTTTTTACAGATTCCTCATTGACTCTTCATTGGCTTTTCATTGTACAAATAGACAAAACAACTAAGGTTCACTCTTTCAAATGTCAAGAGTTTGAGGATTTGAGGGATTTTAGAGGCATCAACTCCTGTCATATACAGTGTGATTTTATGGTCATTGAAGGTTATAGTACACCAAGATTGTGTGTCATCCATTGGAGTAAACATACAAGATCGTCCTACTAAATATTTTGAAGTGTTTCGCAAATAAATCACTTCACAGGAGATTAAAGGTCCCCATCCACCAGGGTCCCCATCCAAAGTACTGAATGTGAATCGATTGCGCAAAGTAGTGGGGGTTATTCTGCAAATCAATGATTGATCTGGCATCGGCCCGTGTATGGGGACCCTAAACATTGCATCAAGGAGGGGGACTCCCCCAAATCACTCTGGACGGGTCAGAACAAGCACGGGGGGATATTCACACCTATAGGGTCCATAAGCATAGGGTTCAAATAGTTTACTATTATTAGTGGAAGGCCTCGGGGGAACTCAGGTCTGAATGGTGAAGTCATAGAACTGGTAGGTTAGCAGCGGTGGGGGGATTGGATTGTTTTTTTTGGCCTTTGACAGCCACCAGCCTACTACTCATTGGAGGGCATGAAACTTGAGACCTCCATACTGAAGACACTGCTTGCATACATCCTCTAGTGACCTGCCATTTATATATCTTTTGGGGGAGTGATTTGGGAGTGTCCCCCTCCTTGATGCATAGGTATGATGTGTTGGTTGTGACACGCCTCTGATCTTGCAATTGTTTATCCTCTGTGTTTCGCAAATAAATTGCTTCATCAATCTGTTATGTTTACTCCAATGGATGACACACAATCTTGGTGTACTATAACCCTCAATAGACTTTTCAATGACAATAAAATCACACTGTATAGGGCATGAGTTGATGCCCCATTTGACCGGCCATAATTTGTTGGATTGACTCTTCATTGACTTATCATTGACTCTTGATTGATGACAACCTTCCTCCTCTTGGACAGTTAGGCTATGTCTCCATCTCCATAGTGTCCAATAGGTTAATTGTGCACCCCTTTAAACCTATGGCCATGATGTGTACAATGCAAGCACAGAAACACTATTTGACACAGGCCAAAGAGCCTATAGAGCAGCTCTTCATGCCTGTTGCGTCTCTCTTGGTAGACCCGGCCATTGGACACACCTAAATGTGTCGGATAAAAGTTCTCGTTGACCTTCAAGGTTGGAGTCAATGGAGCTTTAATAGTCCATATTAAACCTGTATCTCCAATGCCAACATTTCCTTGTACCATGACATTGTCCCCACCAGAATGTTAACCATATCATCAGTTTCTCATCACAAAAGCAAAAATGAAGGTGACGCCCACCATCCAAGGCTCATGACCTGTAATCGTACAACATAGGGTAGCATTGAAGCCAGAGGATTGACATCAAAGATTTCCAGGCCACCTCAGCATACATCTTGCCCATCGCAGCTCCTCTGTGTTTGCACGTAAACGATGCAGAACATCAATGACAACATTCGAATTAATTACCAGACTTTACAGTCTTACCGAGAAATCCTTTGATCCTCAAATCAGAGCAATTTCCATTAAGCCCGAACCCAATCCTCTCTAATTGAGATGTAGTAACAGTCCATTTATTAATCAGGCATTAGCATCAGCGCAAAGGTTACACATCGAGAGGAAGCTTAATGGGTAGAAGGCCGGATCACTAATGGCTGCACGATGAATTGTTGCCTAATGAATAAAGATGGGATAAGAAAACCACATAGAACGTCTGTGAAGACTTGAAAATCTGACTTTTTTTTCATGGAAAACTAATTTTATGCTAACTCTCCAGTAAGTCGTTACCTCACCTCCCATTAGACTATTGTACCTATACCCATGCAAACCTATTAAACACATAAGCCACATAGATCCTATGACAGTGTGGGCACAATTTTTGACCTAATGGGTTCTTAAATGTCTCAGAAGAGCCTGTTAGGGCCACCAAGCATTGGTGTCCTAAATCACAAAAACTATAAAAAAAGATATAAATACACAAATTAACACAATGTGCCCAACCATACTTAAATAAGCTTACGCTACCAGATTATGCCACTGCATATGGCTGGTGGACCCAAGTCTGCCCAAGCCTGCCCTATGCGAATCTACTGGACCCATAGGTCACATGGAGCCCATTAAATGCATAAGCAATGTAGACCCTATGAGAACCTATTGGACCTATTGGCCATGTAGAGCATATGGGCACCTCTTAAGGCCCCCATACACGTGTCGGATTCGCACCGGATTCCGGCACGATCGATTCCGGGCGCGCGCACGCCAAACGATCGTGCCGGAATCGCATGCAGCCCACCTGGTCCGATCGTTCGCGTCCGATTGATCAGGGGCTCAGAATCGGATCCGACAGAGAACCAACATGTTGGTCTTTCTGATCCGATTCTGCACAGATCAGGGGGAGTTGCCATTTGTGAGGTGGACAATCGGACACGGATCCGTCCCGGAATCCGTTGGACAAGGTGGTATGCTGCGATGGATACTCTTAATTGGCCGATTGATCACACCTGCGATTCCCGGCAGAATCGCCGGAATCGATCGGATGATGAATCGATTGGACATGGAATCCGAGTATGGCTAGCTTTAGAACTAAGTAATTTGTTGCCTATTGGAACCTATTGGACCTATAGTTCAGGTGCAGTCTGTAGGACCCTATTATATCTATACTATGTGGAACCTATGGAAATGTATGGGACCTTTAGGCCAGGTAGACCCTATAAGAACCTATAGGTCATGGGAACCTAGGAGTATATGGGAGCTATAAGCCATGTAGAACCTCTAGGATCCTATTACACACGAAGGCCTTGTGAAGCCCATGGTAACGTATTGAACTCATAGGCCCTGTGGAATATATGGCTACCTTTTGGACCTATAGGCCATGTAAAGCCTAAATGAAACTACTGAACCCATTAGCCATTAGGGGTCTTTGACTGGCTATTATACATATAGGTCATTTGAAGCCTATGGTACCATATTGATCCTATGAGTTCTGTTAAGTCTATGGTAACCCCCATAGATCATAGGCAATGTAGCTTCTATGTAAACCTATTGGTCACATGGAGTCTATGGAAATCCCCTGGACATGTGAAAACCCCCTGGCCATGTGGACTCTATGGAAAGCTATTGAGCCTATAGGCTATACGGAGTTTATGGAAGCCTATTGAACCTATAGGGTCATATAGAACCTATGAAAACATTTTGAACCTATAGGGTCATATGGAGCCGGCCTTTACAAATAACATTGTAAACAAAAATAAAAATATTTCCTCTCGATAGTAATGTTGATGGTGTGGGGAGGTAGATACATTCTGAAAGCAGATATTCGGAATTCAGGTAGAATGTCAATGGTGACAACCTGACCTCCATAGAGATAAGTAGAGTCTCTTTTCCTTTACAGGGTGAAGAAGTGACCCCTTCGGTGGAAGGGACCCTTTTATTTGCAAGCCGCGCCCCACTTGGCAGGATATCTCTTTTCTTCCTTTCCTACAGACTATACAGAAAAATACTTCTAAAGTTTGAGGACTACTCTTCTAAATATTTGTCACTGAGGCCAGTTTCCCCATTGGAAGACCCCCCAGCCCCCATTCCTGTGCTTAATGTTGACTTTTGCCCCAGTGACGATGGCGATAACTTCCTGTTTCCTCAGAGAAATGGAACCTCCCTAACAGGGAAACGAATCACAATAGACACACCATAGTGTCTAGTATCCCAACTCGTCAACACCTCATCCGAAATTCAGCCAATCGCACTACTTAAGACCCCCCATACACCTTCAGATTTCCTTTAGATCTCCTTGTGTTTTACCAAAACCATGTAATATGAGGGACTTTCTAAACCATCAAGTCTACCTGTGTTCAATCGCAGAGGACCCGGAACTACATAGTTGTTGGTAGATCTAAAGGATATCTGACAGAGAGATCTAAAGGTGTATGGGCAGCTTACGTCTGCCAAACACACTAAAGCCCCCCATACACCTTCAGATTCCTCCATACATTTTCCATCAGATCTACCAACAACTTTGTAGTATAGTGACCTCCCTGATAGAATACATAGTGATTGGAAGGTGTAGAAAGGTCCTCATATTACATGGTTTTGGTAGAAGAAAAGTTGATTGTACAGAAATTGCATGGTAATTGTATGTGGTGCATGGGGGGGCTTTAAACTTTTGATTTTTTATTGCCTTGTACAATTTATACATTGACTGTCCATCCAATATCAGTGGATGGATGGACCACCACGCAGTGTAACTGAAAACCGATTCAATAAATCTGATCCTTTCCATTTCTGAGGATAAAGATCAATCTAAACACCTAAAAAAACACCTGTCAGATATAACTACCATCGACTGAAATTTTCCGACCGCCTCTTTGCACTTTAGGCTCCATTTCCGTCACTTTCAGTTATTTGAAATTGATTTTCAAACAATCCGATTAAACAGAAAATTGATTCAAATACAAAAATTTTCATCATTTATTTCCCCTCATGGGGTTCAATAATTAAACGACCCGAATCACACTGAATAAATCAATAAAAGAAACAAGATGGTTCCAAAAAGTTTGAGCTGATCTTTCACAAATAGTTTAGATAGAAAGCCATTCGATGCCATATACCATATGAGTGCAGAGCTGTGACCCCCATGTCCCCGGCTCATACATGGACAGACATACGGATCACATCTTACCTCTAAAGGTCAGG
Organism: Ptychadena robeensis; assembly: GCA_036250615.1. NCBI lineage: Eukaryota > Metazoa > Chordata > Amphibia > Anura > Ptychadenidae > Ptychadena > Ptychadena robeensis. Next base: position 50,049,274 of record CM070042.1, on the reverse strand, counting down.
GTGGCTTGTCGTTCATGTTTTCCGGGGAGGTTGGTGACCCTCTTCAGGGTGATGCTGAGAGCCATGGTGTCCCGGTTGAGGAATGACTATCCAGGAGCTCCTCTGTGGCACCTATGTGGGTATCATTCCAATGTAGAGGGTGCACTGGCAGCTACCGGAGCGCTCTCCCACCCTGGTGTGCTATGTCCTGGCCGCATACTAGATCTACAGGTTCTTCATGGCTCTGCATACCTGCCGAGCAGGTTCCACACACCTCGCTCACAGGTCGCCCGCCTCAAATTGTTTCCTTAAACACACAGATGTCTGAGGAACCTTATCGCATCTCAAGGCTTTGTACGAGCTGCCATCTATTGTCTCGCCTGGCGTACTGTACTTCTAGAAGAATCCGGCAAAGGATCTGTTAGCCACATCCATTGATATCTTTAGGACCCTCCTACACTAGATTCTCCTCAGGATGACAATACTAGTGGGTGGCTACACTTCTCTTGGGTCTTGTCTACACTACAGTTTTTTTTTGATTTGTGAAAGACTCTGCCCATTGATTTCTAAAAAACGCTTTTTCAATTACATACCCCGTTCCCTGACCCCCATGCCCTGACTATCTGCCCTACCCCATTCCCTGACCCCCATGCCCTGACTATCTGCCCTACCC
>CM070042.1:50025418-50048522 GCA_036250615.1 Ptychadena robeensis | reverse complement strand
TATCACTGCTATGTAGTGCCGGGTCCTCTCTGATAGTATACATAGTGATTGGAAGGTATACATCACTGCTATGTAGTGCCAGGTCCTCTCTGATAAAATACATAGTGATTGGAAGGTATCTATCACAAAACGATGCGGATACATAGCATAAGAGACACAGAAAACGTTGGTCTTGCCAGCACACTTCCACACCTTAGCATCAAACCTTTGGCTGATGCTCGTCTTAGATGTCAACATTGCTCTCAGTGCTATGGCAGGCCGCCATTGGAAAGAATCATCATGCACACTATAGTGCTCCCATTAGAGGCTATATGTGACATCGCACCCAGCACAGGATCAGTCGAGGATGGGATTTCTCCACATTAGCGCTGCTTAGTAAATATTATGGGAATGTGAGCTCTCGCCTCCGCACACAGTCCATTCTAACATCTAACCCTCCTCACACCCTCAGCGCTGAGTGTTTGCATATATCACTTTCCCATAGAGGACTCAGGACACGCCAAGGTTTACATAGGATTCAAGGCCTGTGGAGGGGAAGCCATGCTAGATTACTAATTATGGGGCACATGCCCTCGGGGTCGGGGGGGCCCCACACCTGGTCCACAATGACATTAAGATTATGTAATCAAATAGAATATACAACAGTGATTGGTTAGATTTATTTAGCTCTAGTTATTCTGGTTTTTCCTGTGACGGCCGTGACATCTCCCAGAATCTCACCGCCTAAGGAAATGTGTTTAGGTGACGAGGGAGTGTCCACACATGAATATTCAGCGAGTTCACCTACAATACAGGAATTGTTTATATGTTCTGCCAGACAAAGGCCATTGTAGGGACAAAGGGGCAGCGAATTACTAAAGGCCCCCATACACCTAGGGAGTCGCGGACGATTTTTCCGCTGACCGATGTGCTTGCATGCTCGCAGCTGTCGGTAAAAATCGGCCGTGGGTGCCCACATGGGGGGCGACAGATCGCTCAGAGTATTGGCGAGCACTCTTTGTGTGTCGGACGTTAGTTTGGACAGGGACCCGGTCTCCATTCAAACTAATGGCATCAGCCAGAGATTTAAGGCTCCCATACACATAGGTTGTCCGAAAAATGGGCTGCAGCTTGCTATGTGCGTGCTCGCGGCCATCCATAAAATCGTCCATGGATCGCCCTGTCGCCCCAAAGTGCGGTTGGCCAGAGACATGAGAGACATGTGTCTGACATGTCTAAATCTCTGGCCGATGCCATTAGTTTGAATGGGGACTGGTGTCCCCGTCCAAACTAATGGCCGGCACACAAAGGGTACTGTGAGAGCAGCGTGATGACGTCATCACATCACTCGTCTGTCGGCCCCGACTCGCTACGTGCATGGGGGCCTTAAGTGTCCCCACAGGGGAAATTTCTCCTCATTGCCTGACTCAATGACAGATCTCCAGGACACGGCACAGGAAGGATCACAGACAGTGGCATCTGAAGGCCTGGACATGTCTGCTTGTAGCTTTGGATAATACAATGGACAATGGAATAGCTCAGGTTTTTAGATACAAATGCCCAGACAACCACTTGAATATTATGCAGACATTTTATTTTAGAACTCCTATGAAAAAAATATATCATATAAACAAAAAGTCTAAAAAAGGCAAATAGAATAAACAATAACATGTACATAGTCATAATGGTCAGGTTAATGGTCACACAGCAGTCACAAAGGTTTAGATTATGTTATCCTGCTTATATCAGCAAAGCAAACTACAGCGAGAGGAATACACCGGACCGCAATGAAATTATATGGCCTGACAATAGATCAGTAGGAGGACACGGTCCAGGATCTAAAGGATAACATCATCCTAGGTCCATAGAAGGACATGGTTTAGGATCTAAAGAATAACATAGTCCCAGGTCCACAGGAGAATATGGTCCAGGATCTAAAGGATAACATAGTCCCAGGTACATAGGAGAATATGGTCCAGGATCTAAAGGATAACATAGTCCCAGGTACATAGGAGGACATGGTCCAGGATATAAAGGATTACATAGGCCCAGGTCCATAGGAAAACATGGTCTAGGATCTAAAGGATAACATAGTCCATGATTCCTAGAATAACATGGCCCAGGTTTTCTTGGATAACATAGTCCCAGGTCCATAGGAAAACATGGTCCAGGATCTAAAGGATAACATAGTCCCACCAGGCCCATAGGAGACCATGGTATATGATAACTGGGATAACATGGCCCATGACAACTGGGATAACATGGCAAAAGGGTCCCTAGGATATCCTAGAGACCCTGGGCCATGATAACATGACCCAGGACTCGTAGGCCCATGATCCTCAAGACAGCATGGCCCATGATCCCCAAGCATGACTCATGGATCCCTAAGATAACATAGCCTATGATCTGGAGGACATGGATCCCTAGGAGAACATAATGAAGGGAGGGAATGGCAATATTGACATGACCATCCAACCAAAACTAACATAGATGGATGCTGGCTACCTACTATCTTTCTGTGGAAGTTCAGCAAATGTTTTACCTCCGATTGAGAAGAGATGATAGGCAGAAGACATATATTAGGATGCAGACTGTAGCTGAGCCAATGTGTGTGAGTTTCATCCTGAATGCAGTATCCATGCTGATCTCACCTCATCTCCAGCCAGCACCCACCCAAAGTGGATGGAGTGAGCTTTAGGTTGATGAATGACACCTAGGTTGATGAATGACACTGACCCGTGAAAGAAGAAGATATAACTTTTGCAACACACAACAGAAGTATTACAAAATGTTTTTTTTGGCAAAGAAAAAAAATACAAAAATAAGTTTAGGAATTTGCATCGCATGGCATGGAGGAATTGTAACTCATGTTATATTTTATATATATATTTGGCATAAAGTGGGGAGGAGCCCATGTCCAGGTCAGGATCCATCCTGTGAGCTCTCCACTAGGTGCACAAAATGGATTGGGTGTCACTGTCCCCATCTCTGGTGAGTCCAAACAGTATGAAGCAAGGAACAGGAAGTTCAGCTCACAGTGTTACCAGCACAGGACGTGATGATAAACCTCTAATAAGAACAATAATTATATGAAACATTAGATTTTATCCAAAAATAAAGACATTTAGTCGAAGCCCAATTATTAAAGCGCAGTGGGCTACAGCATTCTGTGCGACAGTGCAAAGCAGCATTTGTGTTCATGGGAAAAAGACACGAGCACTGGAGCGTGGTAATGGTTAAGCCTGCAAAGTATGGGGACCCGGAAAGGAACAGCAGTGTGAATATTCCACCAGCATGGGCTTTACAGAAGTCCTGTTGCCAGCATTAGATAGAAGGGGAAACCCATTGCTGGCATTAGAGAGACATGGGGGGCCCATTGTCTGCATTAGAGAGAAATGAGGACAACCTATCAGAGAGACATGGGGTGAACCTATTTCTGGCATTAGAGTGACATGGGAGGGACCAATGTCAGTCATTAGAGAGAGATGGGGGAACCTATTAATGGCATTAGAGAGACATAAGGGGAACTCATTGTCAACATTAAAGATACATGGGAGGCAATCCATTACAGTCATTAGAGAGACATGGGGAGACCCAATTCTAGCATTAGAGAGACATGGGGTGGAACCCATTGCTGGCATTAGAATGACATGAGGAAAACCCATTAATGGCATTAGAGAGATGGTGGAACCCATTGATGTAATTAGAGAGATGGGGGAACCCATTGTCTGCATTAGAGAGATGGGGGAACCCATTGGAGGCATTAGAGAGAAATGGAGGGAACCCATTGGAGGCATTAGAGACATGTGGGAGCCCATTGCTGACCTCACCTTCTGAAAGCACTTGTAGTCTTGGATGGGGTTCTGCCTCTCTTTTTGTAATGCTTTTAGTCTCAAACCCCAATATCATTCTACCGATATCTAGATTTGTTTATGGGTCAGTTACTCAAAGGCCTTGGTCAAGGGCAGCTAATAAGACAACCAGTATTTATGGAGCTCAATCAGGTAACATCCAACAACAACAAAAATGAGAATGGAAAAAAGAAAAAGATCTAGATCCATCATGTAGGAACCAAACACTTTATTTTAATGACTAGAATCTCCTGCAGCACACAGGACTTCTACTACTAAGTCCTGTAGGGACACAGGGGTCAGTGGAAGAAACCAATGAGCACTGCAGGGGACACAGGACTGCCAACTTACAACTACTTTAGTAATGTAACTTTTTTGGGCAGCCCCAAGTGTTTAACAGGATAAAATATATCTCTGAAGAGACTACAGTGTGCCATAGGGTCAATTGAATGCTCCCCACCTCTCTCTAACTTTGGTACCAGAATAGACACCAGAACTGGAGGTATTCTATGCTGAACCACGAGATCAAAGCACTTTTCTCTACTTTTAGGAAGAAGCATGGAAAGAATAAACCATTTTAAATTTTTTGGGCCAACTGCCCCTTTAAGAGATTTCCACCCCACACCAGGGTAAGATCTTAGGAACAGTGTTGTCACCAGGACAAAAGACAATTCAGCAATACAAATCCAGGATGGGTTCAAACACTTTTCCCCAGATTCTTTGTTCTAGTTGAAATATGTTTTCCCCCACCTCTCACTCAGATCCCGTTATGGGGGGGGGGGGGGGGGGGGGGGGGGGGGGCAAAAACAGGCAGGCAGCAAAGAGAATTCAGGTTATAAACCTCTCCTACTGCACCCAGGAGTAAATTGGGGTTGGGCTTGAATGTGGCATTTGTTGGGCAGCTCTGGCAACACAGGAACTGCAATAGAAACGCTTAATGGCATTACAGTACAAATTGTGCAATAAACGGCTTTCAAAGCTGCATAGAAAAGGAAACGTGGCGAATTAAGGCAACGCAAGTACAAAAAAGGCTATGTCCCCACATAGGCGATAAATTGGCTCATGCTCACAAAAAAAAAAAAATGCCCCCATTATAAAAACAAAAAAAAATCACTTCCATGGAGAATGAATGGACGTGGTTTTTGATCGACTGAACGCGATCAAAAATGGCATCCTTCATTCTCTATGGAAGCAATTTTTTTTTTTTATAATGGGGGCGATTATTTTAAATCGTGACTGCGAGGCAATTATGTGGGAACCTAGCCTTAGGTTACTATAGTAAAAAAAACAATTCACAAAGAAAAAGACACACACATCAAATGTTGTGATCTCATTGAAACGACCACCCTGTGCATCCTATGCTATTGACCTATCACTAGTAACTTATAAGATATAAATGTAATATAGGCATTGGGGTTATTTATCAAGGTGGCACAAACTACAGGAAAGGAGGTACAATATATGTTTAGATCTGCATAGTCACATGATCAGATCTAATGAGCTATACAATATTGAACTATATGGAATAACCACAATGAGGAGTAGTATAGGATACATTTCACAAGCCGGCATATAATAAACTCTACGTCTACAATTAGAAAAGCAAGTGAAGTTTGGAGAACAGTCCAAAGCAAAGCAAGCCTGCGCCCTTCTATGATGTAGGGTAAAGCAACTGGGTCACCTAATCCTCCAAGTAGCACATACTTACCTTCCTTCACCCTACATCCCACCTGACTCAGCGTCAGTCTACAGGGGCAACAAAAAGAGGTGTTCCGCGAGTCACTTTAGTTGGAGTTTACACAGGGGTATGCTATTGGCTACACAGGTAACCATCTCCTGGAGAGAGGAGAGGGGGCCCCATACCCTGCTGGGTAGCCATTACCGCGTCATGGAGAGGGAGCCCCATACCCTGCTGGGTAGCCATTACCGTGTCATGGAGAAGCAGCCCCATAGCCTGCTTGGTAGCCATTACCACGTCATGGAGAGGGGGCCCCATACCCTGCTGGGTAGCCATCTCCATAGAGGAGAGAGGAGAGGGGGCCCCATACCCTGCTGGGTAGCCATAAATGCGTCATGGAGAGGGGGCCCCATACCCTGCTGGGTAGCCATCTCCATAGAGGAGAGAGGGCCCCATACCCTGCTGGGCTATTTCTCATCATACCTGTAAACCCTCCCAGTTTGGTCACATTTTTTTTATGTGGCTTTACCAGCCAGATGCCGATTTCACAAAATCCCAAATTTTCCCCAGGATTTTGAACTCGGGCTAATTTAGAAGAGAGGGGGAGTCACTCTGCCTCCTAAAATCCTACCCCGCTTGTGCAGATGATGTGTGGGGTGGGACATTACTATGGAGAGTAATGCCCTCTCCCTCCTTAGTTAGGCAGGAACTGAATAGAAGGGGGGGGGGGGGGGGGGGGGGGGGGGGACTTTAACACCTTGATACCGGAAGTGGTGTCACTGGCGTAACATCCGGCGTCTTGAAAGGGGAAGATGAGAAATTGACAGCTATGTTTCTCATTGTTGTAGGTGGGTAAACAGAGTGGCTGGAAATTGAAGGAGAGTATGAACCATGGAGAAGACTGCAGTAAGTGACCCTGTTGGTTTGTCCTACATGCCAAAGGCACAGGTCAGCATTACATTTTAATTGTGGCAAGGCCTTGGGCATTCAGAAACTTTTATAAGTGGGAAATGACCTATAGCTCTAGTCCTGGTGGAATAATTCATCCTCAATATTCACAGAATGTACTATTCAATGTAAGGTAGGTGGCCTGGAAGGTGGGAGTGCAGAATCTCTCCCGAACGCAAACTTAAATTAGCTCACTTCTTCTCTCATTCACTTTGAGGATGAATTGCTTCACATTGCCAGCAGCTACTCAGGTAACTATGGGTCAGGTTTAAAGGTTAGTAACAGCTTGTTGGGAATCTGTACATACATAATGTCCATTAGTTCTAATGTAATGCACCTATGACAGCTAAATGGTTTTCCATGCGGTACATTACAATCTATTCCTATACAAGGGTGGGATAGTAAGACACTGCACCTAAACAGATAGAACTGGCTTTAGTGGTGTGGACCTCGGGGTGGTCACTAGGAGCATCCTTTGTGATATAAATGGAGTAAAGTCTAGAAGAGCTGAATAAGTAGGGTTCCACGGGTCATGATCCTCCGAGTTGTAGCAGCACCACATTGGAGATCCTGCGTCCTTCTAGGCGGTCTTCTGCTGTGGTGGGTTGACAGGTGGTAGTCCGAGCAGTTTGAAATAGGAGACCAGCTGTTTGGGGACCTCGGCAAGAACAGCTTGAGTGAGAGCTTCGCGGGGTGCCTAGAAGACAGAGTAAGAGATTTAAGGATTGTATACAGGAGATAGATATTAGATATTTCCTATACCCCAAGTGGTGGCAGGAGAAGGCGGCAGTAAGGTCAGCTAGAGCACCGCTTCCCAACTTTTTTTCTTAAAGCCCTCCTTGCCTGTTCAAGATTATCCAGGTCCCCCCTACTCCTACTCGAATACACACATTCAATACATTTTCCCAGAAGCGTCAATGCTCCCTCCTTGGGGTAATGTCACCCTCCTCCTAAACTAAATGCACACAACTTTTCTATGTCCAACAATTGTGGGAAATATACCATGTTCAGAGGCTTTAAATTAACTCAGACTGATGGTCAGAAAAATTCCAAAAATGTCCACAAGATGGCACTGCCGCTTGTTTACATTTCACCAACAGAGTTTTTTCAGCCTGAGAGGGGGGAACACGGAGCTGAGCTGGTCATCCCCCTTCAGATGCCACTGATGGTGCCCCTGCCCCCCTGTGATTCTAAGCACTCCCCAAACCCCCCAGGATCCCAGGTTGGGCACCGCTGCGCTAGAGTACCAGAGAGATGAAGGTCTTCTTTAATTATAACGACTTCCTCCATGTGGACTGAGGGTTTGAAGAAGACAAACAGTTAAAACTCTTACTTCTAGCATTAGACAAGGTAGGAAAGATGAGAATCCTGCCTGGGTCCCCACTACCGGCATCACCCCCTATCTCCTCCCCTGGACACATAACATAGGGCAAGGAATATCAATCAGTGACAGCTGTCACCAATACAGGTAACACCAATAACCTTTTCATTTCCACCTGTTAGTATAGGTGATGGAACAAGACTTGGGAATAGCTTCTGCTCTAAAGGCCCCCATACACCTTACAATCTTTCCATACAATTTCTGTACAATCAAATTTTGTTCTACCAAAACCATGTACTATGAGGACCTTTCTAATCCTTCCAATCACTATGTATTCTGTCAGGGAGGACACGGCACTACATAGCAGTGATATATACCTTCCAATCACTATGTATTCTATCAGGGAGGACCCGGCACTACATAGCACTGATATATACCTTCCAATCCAATAAAAAAAAAAAGTAATAATCATACTGGTTACCAGGGAGGTAAATAAAAATACTATAAACAAAAAGTTGCACTAATCTGGGTGTATCAACAACTTCCACATATAGCAAGTACAGAAAGACGTGAAGACCTGACTTACTGATGACTAAGTTTTTTAATATGTTTACCTACATGTCTTTCTGTACTTGCTATATGTGGAAGTTGTTGATACCTATAGGATAATGCTGTAACACCAATCGACACTGAAATGTCCTATGTTTTTAATCATTACATCTATTAAATTGCTACTGCTTTGAACAAAATTGAACAGTTACTGTTATACACTAGTGACCGTTTAAGTCCCCTTGCCCCTGAGATGTTCCCAGCGGGAATTTAATTAGTTGGGGAGTTTCTTTCTCCTCCCGTCTAATTTGGTAGTGAATAAATAAAAATACTATATATAAAAAAAATGAGGCTTTGGATAGTAAAATTGTCCTCTAGACATTATCTCAACTCATTGCAGGGAATGAGCTGAGGGGAGCCAGAGTGTCTTGACATGAAGATTAAAAGATTAAAATACTAAACGGCCGGATATGGCCGCCGAGCCTTCGTTTGCTCCTGCATGATCTAGATATATCCTTGAGCTGGTCCAAGCTCGCCATCTACAGGATCCACATAGAACTTCCTCACATGGCATCCTACTTGGAAAATTATGGTGCAAAACAGTTACGCAACGCACAATCCTCCCAGCACAGTGATGCATTTCACCCACTAAAATGCACACGGAGGACTGGAACTGAGAATTTTAAGATTGAGTAAACAGAGTTTCTAAAAAATCTGTCAATAGTCTAATACACACATATATCATGGACAAGTTTAGCTTAAGAATTCTACAACGGAGCCCATCAGTGGGCAAAAATATGGACAAATTTGTTATTTTTAGAAATCTACTGGTGTATGCCCGGCTTTACAATCTTACCATACAATTTCTGTAAATCAATGTTACTTCTACCAGAACCATGTAATACGAGGCTCTTTCTAAACCTTTAAATCACTATGTATGCTATCAGGTAGGACCCGGCACTACATAGCAGTGATCTATACCTTTCAATCACTATGTATTCTATCAGGGAGGACCTGGCACTACATAGCAGTGATATATACCTTCCAATCCCAATGTATTCTATCAGGGAGGACCCGGCACTACATAGCAGTGATATATATCTTCCAATCACTATGTATTCTATCAGGGAGGACCCGGCACTACATAGCAGTGATATATACCTTCCAATCACTATGTATTCTATCAGGGAGGACCCGGCACTACATAGTTGTTGGTAGATCTAAAGGAAATTGTATAGAGCAATTGAAAAGAGTGCGTGGTGGGCTTTAGATAGGGAATAAATTCTTTGGTTCTTTTCAGCCAACCTCACCATAAGAGGACTAGCTATCTTGTGTTCTATAGTAGAAGAGGTTCTGAATATACCCCTGAATGATTTGCATGAACCTGGCCGTGGTCCTTAAACCATTTGAAAAGACGACACATACGACACTTACAAACTAGAACACAAATATTGGCTTACGTTCTGAAACTGTCGGAATGGCACAAATTGCACAATATCTCTGGCAGCTGCTTCCCCGGTGGAGGCTTTCAGCACTCCATTGTCACCATCGAGGAATTCCATGGCTTTGAAGTCCGCGTTTCCCACGCCAATAATGATGATGGACATGGGAAGTTTGGAGGCCTGGACGATGGCGTTCCTGGTATCATTCAGATCTGTGATCTCTCCATCAGTGATGATGAGAAGGACAAAGTATTGCTGCAAATGAGGAGACAACGGGCATTAAAGTAGACTTAAAGCCAAAACGTTCTTCTTTCTTTCGGCTACCTACAACCAGGGGAGTAGCTAGAAATGACTGGGCCCCATAGCAAAAATATTTGTGCCCCCCCATCCCAACATGTCACTCCAATCCCTGCCCTTCCGGGAGTGGTGGGCCCCCTTGTGAATATGGACTCCATAGCACTTCTATGGCTGCTATAGTGGTTTTTACGCCACTGCCTACAACATAAAAGTCCTATTCTGTTGAAATGTTAAAAAAAAGTCCTATTCTGGAGATACTTCCTGTGTGGTAGACACAATGGAGAGTGGGAGGACCTCTGTAGTAAGGTTTGACCTTGTGGACAACTCTTCCTAATGCCTGACTTTCCCTGTAGAGATGGGCTGTACTTCTCTTGCTGCCTGTGCTACCGACCCCAGTCCAATGTAGATTCATCTTCTGCCGGAGTCTACACCAAAGCTGGGCATACACGGTGGTTACATTTTTCATCCCATCGACTTACAATATGATCGTTCTAAAGTCAATCGTATTACATTAAAAATGTACTAACATGATTGATTTTATATTCAATCCAAATTTTTCATCCAATTTGCTTTCGATCCAAAAAAAGTAATCTATTTTCAAATGACTTAAAAAGGTTTTTAACCTAACTAGCAGTTTGCCGATCTCAGCAGAGTACACAGTATGCAGGCCAGGAAAGCAACACCGCTCCATTAACACTCCGTAGCGCACTGCTGAGGTACAGATTTCAGTACCAAAAGCGCACCATAGACTTTAATGGAAAAGACGTTTACATTGTAGGCCTGTAACTTCCCAAAGTATGTCCATACAGGAGTTTGGTGACATCCTGAATATAATAACATGATGCTTTGTGAATATTTCAATAATTTACTTTATCAGGTAAATTAGCACTGCAACCACTAGATGGCGCTGCAGATGTGCCAGGTTACATAGGAGAACATGGGGGGGGGGGGTGATCCGTTCCCCTGCAGCTGCCTCTTCATTAAATCGGAGCCACACGGAGCAGTGAGTTTGCTCTCCTGTGGCTACAATCTCTGCCTGACAGAACAGCAATGGACGAGCTGAGTCTAACAGGGCAGAGCGTGGGACTGTCAGGAACGGCAGGGGGGTTAACATGGAGCTGTATGGCATCACCTCCCTTCACGGTCATCTAAGAAATGGCACCAGAGGTTATCCACAGACCCAATGATATAGAGAATCGCAATGAATAAGCGAGTGTGCCAGATCCTGGCACGGGGTCAGTTGGTTTTGTTAATAAATACCACCTAAACTGGGTTCGGAAAGACCACCCAGGAGGTTAAGTTGATCGAATGCAAAAACTTAACTGTGTATGCCTCAGTCTCCTGAATCCCCCTCAGACCACTCACCCATCGAACGCATAGGTCTGGGGTTAGCAGGTGGAAACAGTAGACACAACTAAAGACCCTTGAGACCAACACTCAGGGAACAGTTTCAGTTAAAGATTTTCAGCATTGACAAGTTTAGTGGGTGTAGAAAAGGCGAGCCGTCTTTTACAGCTTTTAATGTAAAAACTTTCCACATTGATAGGGTTCAATTTAATAAAATATCAATACAGTCCAATGACCGAGCTAATCAAGTAGCGCGACAATACTTGCTACGGTTTACTTGATACATAAATACTCACAGATGCCGTCTTCTGTTGTGCCGCAGAAGCCGCAAACTTGAGAACATGATTGATAATGGGGGAGAAGTTTGTTGGGCCATACAGGCGGACCTGCGGCAGAGCCTGGCGGTATGCATCCACAATGCCTTGTACTCCTGTAGAAGAAATAACATATGGAAGGGAATTTGAGATTGTGTATTATTTTAGGAAGTTAAATCTTGTACCATATTTTTAAGACTATAAGACGCACCCAGTTTTTAGAGCAGGAAAACCAGAAAAATATTTGAAGTGTTCAAATCAATGCAATACCATATTTTAGCCAGATGGGGGAGAGATCGCATGTGCTTTCATCTATCTCTCTGCCCTTTATTGCTTATATCAGCAGGGTTCTACCTATATGCAATACAGTACAGATGGTAGATCCAGCCATCTGTGGATCTACCATTTGACAGCTCCTCCACCTCCCCGGCTAATCTTGCCGGAAGAGCTGGCGGGGAGACAAGGCATAGCCGTTTATTGGAACCAGATGCAGGCACATAGTTATAGTTCAAAAATGCCTTATAGTTCAAAAATATGCTAATCTCCATTTGACATAATTTTGCCTGTTATTCCATTCACCACCATCTTACTAAAATGTGTGATATATGAAAAAATAAAAAGGTTCATATTTATAAATAAGAAAAGGCTGTATGCGCTTCTTTCGTTTTTTCCATACTTAAATCATGTGGCACATTCAGGGATTGTTTCCACTATAAGTTGGGACCCTCTCTGTTAAGCGTATTGCGGATGCTCTGTTTACATATCTGCCGATGCAGAGGCTAAATGTACTCGACTACGTTCAGCCTTGCATCGGCAGAGTGGCTCGGCGCAGTGAAGACCGAGTATGCGCCGAGCAGGTAAGTCTATGTGCTATGTCAGGATCCCCGCCAAGCAATGCGCTTAGCGGAGGGGGTCCCAACATATAATAGAAACAAACCCTGTTGATCACACAGCCCTAGCTTAAGTTCGACAATGCTACCCAGTCTGACGGACATAGTGTACATTGAGTCACTACAAAGACCTCTCGTCAGTAATAATTTTACACTACCGCTGTATAATTGTATTGCATTGCTTTTTGTTGTTTATTTCCTTTTTCTTAATATGTTTTTCATTTTCTATATGTACCACAAAAATTTTCAATAAAACTTGAAAAAAGAAAAAAAAACAAAAACAAAAAACAAAAACAAACCCTCAGTCACATTAAATGAGACGTTTGTTGGCTCTTTCACATCATCTTACCTGGACAGTAAGGATTAGTTGGGTTGAAGTTTAAGGCAAATTCATGAGAGACCTGCAAATACAATATATTTTATATGAAGATTATTGGAAAACTTTTTGATGGACTTTGTTCAACCAGAATCTGCAGTCTGAGAAAACACAGTACTGTAAAAACATAAGTAAAGCTAGCCATACACGTGTCGGATTCCATGGCCAATTGATCACTCACCCGATCGATTCCGGCGATTCTGCCGGGAATCGCAGGTGTGATCAATCGGCCAATTAAGAGTATCCATCGCAGCATACCACCTTGTCCAACGGATTCCGGGACGATTCCGTGTCAGATTGTCCACCTCACAAATGGCAACTCCCCCTGATCCGGGCAGAATCAATCTGATGGAACCAACATGTTGGTTCTCTGTCGGATCCGATTCTGGGCCCCTGAACGATCGGATCTGATCGATTGGACAAAGTGGGCTGCATGCGATTCCGGCACGATCGTTTGGCGTGCACGCGCCCGGAATCGATCGTGCCGGAATCCGGTGGGAATCCAACACGTGTATGGGGGCCTTTAGGAAAACGTGTGCATTTACAAAAACACAGGATCTATAGCCAAAACTATCCTATATCCCTGTGGGGACATGAAGGTATTCCAGGGGGGGGCGCTGGCTCTCATTTTTAATCTGTGTTTGAATAGGGAGGGGGGGCTCCATAATGTTCCTAAACAAGAAAGGGGGACGCTGCAAGGAAAGTTGGGAACCACTGCTCTAGGCATTATCTCCACTAATTGCAGGGAAGGAGTGGAGGGGAGCCACAACGTATTGACACCTAGGTGACAACGGGCCGTCATGACATGATCATAACACTGCATCTTTTGGACACTTCCAGACATTATGTGCGGTCATTGAAGAGAACAAGCAAAGGGGAGAATATTTTTCAACAAAGTGACAAAAGGCCGGTAAAGAAAGCAAATCTGGCCCCTAGGCCTAAATTTGCCCACCCCTGTACTAGACTTTAGACATTCCCCATACAAGGACATAATTTCAGGTCTTATAAGGGTTTAGTCTAAACACTGATGATTACGATTTCAAAATATATTCCCTCAGACACAGGACAGACAAAAGTTCAACCAAAGGCTGTCCATTAAAAATTAGACCCCCTTCAGGTATTTCTTTGGGGGTCTTTATGCTAGGAAAACTTATATAATTATACGCTATAACAATATACTATGTTGGAAAGAGAAACCCTGAAACTTTGGTAGCCTGGAAGTCATTGATAAATTCTTAATTTCATCTCCACTTATGCTAATAGGGGTAAAACCATTAAAGCTTGATAGAGTTAGGGGTGTTAGGTAAAATGAGAAAACTTTTTTACTTGAGGGACCATGTTCAATTACCCCCTCCTCCTTTTTGTTTTACTGTAGTCCCCAGGTGCCCAACCTGCGGCCCTTAAGGCATTGTTCGGCGGCCCCCTTAGTTCTCCACTTGCAGCCCCCAAAACCTAACTGTTAATGCATGGGGCATAGGAACCCATCTGTTAGACACTCCTCCACCAACATGTCCTCGCCTGGGATCTTCTTAGAGCAGTAAGAGGAGGAGAGGTGAGGGACTCGCTCAAGCTCCGGCTAAGCACGCTAATTGGTGTACGTGAAAGCCAATCAGCAACCCAAACACCTGTGCGCCTATGCTTCCATTATAATATTTGATTATATCTATGAGGCACATAACATTTGATGATATATATAGGGCATTCCATATATCGCCATGTGAAGTGATCACAAGCTGACCCTAATCAACTTTGGCAGTCCTATATCAGTAAAACTGTCAATGTTGATCGGGGTCTACATATGACCACTGCACCCAGGGGAGGGGGTTGATGCTGTTGGGTTTTGACTGGCTGCCATGATATGGTCCACTTCCTGCTGGCATCTGTCGGCGGTGGGTGGGGCTTAATTGGTATTATCTGCGGCTTTTTAATGATGCTGAGGGCCGCACTTGTGGTACTCCATGCCCACCACTGCTGTAGTCCATGTACTTTTTCATTTTAATCTCAATAGTTGTAGTCAGTCATACTGTCTATATTGCATTTCTTTTATTTATATATATATATTAAAAAAAATTGAGCCCAAAAATAAGGAGTCATATATCATATAATCAAAGCTAATGAAGCTGAAATGCAAGCTAAGAGAGTATAAATCCATGACAGGAAGATCTGTGCTAATGATCTGTGAAATAAGTGTACGTTGTGGTCTACATTCTGTCACGCTGTCATTTATGAGCTTCTAGCTACATTAGACACATAAGAAGTTCTTCTCAGCAGGATTGTACAGTATATGTATTTTGACTTGACTTGAGTTTTTTTTCTTACCTGCCAGTTTGGAGGAACCTGAGCACCAAATCCAAATGCTGGGAACAGTTTGTCTCTGGAAAAAAAATAATTGTGGAGAGTGCAAGATTAGAAAGATAAAAAACATTCTACCAAATATCCAGTTATGAAGTGTAAGCCTTTACTTTATGTGACCGATCCGCCCACAAACGAGAGTAGCAAGTCAAAGCAATGGAAGCTTTCTTCAAGACAATGTGTCATCTGGGTTGCTTTCTCAACTTAGGAAAACCTCAGAAAGTCCAGTTGCTTTGACATTCTACGGAGGGAAACTTGACGGGTGCCGTGGAAATCATCAATTTATTGATCCAAAAGCTGGTGACGCTCAGCACACCATCCTCACAACCTAAACCTTGAAAGCTCCCTGCAGACAGCGTTCACAACCGCACCCTAAACCGCATCCGCATTCGAACGCACACAACCGCACCAGTGGAAACTACATTGAAGTTTCCAATTAATGCGGTTGTTCGCGCTTGCGGCCGCACGGTTAGAAATGCGCGAAAACGAGCAAAAACGCAAAAGTGGAAACAAGCCCTAAAACTGCGTATTTGACAGGTATGCATGACTACAAAAATAGGAACCTTGATAGACAAACTAGACTTTCCACATGTAACTCAATAGAACATCTGTATGTGGTTCCTGTGCAGAGAAGATTCAAAGATGTTTGTAGGGTCAGCCATTTTTACTTTTCAAAAAGTACATTATCACAATAAACTTACGAGTCGTAGTCCTGGACCACATTCCCCACACACCAGAGGGCCGTCAGGTACTCGTTGACTCCATTGGGGCTTATGTAATGGAGGGAATCGGGTGATTTGGGATCTCCATTGGAACCGGTGAAGTCTATACCAACCTGAAATGATCAGACAAGGACATGTAAGTTACACATCATGAATGGAATATACACATTCAACATATTTGTAAATTAATGTGATGCCTATACAAGTACTTACAGTAAAGTTGATTTGACAACCACCCATCACATAGTCCAAGAATGAATATTCCACATCGATCTAGATGGAGAACAAAATATAGGTGTCATTATTAACCAATTACTAGAATAGAATTGTTTTTAAAGATTTCTCATTTATGAATACATTTATTGGTTTACACATATGTACTAAATTCGTACACTAGGGGTATCAGGGGTCCCTAGTAGACCCCACAGACATGGTGTCAAGTATAACTCACAAACTTATCTGCCCCCCATAATATCAATGGACCCAAGTATAAACCACAAACTAATCTGCCCCAAGTAATACAAATGGTTCATGAAGTACCAACATACTCACTGGATATCTCCATAATGGCAATGGTCCCACGTATCCCCAATAATATCAATAGTCCCAAGTAGTACTCAAAGACTAACTTGCCCCCTAATAATATAATTGGTTGCAAGTAAAGCTGGCCATACACCTTTAGATCTCTCTGTCAGATATCCTTTAGATCTACCAACAACTATGTAGTGCTGGGTCTCTGCGATTGAACACAGGTAGACTTGATGGTTTAGAAAGTCCCTCATATTACATGGTTTCAGTAAAACAAAAGTAGATCTAAAGGAAATTTGACAGAGAAATCTAAAAAGGTGTATGGGGACCCTAATACCCACAAATGAATTTGTCCCCTGGTAATTTGATTGGTCCCTACACTACTACACTATCCACATACTAGTTCTACAGTGATAAAAATAGACTAAGGGCCCCCATACACCAAGCGAGCCACGATCAATTTTCCGGCCATCTGGTGCGTGTGCGCACTTGTGGCCGTCAGTTAGCAGCAAAATCGGCCGCGGATTGTGGGTGCCCACATAGGGTGACAGATCCGCGGTCCCTGATCTCAGGCCAATGTCATAAGTTGAATGGGGACCAGTGTCCCCGTACAAGGTAACAGCCGGCACACAAAGTATGCCTATCGATACTCTGAGCGACGGAGTGCAGCGTGATGACGTCATCACTTTGCACTCTGTCGCTTATCTATCGGCCCCGGCTTGTCTGGTGTATGGGGCCTTTAGCTGTAGGTAGCCAACATTATCTAGGCCCAATGTGGGGAGGGGGTGCCAGAGGTTAAAACTCCACCCTATTGTTTAAAACTCAAAATGTAATCTGATTTTCTTTGAGTTTAACACAAAGTTTACAAACAAAAAAGAATCAACAAAAACTTACTTTACAAGACTTGACTCGGACAACTCCAGAGTTTTTGTAGCTCTTCTTCTTCTGCTTTTTTTGGGGATTAATACATTCAAATTCCACCTATACAAAACATATGTTATAGGCAAAGTGATGTCAGTCATTTGTTGAGTATTGCTGACTGGATTTGGCATCTCAGTATTTGATATGACCAGTGCACAACCATAACCAGGCTCATGCATTGATGATGCAGCGTGATTAGCAGCAGAAGTAGTTTGAGGACCTCAGGCTTTTCCCCAAAACAGCATGCAATCAGAGCAGAGAGAAGCCATTGTGATGCACCCAAGGCTGGATTTATACATATTGCCAGAAGATCAGGGATACAGCCTACCGATACAGAACAACGTTGGGGAAAATGAGGGTGGAAGAAATAATCTGGTCTATTCTGCGTCACATTATGCAAACCAGCAATTATATTTTATTGTTACCCTAAGGCTAGATTTACGGTCGCTTCCCAGGCTGCTGTCAGTCCGCAACAGTCCAGGAAACAACTTGTCTCAAGCGCCTGCACAAGTTTTGATAACGACCTTATGACAGGCCTAATGTTGCATCCACCAGGCGGTTGCACCAATTGCTCATTTATAATTGCGGGTACCCACATGGGCTCTGTCGGCCAGATAATGGACATGTCTGTAAATCTCTGTCCCATGCCATTAGCTTCAATGGGGACCGGAATCCCCATTGAAGCTAATTGGGCACAAAGGGTGCCTGCCGATGCTGTGATTCCATCGCTCATCTGCCAGCCCCCACTCGTTACGTGTGTGGGGACCTTTACAGCTGGCTCTACAGCACTGAGATAAGAAAGATTAAAGTAAAATGTGGCTTATGTAGATAACGTTTAAACACTTTCTTTGCCAGTAAGAAAGTAACGTCAAATTAGGAGATGGACCCAACTTTACATTAATGGCGAGTGAAAGATGTATCACCCTGCCGGTCAATTGGAAAGAACAAACCCCTTTTACATTGGTAAGCATGATACCATGAGGAAGGGATGGAAGGAAAGACATTTTATTGTCCTTTCTCTTGCCACCAGCATTTTCTTTACCGTTGTGTACTAGTTTATTCTGGGTGAACTGGGTGTCAGGGTACAGACAATAGTACAGCAGAAATGGGTAACAGAGCAGGGCCCACACCTGCACACCTCTGGAATTGGGCACATTTATAAAGTGTGCTATAATGTCCACTGAGCTTACTTTAATGGTCAACAGGAAGAATGGACTCTTCAGACAGCTAAAATGTGTTGCCGTTAGTGCTTACATACATAAGAGCCAAGAGAAGAGGCTTTAGTTCCCCACCCTTTGCCTTTTTTAACAAATGAGATGGCTGTCAGAGATTTAAAGATATCCGATTGGTTTGCCAGTGCCAGGAACCTATAGCACCCTTTGGAGGGATCCTAGGACCCCTATGGAGGGAAAGTTGGTTAGGAACATTATCAAGCCCTCCCTATTCAAACACATTGTAAGATTGAGGGCCTGCACCCCCCTGGAATACCTTTGCACCCCCCAGTTTGGGAACCACTGGTCTACACCAACAAGTAACAGTAGGGCAAACAGTCCACCCATTCTATTGGCAGGAGGTAGATGTATGGACCTAGTCTGCAATATGTGCGTGACTGCCTTCCATGGCAGCCATGATCCAGCATTAATCCAGCCCTGAATGCACCCAGAACAAAGCTAGAGATAGGTAGTATAAAAGTTATTTTATTTGGATATAGAAAAAACATTAAAGAGAGCTCACCGGAGAACCTCCTTCTGCTTTCTGCAGCTGAGACAAGTTAGTCTCAAATATCCCTATCAAGTCATGAGAGCCATCGCTATCATAATCTGTACAGTGAACCTAGAGGAAGAGAGGCAGGCAGTGAGAAGAGGTTATAGGGCTCACCGGTTGCTCCTGAGCTCCCAGCAGCTTGGATACGATGCATTCGAATTCTCCTATGAGATCGCAGCTGGAGCTGTCATCATGATCACTAACTGAGACCTGACATCAAAACAGATACAGAAGCCCAAACACATGAAAAACGTTTTGGATTACATTCTAGAATTCTTTAAAACCACCTTTATAGCCATTCACTTTCACAGCTGAGGCTTCCATCCAGTGCCAGAGGCTGTGATGACCCAACTACCGTATTTCCCCGAAAATAAGACAGCGTTTTGTATTAACTTTTCTCCTAATGATGCCCTATGTCTTATTTTCGGAGGATATAGAAGAATACGGCACTGGGGTATCAGGGTGGGGGGGGATCAGAGGGGGGAATCAAAATGGCACAGGAGATTCGGAGGGGGGGGGGGATTACCATTTTTGTAACCCCTTCTGATCCTCCTGTGTCATTTGTTCCCCCCTCTGATCCCCCCTGAGTTAAAGTACCATATCATCGGGGTTGCCTTTTTTTTTTTGAGGGGATGCCTTATATTTCAGTGTGAGGCACAAAATTTAAGGGTGCCTTATTTTCAGGGGAAACAGGGTATCAAATCGTAGCTGGCCTAAAGCCAACGTACTGCTATAGACTCGTATTGGGTCATGGCAGTCTCCAGACATGGATGGAGGTGAAGGCTGTGATGAATAGCAACTGCAAAATAAAAATGCACACATATTTCACATGTAAATTCTCTAAACAATTTATCTGTAGACTGTTTTGTTTTTGTTCCTTTAATGCCACCACTTCTGCGTTACAAAAGCTGGAAGTGAGACTTCGCACAGCCTCCTAAGAAGTCCCCCTCCCAACTTCCCCTTCTGCCCATCCCCTGGATAAGCAGGGAGGGTAACATTACCCTTCACTCTCCTTTTAACCTCTTATCCCTTCACTTTCTTATCTTTCTCACCATCCTCCGGAATAAGTATCCCCATGAACTGTCAGTAGGGTTAACTGGAAAAATACCTACCCGGGATGAGGGCAGGAAAGAGGGGTGAAAGCAGTAGTTTCCCAGCTAAAACAAGGTAGTTGACATATATGGGCTAAAGGCCCCCCACACACGTAGCGAGTCGACTGAAGAGTGACAGAGTGCAGCGTGATGACTTCATCGCACAGAGTATCTGTGTGCCTGCCCTTTGTGTGCCAGCCGTTAGTTTGAATGGGTCCCTATTTAAACTACTGGAATCAGCCAGAGATGTGGTCACCTGCGACCCGCAGGCGATTTTGCCGCCGACCGACAGCCACAAGCGCACACATCGGTCAGTCAAAAAAACTCGCTACGTGTATCGGGGCCTTATTTCTGTCCAAAAGACACAACTCCAAGCCCTTTCAACAGAGAAAACAAAAGTAGCAGGTCTCTTAAATAAATAGGTTTGGGTCAGCAGAATTAGAAGTTAATGGTTGTTTAGAACGTACACCTGATGTAAAGATAACATACAGTGTTTTATTTTTTCTGAAATCCGATAATGCTCAGCAAATCCTGTTTCCCCATCTACAATTTTTGTTTAAAAACCATAATATGTATTTACTATATGTCAACCATGCCATAGGTATGAATTTTGCAGAGGAGGGAATAAGGAACAGAAACATTGTACAGACATGTTAGTGGACCATTGGAGCACTCCGTCCAGCTGCAAGGCCAAATTTTTCCAGTTACACTACAATTCTGTAACATCGAACGGACGGCTAAAAATATTTTATGAAGTAATAATAATATATGGTTGTCAATAACAAATCTATAGCACAGGTGCTGTTTTGTTCTGTTTAGAAGCGTAGAAGAGGAGATATTATAACTTTTTTATACCAGATCACCTATACAAGTGTTGATGCACAGGAAACCACCAGCCAAAACATTCTCAACTGTGTCAGATTCTTGGTTTCCTGCCAAACTATGTGGTTCCTTCCTTGAGCCACTAGAGAACTACAAGGGCCAATAGTGGTTGGTGAAAGGAACCACAGTATTCAGAGTAGCAGGAATCTACAGCTGGCCATACACCTTTAGATTTCTCTGTCAGATATCCTTTAGATCTACCAACAACTATGTATTGCCGGATCCTCTGCGATTGAACACAGGTAAACTTGATGGCTTGGAAAGTCCCTCATATTACATGGTTTTGGTAAAACAAAAGGAGATCTAAAGGAAATCTGACAGAGAAATCTAAAAAGGTGTATGGCCAGCTTAACACTACCAGGAATAAGTTGGATCCAGATCATGGCAAATATAGATTCCCTTCTTCATAGGGTTTACAAGGTCTATACTGGAGTAAAAGCCGATCCACAAATAAGTCAGGATACCTAATTTACCAAAACAAAACCAAAAAACTAAATGACTCTAGTATAAGTGATGTGCCGCAAATGTGCTTTTGTTTTAAATTAAGTTTAAAGTCAATTTAGCAAATGTTGACTTTGAACTCAATTTAACAACTATATGAGCAATACCTTCTTTTTGCAAATGTTCCCACAACTTTCTCTACATTTCCAGCACATTAAGTGATGATACATTTTCAGTTTTGCAATTAACACACAAAGTCATCTATTGACTCGGGTAGAAGTCGAATTTTATTTCATTCAGCCCATTTTGGGTACTGAAACATACGGCTTATATTCGAAAATATACGGTAATATAGCAATGGGGTCTTTACCCATAAACCCAGTATGGAGCTGAAAACATGGAAAACTCTTTGATTAAGATATAGACCACATATTGACAGATATTTCATTGATCACCAGTTGACCACAAACAACCCAACTTTCTCAACAGACAAGCACACCTCTCACCTTGATGGGTTTATTTAGGTCCCCACTGCATAAACTCTGCAAGGTAACACTGAACTTCTTCCAGCAAGGATTCAGATTGTTCTTTACCACCTGCAGAAAAAAAATTATATAAAACATTTTATAAGCTTTCCCAAGAAAAATATAATTGTTTTACACGAAAATAGAGAAAGATATTCAAGTTGCCTTATGTTAAGGGCAGCAGACTTTATATGTCCACAAGATGAGAAGCTATTGAATAAAGTGCTGCAATCTAAAATATAAGAGATCTTAAAAATTTGACACAAACTTTTTCAAACCCTTGTGGGAAATGTACCCCTAAATAAAGTCAGCTTTCATTGATTTCTGAAATTCGATATGGCTGGGATACAGGGCTTCCCCATACAGTCAGTCTACCTGGGTGGGAGTTGCTTTAGAAGTATAGCATAGCAAAATCGAATTACCATATTGTGATTGGGTCATGACATTTCTATGTAGCATTCACCAACAATTGGCCCCAATGTCGAGCTTTTCATTCAAACAATGTTTAAGAATAGTAGTGTAGACGATGACACATCATTGGATTTTTTATTCTAAATATCTGCTGTCAGTGCAGCAACAGGAATGGGGAAAAGAGCACCTCCAGCTTTGGCCTACACAAGCGAATCACTGGTCTCGTTTATGAAGAATAGAGATGTGTGTGTAACCATATCAGACCTATTGTGTCAGTGAATTTAAGATAACCTACCTCTGTCCTGTGTGCTAGTTGCCAGGACCCATCATCACCTTGCCTGTACAACTCCAGGAATGGGTCCGATTTACCAAGGAAATCCTATAGGAAAAGTCAAAGGAAATTGCTAAACACACACAATATATCCAAACCGGCACACCTAAACTACTCTGACCAACAAAAAACAAATACAAGGCAT
>CM070042.1:50010029-50025318 GCA_036250615.1 Ptychadena robeensis | reverse complement strand
TATGCAAGGTTGAATTACAAATGAAATACAGTAGAATATAAACAGTAGATTCGGACGGGGAATTCCTAGGTTTAGAATCCACCACACCCCACCTTAAAAGTCCCCCTGCCCTTGTTCGCTCAAGGGGAAACAAACATAGTAGCAGATGTTTACTTTGTAACTCATCCCTACTATTCTCTCTATACAATTAGATTTGGGATGTGGGCCACCCCATCAGGGGAGATGTCACTCTCTCATTTCTGAGGATATAAAGTTGTTAAAGATGTGACTGTGCCCCAAGCCCCTGGACCACTCCCCCCAGGAAAGCATCTCTGGTTACTGCCAGAGTACAGTGGGGAAGGGGGTGCAGTTGGGGGCTCAATGAATGTGTCCCAAAGCGCCGGACCCCCCCCCCCCCCCCCCCCCCCCCCATGGGAGAGCAGAAAACATCTCTGGTAACTGCCAGACACACATTCTCTGAGCTACAATCCTTTTTTATCTTTAATATACACAGAAAAAAGCTTTAGGTACATTTTAGGGCTTATTAGAATATCAAAAAACTAAACTTAAAATTAAACTTTTAAAAGTATATTAAAAAAAACTAAACTTCATTATGGATAGAGTAAGGAGGGCAATGTTTAGTTTGGTTTTTTTTTGGCATATGTGTGTCTATTTTGGGGAAGTTTTACTTCTCAATCTGTCAACAGGGATATGACCCTCTCATTTTAAGATTTACTTTATTTATGGTGATCAGGGAAATCTTCCTATGCTTATGTTTAGCAATTGGTTGGGAAGCACCCGTTTGTTGCTCCAAACGACCATATAATAGAGTGGGGGCAGTTAGAGGTAATTGAATATCACAATTGACAACCTGTGGATTGAGCCTAGTGCCAGGCACCCTGGGGTGGGGGACACAGACAGCAATAAAACCTGAATTGGACCCCTCGCCATGTTTACGAAATGGAGGGGTCATTTGTATACAATGTAAACCAGTTATGGGCAACTGAGTTGCTATGTAGGGCCACAGGTGCGACCCTCGGCATCACTAAAGGACCGCACATACCATTTTCAATCTATGCTGACTTATATAAGCATTTTATAATAATCATAAATGACAAAAGGCAGACATTTTTTTCATTTTTAAATAACAAAACTTGTTTTAATGGTATTTCAAGCATTAGGGAATATTTTAGTATGGTAATGCACATTTTTGTGTCCTGTGTACATATGGATGTGTTTTTTTATGCAGCCCAATGTAATGAAATCAGAATGTGTAGTGACAGTCATTGTCAATTACGTTCTTGCCTACTTGTTCAGGGTACTTGCTTAGTCCCTCGCCTCTCCTCCTCTTCCCACTCTAAGAAGATTCCGGGTGAGGACGCATCAGCGGAATATTGGTGGACAGGGGTGGTCCTATGCTCTATGCATTAGGTTTCAGGGGCCACAAGCGGAGGACTGAGGGGGGCTGCTAAAGTAAACCCAAAGGGCCGCAGGTTGGGCACCTGGTCTGTAAAGGGATGTACAGGAAAGTTTATCCCCCATTTGGATGTTACAGACCAGGAAACCCCAGCAATACAATTTTTTGCTACAAGATGCCCTTGTTGCACCCCTGCCATCACTGTAGATCACCCAGCTTTCTGAGAGCGTGAACATTGGGGGGACTGCATCCGGGGGCCAGCCTAAAAGCCTTGGAGGGCCATATATTGCCTACAGGCCATAGTTTTTATAGACTTATGGCAAAAATGGAGTCAAGGATAATAACTCTTTTTTAAAGAAGAAGGTGTTCACATACTCCAGTCCATCACATATACCATCGGTTAAGAGAAAAATCCTTAATTCAGGATAAGGGCTGGAGCCATGGAATTTATTCCTTTACGCCACATCAGCCAAATTCACATCCAGAACTACTTTACATTTTGTGCTTCAAATGTAAAATATTACTTCTGAGGGGACGGATTCTTCAAGCCAGATTATGATAATCATTGGTGTTCATGCATTACCTTTTTATCTAGATTCCTAGCTTCCACTTCTAGAATCACAACCCGAGTGTCCTTAATCTCCTCTGCAACAATCTGCAAAAAACAAAAACATAAGAAGTGCTCATGATTTTCACACTTTATCATACATGATAAATAGAGAAAGCTGGCGGATTCCATTATTGAGGTATTTTCCATTTTCGTCTTTGAGTTTGATTTCTGCAACTGGGAGAAACACACTGGCAATGGAACCCTAACCACAAGATTCTGGAGTGTGTTCATTCAAACAAAAGAGTGTTTGTGAGGTCTCTATTCTACATTCTAGTTCATCCTTAAAGTGTTTGGTGGGATTGAGCTCAGGGCTTTGTGTGAGCTAGTCAAGTTCTTCTATACCCAACTCATCCAATTAAGTCTTAAGCAAGCCACACACAGCTCGATGAATTAACAGATTAGAGAAACATCCAGTGGCGTGCACGCTCACGGCGCCCGATGTTCCTCTAATCTGTTTCTTCATCTGAGACATCCAGGGTTCCTTGGAGCAGGATCAATGGATCCTGCTCAAAGGAACTCGACCAAACAGGTTTTCAACATGTTGGAAAACATTGGTCGAAATCTATTACATTGAATGAGGACTGCGAGTCACCATCTAATGTAATGGACGGGCTGACAGCTCAGCTGCACACACAAGCGGCTGTGATCAGCTACGGCTGTGTGTGTGAAGGGGGCATGGCCAGCACGGATCCAGCTCTTTCCCCAGCCGGAGAAGCTGGCTGCTTCTCCGGCTGGAGAAAGGAGAGACCCGGGGGACCAGGAAACCGGGTCTCCATCGTACGGTAATTGATGTGCCCATGTGGTGCACCCGCGATCAATCACAGAGTGGTGACGTGGAATCTACCCGTGTGTAGCCAGCTTAAATTGGACTTGGTGTCAGGCACTGCGATTGGTCACATGGGAACAGAAAATGGCCTTCTCCAAGCTTTCCCTACAAGAATTGTCCAAAATGTCCAGTGAAGGGATGTCCCTTTACTGGAATGAAGGGTCCTAGCCCAACAACTGAAATCCATGCTACAATATTATCCTTCCTTCGAATGGTTTAGCACACTGCGGTCAGGTATATTGTGCTTGATGGGAGCAATCCCTGTAGTCGCTTGAACACGGAAGCACCGAACGCATGCTTTTCATCTGGAGGTCACCACCAACCAGGGGACTTTTGAAACTCTGCAGTTATTGCGAAACTACCTTTAACGCACTAAAAGCCTCAGCAGTCGGCGAGCCCTTTCATGGTTCGCTTCTTTGTGGCTGATTACCTGTTGCAACATTTCCACTTTGTAATTACATAATTTACAGTTACACTGAAATTACTTGGTAGCTTTTCTGGCGGCTAATAGGGAAAGTGACTGACTCGGAGCAGTGTACACATTACATGAAACCTCTATCGGCGAAAGCTGAAAAACACCCAGCAAACGCCTTTTGACTAATTTTAGGGCGGTGAACAGGAGGTCGCCAACCTCCTATGTATAGGAGACCTAAGTAGAGGAATATCTACCAGGGAACACATTTTAGAAACTGGTATTCCATGTCAGTACCCCACTTCACGGAGCACTTCACCCCACTCTTCTACAGATGTTTGTAAATGCAGACTGCATGGCTAGGTACTGTAAATTATACCCCTAAGGTAAAAGTCTTTGATTAAATTATGAAGTGTTTATCAATATATTGATAAAAGTTATATTTTACCTGTACGTTTCACAAATTATCCTTCAAATAAGGTTTTAATAAGAAGCACTGGAGCTAAATTTATGAATTTTAGGGCATTCGATTAGGCAATTTTGGAGGGGAGTCATTTAGCCACCTCTGTGCACGTGCCGCTTGGCACATAGGGAGAGCACAAGACCTCTCCCTATGTCACAGTGGTTCTTAGCCTGTGGGTCTGGACCCTCTAGGCTAGGGAGTCGAAAGACCATTTCACAGGGGTCACCGAGTTCACTGGAATCATCAGAGCTGATGCCCATAAGAGGGTTGGGAAATTAGAAGGAAGAGTAATGCCTCCTCCCTCAAAACTTTCCACCCTGCACATCATTTGCATAAGCAGGGTGGTAAAAATATAATGGAGGGGACATCACACTTACCCGATTGTGCTGGAAGTGACCTCTTACAGTGTAACGTCCAGTATTTTGAGTGCCGAAGTGGCACTCTGCACTGTCACTTTCACGTTCCAAATATAAGAAATAATGTCACTTCCGGGGGTCACAGATATAAAAATGTTTAGAAACAGCTGCCCTATGTGCACACCGGCCTGCTGCATGAAGTCTCTGCCTCTTATTGGCATTGGGAGACGATTCTTTAATTTCCCCTTTCCTCCCCACCAATGTTTTGCGATCTCTACCTTTTTATATGTAATTTGCTCCTGCCTAGGCGAAAAAATGGTCTAACCTTCCCTCCTCGCAAAACTTTTAGGGGCAGAGACAGCATGAACCCTGGTCAGCACGCACACAGAAAGAAGCACAAGACCTCTCTGTATGTGCGCTGACCTGTGACAGCGCTGTCTCTGATCAGTACAAGACATTCTCTCCCTATCAGTATTGGTGGGAGGGAATGTCTGTGTGATGAGGTCATGACTAGTCGACTCGACCATGACTTTAGTACCAACAACTCGACTTTACAAAATCATAAGTAGTTGATGCCCTTATTCATTTGTGTTTTAAGAAGATGTCAGCAACTCACTGTTATTGATCCTTTTCCTGCAGGTTTTCCTTTCTTCAGTTCCAAGGGCCCTCTCAGCTTACGATTTGAGACAATCTAGAGGCAAAAACAGTAATTCGTAGGTACAAGCGCTACACAAGTCACATGTCCATTCCAATTTCGCACACACAGCATCGGCTGTGCTGGATGATGAAGCAGTGCTGCACCCCGAGCTCAGCATTGACCCCTGTATGGCCGCCTTTACTGCACAGAGAGTCTAAAGGTCAGACATCCCCTGAAGGGACTTTAATTTTTGGGGAGATGTTCTCTAGGTTTTTACATCTACCTAAAGTGATAAAAAGCATCACAACAGTGGGAGCTAAAATATAGGTAGAACCTTTCATCCAGAAATGGTCAAATTTTGTCAAAGGACATGCAGAGTTAGGGTCCCCACACACGTAACAAGCGGCGACCGATTTTGCGGTCGTCAATCAGCTGCAAAATCAGCCGCAAACATGACGGTAGCCATTGGGATCCTCATTACAATGTGACCCATTTAACCCTATGAGAACCATTGGGAAGCTCATGTCGTTGGGTTCACAGTTGCCCTAGATTGTCATTATGAGTAAGGGCCCCCATACACCTTCAGATTTCCTTTAGATCTCCTTTTGTTTTAACAAAACAATGTAATACGAGTGACTTTCTAAACCATCAAGTCTACCTGTGTTCAATCGCAGAGGACCCGGCACTACATAGTTGTTGGTAGATCTAAAGGATATCCGACAGAGAGATCTAAAAGTGTATGGCCAGCTTATGTATTGGTCTCTGCTATTGGTCATCTTTTCAACTTTGAGAACCCGGGATCACCTTGTACTACAAACTAATCATTGGGAAAATTAGCAAGCAAGAACAGCACTCATTTTTTTTGGGGGGGGGGGGATCTGGACACAAAATCCGTTTCGCTTAATGCAAGATGATTCTCTGATGGAATTCTAGGAATGCAGCAAAGCCGGCTGTAGCCTGTATGAAACGTGAGGCTCGATACATGTGCATCTACTCGTACTACAGTTTAAAAGTACCGGATTATATCACAGGACGGATGTCATACCTGGCCTAGGGTGCACTCAAAGCCGCCAAGATAATCATCGTCACTCAAATTCACAGATTTGTTGTCAATGTCGTAGACTCCAAACTTAATACTCTGAACCTTCTCAAAGTAATAGTCAATGACCGGCTTTGTGGAGAACTCAGGGCTCTGGCAGTTCTTCACCCTCTCTGTTCTTGCCACCTAAAGCGGGAAATATAAAATATTCATTTAACATGCGCCAGGGAAGAACACGAAGAATCACTGGTCAAGGACAGGGGAGTCCAGTCACTGTTCACAAAGTGTGGTGATCTGTGGTCTCCGGTCAGGGACTGAGGGAGTCCAGACACTGTTCCAGGATCGGAGAGGGGTCCAGTTGCTGGTCCAGTCCATTAGTCAAGGACTGGTCAATGGTAATTGAGTGGAGGTTTAAGGATGACAAGGCCTATTTGGTCTCTGGTCAAGAACTTATAGGTTTTAGTCACTGGTCAAGGACCTGGAGGGCCTAGTCTTTAGTCAAAGACCAGGGCAGGTCTATGTTCTCTGGTCAAGGATAAGAGGGGGTCCCTTTAGTCATGGATTGATGGGTAGTAATAGTTAAGGATTATGGGCTCTGTTTGGTCTCTGGTCAAGGACTTGTAGGTTTAAGTCACGTGGTGAATGGGCCCTTCAGATCCTTCACTAGTCAAGGATTGGGGTGGTCTATGTTCTCTAGTCATGGGTTGAAGGCTATTACTAGATAAGGATCATGGGGTCCGTTTTGACTCTGGTCAAGGACTTGTACGTTTTAGTCACTGGTGAAGGACCTGGAGGGCCCAGTCACTAGCCAAGGACCAGGGCAGGTCTATGTTCTTAGGTCAAGGACCAGAGAGGCCTCTAATCATGGGTTGGAGGCTATTACTAGATAAGGATCATGGGGTCTGTTTTGTCTTGGGTCAAGGACTTGTAGATTTTAATCAATGGTGAAGGTTCTGGAGGGCCCAGTCACTAATCAAGGATCAGGGCAAGTCTATGTTCTCTGGTCAAGGAAAAAAGGGGCTCCGTTTTCGTCTCCAGTAAAGAACTTGTAGGTTTTAGTCACTGGTGATCTGTAGGGCCCAGGCACTAGTCAAGGACTGGGGTGGTCTATGTTCTCTAGGCATGGGTTGGAGGCTATTTCTAGATAATGATCAGGGGCTCTCTTTTGTTCTGGGTTAAGGACTTGTAGGTTTTTGTCAATGGTCAAGGTCCTGGAGGGCCCAGTCACTAGCCAAGGACCAGGGCAGGACAGTCTATGTTCTCTGATCAAGGACCAGCTGGCTTAGTTAGTGGTCAAGGACCAGCGGGAGCAGTCACTAGTATCAGTATGCTATTGTATCATATTACCTCTGACCACTTGCCATCACCGATGCTCTGTAGCACAACGCACAAAGGGTCAGATTTTGATCCAATATCCTTATCCAACAGGTCAGCGCATGAAATGGAGAGCTGAATTTTCATTACACATTGAGCCATCTGCAAGAAGGGGAAAACATAAAAAAAATGCAGCTAATAGCCAAGGGCGAATATAATTAAATCAAAGGCATAGGCAGAACCTTAGGATCACTTCAAAAAGTGGGGCATACAAGGTAGAGAGGTGCTTTAATACGTTTAAAACTTATTTGAAAAGTTCAGTATTGTGATAAATTCTCGATAGCAACTTATGAAATAGAAAACAACTTGCTGCAGAGGTTAAACCGGGTTACAGAAGAATTGACAAGGCGTTTCTTCGCTTGTGTTACCATGAATTAATCCAATCACCAGCATCGTGCACACCCCACATGAATATTAAAGAGCCAGGATTCTTATAAATAATATCAATAAAGCAGTTGCCCCTCTTTAGTAACCGACACATTGACTACAAATCTGCTTAAAAAGTGTAACATCCTGCAATTGACTTTTTAGTCTCTGGTAGAGTTTATTTTAGAGACGGTCCATGATGTCTTTATGCACAGCGGCCCTCAGATAGATGTGGGGACACCATACTTAAGGTACCCGGGTCGGTTTTTTCATTCTCCATCTGCGGCCGATCTGGAGCCATCCCGCTCTATAGAAAAATTGATCGAACAGGGATCCAACATTGTGATGAATCCCCAAACGCTTGGGTCGCATTAGAGGTACCCATACATGGGTTGATACCCGTTCAATGGACAAACAATCTATTGTTCAGTGAATCGATGCACACTACTTTGCACGATCGATACCCAGTCGATACTTGGGATGGGAACCCTGGTAAGATCTACCCCAAAGGTAAAACCTAGCTGCTATTCCCTCCCACCCTCCGTGCTTCTAATATAAACCCTTCCCCAAAAATAGGACCTACCATGTTCCACAGACAGCTTCCATATTTAGAGAAGACATGACAGGCGTTTTGTCACCTCTTTTAAACCCAGAAAGTGCATTTTTTGCACCTAATCTTAATATAAGACAGTGTCTTATTTTCGGGGAAACAGGGTAGTAAAATAATTTTTAGGCCTAGACCACAAATTGTTGGCAACACCGGAGTACAGGGATGTCTAATGAACTGTACACAGCTATTCAGGTCAATCAGATGCTTCTCTTCCGGGAACCTTTGAATGGCGGTTTGGCTTCATAAAAGCTTTTGGGAATCCTCTTCCCCTTGGCACATTTTCTCACAATGACTCACACACACTGTCAGCCTGAACAGAGAGATAATCTCTAACAGAAGAGCCGAGGGAAGTTCTGTCAGTAGAAGGCGCGGCGGCACATAATGGCAGGATTAGGATCTAGTCTCTGCCATA
Source organism: Ptychadena robeensis (assembly GCA_036250615.1). Lineage (NCBI taxonomy): Eukaryota > Metazoa > Chordata > Amphibia > Anura > Ptychadenidae > Ptychadena > Ptychadena robeensis. The sequence continues at coordinate 50,016,817 of CM070042.1, read as the reverse complement.
CATTTACTTAGTACTGTGCTGCGAGGGCAGAAGGAACGGCCGCCATTTCTCTTATTACATTTGTTACTAATAAAAGGCAGCAAACAAAGACCAAAAAAGGCCAAAACAAAAAGTGAACTAAAGTATAAGAATGTCATGTTGTAGTCTTGGTCTCCACGGTTGAGTTCAGTGACACCATATGTGTGGGGGTCACCAAGACAGAAAGTGAAGTGACGTCAAGATAGACCACCAATGTATTGGATCTTCTATCCAATTATATAGCTGTTCATGTGTGGAGTTTCAGTGACATCATCCATGTATTAAAGTAAAGGCCCCCTCCCTCCTAACTTAGGATTGATGGGGCATTATTCTTATCAATCACACAAGCGCAGAGGGAAAATTGAAGGAAAGGGATATTACACTTACCTGATCATGCCGGAAGTGACGCTGCAGAGTATCAATAGTTGGAATGTGGAAGTGACACCCCGCTCTGCACTGGACAATTAATAACATAGCCATCTCCCCCACGCTGCCTCAGTGTCACCTTTGACTGCTGACTACATACAGAACATTTCTATCCACTTCCATCTCTGCAACATCTCCAAGATACGCCCCTTCCTATCTCCAGAGACCCCCAAAGTCCTGGTACATGCTCTCATCATTTCTCATCTGGACTACTGCAACATCATCCTCTATCTAGACTGTCTGCTCTTCAGTCCATCATGAATGGTGCAGCTAGACTGATTTTCTCCTCTAACCACTCCTCACCTGCAAATCTCTACACTGGCTTCCAATTGTCCAGAGAATAAAATTCAAAGTTCCTTGTTTTTTTTTTACATTACCCCACTCCTCCTGTCCCACTTACATTTTCAACCGGGTATATACATAAACCCCTAACTGTCCCCTCTGCTCCTCCAGCGACCAACTAATGACATACCCACTTATAAGATCATCTCATGCACGGCTACAGGACTTCTCTAGGGCCGCTCCTACTGTCTGGAACTTTCTCCCTCGCCCCATATGACTTTCTCCTACTTTTAACACTCTATGGTCCTATCTGATGACTACCTACATTCTATTCCTCCTATTCTGCTTGATCTGAGAGGATCCAGTCCTGCTCCTTGTATGGATTTACAAACAAGCCTAGAAAGTCTAAACACACGACCAACCCCTGTGCCTGGCGCATGTGGCCATAAAGGACTAGGCCAGTGGTGGGCAATTGAGTTTATATTAAGGGGCCACAATTGCGGCCCTCTACATCACTAAAGGGCCACACATAACATTTTCAATCTATACTGACTTACATAAGCATTTTATAATGAAAAAGGACAACAGAAGACATTATTTTTAAAAAACAAAACTTGTTTTACATACTTCAAGCATTAGGGAACACTGTAGTATGGTAATGCACCTTTGTGTCGTATCAAAGGTTAGGGTAAGTAACCTTTGAGAATATCTATGGGGCACATAACCTCTGATACAAAAGTTATATTCTGATCCTCTCCTCCTCTTTTCGCTGGGGGGGGGGGGGGGGGGGGGGGGAGAATCGCTGGGGATGGACGGACAGGGGAGTTCCTATGCATTACCAGTTTCAGGGCCGCAAGTGGAGGACTGAGTGGGGCCGCTGAAGAAAGCCCAGAGGGCCGCAGGTTGGGCACCTGGGGACTAGGCCAAGGTCTTGAACACATAACATTCCAGAGAGGAGACACATAGGCAGCCAATAACCACGCTTGCAGCTCCAAGTTGTACCAAAGAGATAACACTTCAACATCCTCTTACTCAATAAAAGTGAATTTTTACGGTCTCCTATGCATACCCTGGGGCAGCAATCCAAGAGAAAAGCTTTATGAAGCAGAGAAAGTTCCTATTAAATATTTGTTACGTGGTATATTCCACCCTCTTTCACACGTGGGAGGTTGAACAACAGGTTTTACCGGATAGGGACGGCTTCACCATGCATGGTTGCACTTCCATCATCTTAGCAATATGTAAAGAACAACTTCTTCTTCCTTACCCCAAATGTTTCGGTATGCACAAGCTTGCCAACCCCAATTAAATGGCCAAGAAGTTGCTTACCCACATACCACCTGGCACCAGGACGCCCTTGTAATGCCCAATGCACCAGCTAAACCATAAAACCCAATATTCACCTGTAGCTGGCAGGCGCGGGCCCTCATTCTTAACCTGTGTTTGAATAGGTTGAGGGGGCTCGATAATGTTCCTAAATAGAAAAGGGGGGCCCTGCAAGGAGAGTTTGGGAACCACTGACCTGCATTGCTTATATACCACTAGAACTGAACACATGGAGACATTGGGAAATTAAAGGAGAACTCCAGACACAAGAATAATGAAACAAAAAACAATGCAAACAGTGAAAAATAACAATGACAAAAAGTAGATATGTAAATAAGATAAATTAAACATTTAATTTAATGTATTTACATCTCATATAATGTAAATGTATATGTTAATGTCACAGTTAAACCCCAGTTTAATCTTTCTTTGTGCCACTGGAGAGAGTTTTCCACTTCCTGTTCCAGTGAGGCAAAAGAAAGTGATAGCACTACCCTTAACTTTGCAGAGAAGTGTAAAGCCCCCCATACACCTTTAGACCACTCCATACAATTTCCTTTAGATCTACCAACAACTATGTAGTGCTGGGTCCTCCCTGACAGAATACATAGTGATTGAAAGGTATATATCACTGCTATGTAGTGCCGTGTCCTCCCTGATAGAATACATAGTGATTGGAAGGTATATATCACTGCTATGTAGAGCTGGGTCCTCTCTGATAGAGTACATAGTGATTGGAAGGTATATATCACTGCTATGTAGTGCCGGGTCCTCCCTGATAGAATACATAGTGATTGGAAGGTTTAGAAAGGTCCTCATATTACATGGTTTTCTAAGAACAAAAATGGATTGTACAGAAATTGGATGGTAGGATTGTAAGGTGTATGGGGGGGCTTTAACCTCTCCAAAGGAGAGATACTAAAAAAAAGCCAGACAGAAGGTCTAACCCTTGACCAACACTAGCCAGAAGTTAGGCTTTACATACAATTTTACTTTGCCATCTGCATTAGAAAATATTTTTTGTCATACCTTCTGCTGTCATCACTGTATGACACATCGTTATAACAAGAGCCTTTATAACCTTTAAAAAGTGTGAACGAATTGTAAAAAGTTATAGGTTTATGTCGAAGGCACAAGTATGCAGATTTAAATATAAACCTTGTTAGGGTATTTATATGACCCCTGCGTGTGATCATAAAATCACATATAGGCCCACCCACATAGGGGTCCTGCAGAATATTTCAGTAAGGGGTGGAGACAAGAACAGACACTTTGCATAATAGGCAAAAGCAGAACTGATCTTCATTAATGTAGGAATACACGGGTGATTCCCACCCGATTCGAATGCCATGCTAGTTCCCGATTGCTCAGCCGTTAATCAGGTGCGCCCACCTGTTCAGATCAACCAGGATCCTCCAGCATGTCTGATCGCACGGTGATTCGCCATGTTGGTAAATTCCTGCCCGATCCCATTACTACAGAAGTCTGCAAATTGGCTACTTTTCTATCTGAATACAATCACAGCAGCTGTTGCACCAGATTGGCTAACTTTCAGTCTAAAGGCCCCCATACCCGCCCCAATTTCCGTCCGATTGATTAAAAACAATCAAACCAAAAAATCGGTCACTGCCCACATGGTTTGACCAAGTAACTTCGATCGAACTTTTGGGAATAATCGGTCGGACTGTGATCGGAAATGTTGGAAAATTTTTCTCGATCGGCCGCCGGGTGGTCGCACATTGGCTTCCCGCCAGCTCTGCCGACATAGAAGAGCTGGCTGCCGTCATTTCAGAAGAAAGATCTAAATTTCGCTTCCCCAGCATCCCCACATACGAGAACACGAAGGAGAGCTGCTGGCTGTGTTCAGTTAGGCTATGGATGGCTCGGCTTGGTGCAGGGGATGCCGAAATCCTGTCATTTCAGAAGAAAGATCTAAATGCCACTTCCCCTGCATCCCCACATACGAGAACACAGAGGAGAGACGTAGACTGTGTTCAGTTCGGCTATAGATGGCTCGGCCGTTGTGCAGGGGATGCCGAAATCCTCAGAACACTGAAAAGATCAGTGTAGTGTGATGTGTTGAGCTGCATTATCCCAATTGATGTGAAAACATATTAAATCTTTTTTTTTCTGCCCTAAAAACTGGGTGCGTCTTATGGTCCGGTGCATCTTATAGTCCGAAAAATACGGTATATATATACATATTTTAACATTCTCCTGTATTTCTTTTATTTTTTTATTCGGCCATAACCCTTCCACTTCCGATCAAACATAAAATCGTCCGACAATATCATCGATGGAAAATGTTCGATCAAAGTAGGTAAAAATCGGACAATAATCGGTTGCTTTATTTGGGGGTATAGTAAAATACAGTCCGATTGATCAAAGATCCTCGTAACGAAAAACATTGATGGTTTTTCATCGATCGGACGAAAAATCGGGGCCTTAAGTCCCCCATACACTTTTGGATTTCTCTGTCAGATTTCCTTTTAGATCTCCTTTTGTTTTACCAAAACCATGTAATATGAGGGACTTTCTAACCCATCAAGTCTACCTGTGTTCAATCGCAGAGGACCCGGCACTACATAGTTGTTGGTAGATGTAAAGGATATCGGACAGAGAGATCTAAAGGTGTATGGCCAGCATCAAAACTTGAATGTTAACATAGAATGTCACATCTCATTCACCTCTAGTCTTTATCACAGGAAGGAAACATTCATGACTGTAAAGCCGGTAACACATGGCTCAATATACATATATGTCTCCAGCTCCGATGATGCTTTGCATGGAGACATGCGGTCTCCTGGCAATGCAATAGACATTGACCGTGGTTGACGGTCATGTCCGATATTCCTATTTTTGAGCAGGATTGATCACACTCAAAAGACAGGGATGGCCGTGAGCGCGCACGGCTCGAAGCGGCCATCAATCTTGCCCATATCTATGTGTGTGTTCCCTGCTTTAGGGTAAGTTTTCACCGCGTCTTTTTCCCTGTTCCCTGTTCTAACTGCGGGAAAAAAAAAGATGCGGGCACAACCCCGTCATAAATGGAATGGGATCCACTGCTGCGTCAACAGCCTATGTCATCTTGCTTTCAACATGTTCCAAATCATCATTGTGTTGGGGGTCAGCAGACTATGCAGAAGCCGCGCCCGAAATTCCTTTTTTCAAATTTAAAAGGGGGGCGTCGCCTTCAATGCACCCCAAACTGTGGGTAAACAGCAGGCAATTCACTGGTTAGGCGGCATTGAGACGTGCCACAGTTGCGCACATGCCCCCCTTAGAAAACATGCAGCAAGAACGACAAAGATTGATTTTAAAAATTACACGTGTGTCTTGTATTCAGATGTTTATCACACAGCTTAGTAATAAAATCTAAAAGGTCGCCATACACGGGTTGAGTTTTCAGTAGATTTTTGCCAGATCTCTCCGTGCGTTCGCAAAAATCGATCGGCCACAAATTCAGTGCTGCCCATCCTAAACGATCGAGCAAAAACCAGAACCGACCAAACATCAGCCTTGAACGAACCTCGATTTTATTGGTCGATCGTTCATCAAAGTAGGTTGGTGAAAGAAAAAAAAAAATGGATCACTTCCTGTGCAATTGACCCATAACTCCCTATGCTGCTTCTGATCGATCGATTTTAAGGAATCAACCTTTTTGGCGATCGGCTGCTGTCAAAATCTGCCCTACATCGGTTTACCAAAGTGGTGTGCTTATCGATTGCAAAATGATCAATCGCTAATTCCTCGATCGTCAGTAATGCTCGAAACGATTGCAGAGAAATCAAGGCGTCTATGGCAATCTTAGGCTCCACTATGCGTTAAGGATGCGCTGCGTTAACGGATCCAATAAACGCAGCCCATGCGTTCGGGATCCGTCAGGGAAACGTTCGTGACGTATCCGTTTTTTTGTGTTTGTTTTTTTTACCATGAACTGATTGATCAACGTATCAAACACCGCATACCATTGTGTTTTAACTAACTCAATTCAATTTCGCAGTGCTCTGCGTTGATTTTAATGCAACGCAAGCCGATGGATCACACCAACGGATGTATAGACACGTTTTAACGCATAGTGGAGCCTAAGCCTTACAGGCAACCTATAAAGTTTTTATTTGCCATTTGCATGATATTTAAGAGGATTTCCTTCACTTCCTGTCCCATATACGCAACAGGAAGTGAGAGCAAATCTCTCAGACACAGTGATAGATGCACCACATTGACATTATATTACATTTAAATGAATAGCACCCAAATGAACTACAGCAAGACAGCTCCCAAACATGGTACAGGGCACTACCATGAGCTGCGTCAGATAAAACGCCCCACGTCTGCTTTGTGTGATCTAGATCTGTGTATATTTGAAATAAACGGCAACATGTGTTTGATTTCCTCACCTGGCGCACCGGCCAACTCAAACAGGGACTTTCATTCTTTGTATAAGGTAACGTCAGCCATTCTGAGAGGAAACTTTGCACATCAGAGAAGCTTTGGTGGCGACGGGCAGTGGTTGTGTGTCCAGTGACCAGTGTATGGCCACTGACAACAATAACACAAAAGGCACTTTAACCTTTTATTAAAATTGTTAACCATTTGATGTACTTTATTACCTGGATGGTTTCTACAGGCAGCAACTACACTTAATTAACAATATCACAGCTTGTAATGCAGCGCAGGTAAGCCAGCACCCACCGGCCTCTGACCCACCCTGGGGGGGGGGGGGGGGGGGGGGG
>CM070042.1:49986927-50007812 GCA_036250615.1 Ptychadena robeensis | reverse complement strand
GTTACGTTGGGACCCCCCGCTAAGCGTACACGGGGTCCCAACGCAATGGAAACAAAGCCTAAACCTGTGTTTGAATAGGGAGGGGGGCTCGATAATGTTCCTAAATAAAAAGGGGGGGGCCTGCAAGGGAAGTTTGGGAACCAACTTCTGCAGGGGAAGTTTGCAAAGCATTGTCGGAGCTGGAGACACAGCAGTGTTAGGTCCTTTGATGTCGGGCAGCAGCACAATGACTTCATCACGCTGCTGCTGGAACCTTGAACGGCTCCTATATTTAGCCGTGTGTTCCCGGGTTAACGGTTATTTTCTTTCTCAGAGCTACAAGCCAAGTTTGATATTTCCTCGTCACGCTAATTACAATATGCGCAGGTCAAACCCATGCTACAGAGCATATTGGGTTCCCTGCCTATATTTCCATTAAACATACGGTTTCTTTAACCACCCTAGCATTACATCTGAAGCCAGTACGTGAATCAAGCTGAGCCCCTGCCAGAATCTGGTGCAACCGCGGGTCTCCGTGCGCCTGCAGCATTTCTACAGACATACAGAGCCTTTCCGGCCTGTGTCTTCGGCGTCATAGACCTCCATGTAAATGGAGGGGGCGCCGCTTTTCTCCCCACATCGCCGGCATCTAATTGACCGAGGGTGTTTGCCCGGAAAACGGCTTTTGCAGCAAAAAGCCCATACAGCGAGGGAGGTTAATTGTTACAATCTCTTTCTAAAAAAAAAAGTAATCTATAATATTTACGGGGAACTGCAAGATAGTTTTATGAATAAGATAGAACAAAAGGGCTCACACATACGTAAATGGGCAACCATAACTAATAACAATCTGGAGCAGTGGTTCTCAAACTGTGGGTCGGAACCCCCTTGGGGGTCCAACGACCATTTCACAGGGGTCGCCAAGCTCACTTAAAGAATCAGAGCTGCAGCGAACAAGCAGAGAGGAAAGTTAGAGGGCAGAGTAGTGCCTCCTAACTTCACCAGCGTCCCCATCCAAATCACCAGTGTCCAAAGGGTGCCTGCTGATCATCTGGGCGACCGCCTGCAGCGTAATGACTTTAACATGCTGCAATCGGTCCCCTGAGAATCGCGCAGCAAATGCTGTGTGTATAGGGGTATTTAGAGACTCACCATGGGTTTGTCAAAGACAGGTAAGTAACTTGGAGTGTTGGCCTAAACTACACTCAGGGTAACAGCCTAAATGCTTCAGCCACATAGTATGCAGGACCGGGACAAGGCTGAGCTGAGGCAAAGGCTGAGCTGCCCAAGTGCGCCCCCCCCTCTCCAGCCGGTCAGAGCGGGGGGACCTCGCCGATCCCACATGCCTCCCCGTCCCCGTGCCTCTACCACCCACCCCCTGCTATGAAAGAATGGAGAGAACTCCCCCTCCAGCCGGTAGAGACAGGGCGGGGGGGGGGGCGCGCACGGGGGGAGCTTGTGGGATCGGAGAGGGGCGAGCAGAGGGGAGATATGCGTGTAAACACGTCCTGTTTATACGCTGCTCAGGGGGAGTTGAACCCCCCTAAGCAGCGCCCAGAGCGCTCAGAGGCACGTGCCTCTTCTGCCTCTGCCTTGTCCCGGCCCTGATAGTATGTGATTGCCATCTCAAATCGATTGCGGCCAACTTCGATCAAGGTGCAGATTCTCACTGTTAGATATTTAATTATTATAACTGAAAGTGAGAGTAACACGATAGAAGTGCTGATGTGTCTCATATATATCACAGATAACAAGGTCACCCCATTTATCGGTCATTTATATTTAACGAGGACATTACGGACTTTGGACAGTTCTAAAGGGGGAACCATGAAATAGAAATGTTGTTTTGTTGGTTATTGTGAACAATAGTTGTTCCCCTTGTGATGAGGAAGAACGAGGAGGATCTGGCATAATTATCTCCTCCTGGTTCCTTCTTCTCTACCTATTGGATCAGGACCTGAGTTCTATTTACAGGACAGAGCGACTCTATTGATGGAATGATGTGAAAGTTACCTTTGAATATAAAGATACAGAGACTGTTATCATCCAGTGCTGTGCGGGTTGGAGGAGAGCTGGATTTTACTTCTGTTTTTTTCTAATGAACACTGGAGGAAACTTATACATATTAGTAGATTTCAACCTCATAAGGGGCAGAGGAGATTGTAATAAGACCTACTGTATTATTTTGGACTATAATACGCACTTTTTGACCAATAAAACGTTTTTTTTTTGTCCCAACTATCCTGGGAACAATAGCTCTGCATCCCAGGAGGCAACAATGTGTTCCATTCCCTCCAGCCAAGCCAAAAAGTCACTATCAAGAAGAGACTGCATTAGCACTAGCAGTACCCATTCTCGTAACACACTGACCAACTTATGGAGAGACACATTTTACAATTAGATGGCATGAGTTGTGTATTTACATTACAATTCTGTATTGCAATAAATACATTATGTGACACAGACTTATGCCTCCTCCCATATGTAAATAGCTCTCATGGGTAAGTTGTTCAGTGCCAGATTGTAAACTGTGTCTCTTCATAAGTTGGTTAGTGTGTTCAGAGCATGGGTACTGCTAGAATGTGACATGAAAGATTGACATTTGGACTGCAGGTAGTCTCAGGGGTTAGTTACTAAGTCAGAAAATGTCAGGGTTGTACTACTGAGATATGAGATCTGGGGGTTCTAACGTTTTGTACTGCAGGAGTTACACCTGACCCAAAGGCAGCTGGTGACCTGTGCATGGAGACAACTAATTGGAGGCTCAATCAGGAACAGGGAGGTCCATCTGCAGAATAATCTACCATGCAGGAGGAGGGAGACAGTGAGGAAGATGGCACATATTAATACCATCCTACATAGGTTGAATCTCTTCTATTATTAAGTGCAGAGAATTCCATTGATCATTCCACACTGCGCAGGTGAATATATACCCCTCCACACAAAAAAAAAAAGGAATATATACATATACGTGTATAATATAGAATAACATCTTGTGAATATTTCACATATATTTTAAAAACTAATATTCTCAGTCTCCAAATGCATCTAAAACTATAGCCCCCCACACATGTTTCGATGAACTGCCGATCTCCAGTCAGATCGACCGTGCATGATGACGTCATCACTCGAAGCCGGACCTGCTGAGAATCGTCTGAGCACCCTTTGTGTGCTGGCACTTACTTTGGATGTAAACAATCTAAGGATTACAGTAATGTCCGTAATTACGTTATTACATTTTACAACTTGAAGCTTTAGATTAGCAGCCGATTTCATGGCAGATCGGCAGCTGTGAGCGCGCACCGAGGTCAATCTGCTGCAAATTCGAATGCTAATCTTAACACGTATGGTCACCTTACCTCTTTTAATGCTAAAGTCACAGCTCCACTGGTGAGTCTCTGGAAAACTACGGTCAATGAGACTATGGAGGCAGAGGAGGCCATGGCTACTAGAAACGACAAGAGGGAAATATTTTATGGGGGGGGGGTAAGTGGTCTCGCAAAGAGCTGGAAACGCCACTGACCGCTACTATATGATCTTTTATGACAGCCCTATGTGTCTGACTGTTTTGTTGGGCAACTGCTGTTTTATGACATATTGAGCATAGTTTAACTGTCTTGTATTCTGTTTGTAAGTTAATTAATCATTAAATAAAATAAATGTATAATCAATAAATTACAAAAATGAAATCTAAAACATTTTTTTTACAAACAGACCAGAAAGATGAAATGACAATAAATGACCTTCCCATATGAATGGGGGTAGGTGGGCAGACTGGTTATGCGGTACAATATCCCAATCGTTGTTGTGTCTCCTGTCCCCCTCCCGTCCACTCTGACTTTGCTGAGCTTGCAGGTTTATTGAGCGCTTTGCAGAGCCGGATAGATGTTCTGCCCGGAGGGCGGCTCAATGATCCAACCATGTTCTGCAATGTCTGCAGGGATCCTGGTGGACTCCAGCAGTGAGAGTGCTGCAATGGTTCTCCAAGCTCACACTACCTTCTATAGATATAATAAGCAGCGCCACAGGAGTAAGGCTAGGGTTACACTTGCGCTAAAATCCCTGCGCTGAACAGGTGGATTCTAGCGCAGTGCAGAAGCCGACCATTAACTGCAGTGGGGCTATGACAGGGTTGTCTACACAGCCTTTGGTCCCTCAGTCCGAGTCACATTAATGACCACAACAGAGGCTTGACAGGCCATTGATTTAAAGAGGCCGTGTTATAGGCTGTGCTATGTAGTGGCCCTAACGGAGTGAACAGGGGGGCTTGTTGGATGAGTGAACACGAATAGATACCATACACCCAAGCTGTGGTTTCCAAGCTGGGGGGTGGGCGAGGGGTTATTCCAGGGGGGCTCAAGCGAGGTGGCACTTGGAGCCCTCTAAGTGAGAATCGCAATGTCTGGTCCTACCTAATAGAATACATAGTGATTGAAAGGGATATATCACTGCTATGTAGTGCCGGGTCCTCCCTGATAGAATGCATAGTGATTGAAAGGGATATATCACTGCTATGTAGTGCCGGGTCCTCTCGGACAGCATACATAGTGATTGGAAGGTATAGATCACTGCTATGTAGTGCCGGGTCCTCCCTGATAGAATACATAGTGATTAGAACCTATATATATATCTGCTATGTAGTGCCAGGCCCTTCCTAATAGAATACATAGTGATTGGAAGGTATATATCACTGCTATGTAGTCCCGGGTCCTCCCTGATAGAATACATAGTGATTGGAAGGTATATATCACTGCTATGTAGTGCCGGGTCCTCCCTGATAGAATACATAGTGATTGGAAGGGTTAGAAAGGTCCTCATATTACATGGTTTTGGTAGAACAAAAGTTGATTGTACAGAAATGGAAAGATTATAAAGTGAATGTGGGCCTTAAGTTACCTGATACCTTTACCCCAATGGAGTGTTGCCCTGAAAAATAAGTAAAAGCCCTTCATTCACTTCCCATTCAACCAAAACAAAATAATGTTGGATTAAGACTTAAGCTGGGCATAGATGGTTAGATTTGCAGCTAATTTTGCTGCAGATCGGCTGCCGTGCATTCATCGATCTGCCGCAAATCTAAAGCTAGCCATACACAGTCGGATTCCATGGCCGATCGATCACCTATCCGATCGATTCCGGCAATCTCAGCAGGAATCGGAGGTCCGATCAATCGGCCAATTAAGTGTGTCTGATCGCTACATACCACCTTGTCCCACGGATTCCTGGGCGATTCCGTGTCCGATCGCTTACTCCACAAATGGCAACTCCCCCTGATGTGTGCAGAATCGGATCAGAAAGACCAACATGTTGGTTCTCTGTCCGATCCGATTCTGGGCCCCCGAACGATCGGACAAGGTGGGCTTCACGCAATTCCGGGACGATCGTTTCGCGTGCACGCGCCCGGAATCGATCATCCCGGAATCCGATGGGAAACGGACCCGTGTATGAGGGCCTTAAGAGTCCCCATACACCTTTAGATTTCCTTTAGCTCTCCTTTTGTTTTACCAAAGCCATGTAATATGAGGGACTTTGTAAACCTTCAAGTCTACCTGTGTTCAATCGCAGAGGACCCGGCTGCACATAGCTGTTGGTAGACCTAAAGGTGGCTAGCTTAACGAGTCCACCTTAAAATCAGGCCAATAATCGATCGGCCAAAGAACAGACATGTCTGTAATTTTTTCCCCAATCCCATTACTTTGGATGTCCCCATCCAAATTAAATGTTGTCACACAAACGGGGTGCAGTAGATTCTCGGAACAGTCTATTTGCAGAGAAACGTTTACGTGATGCTAAGGTACATTGTAAAAGGAGGAGAGAGCAAATTGAGATGCATCTTTCATAGAGATGTGTAGATCTCAGCACTGAATGGAAAGGTAAACTTCCAGCTTTATAATATATACATTTGAACTGTGAATTTTCCTCTTGCCAGTAACGATAAAGCAAGTATTGTGAATACAGAATGTTTAACAAAGATGACCGCCAGATGGTGCTGATGCACAATATAAAACCAGTGGAGGTTGTTAATGGAAAACGTCAGGTATCAGCACCACCTAGTGGACAAAGCAAGAGCCACATGTAATTATTTCCATGACTGTGATCAATATCAGTATGAAAAACACAAATAACTAACCAGAGTGAGAATCTAACCCAAGCTCAGGGAATACAGCTTATAGTGCACAAGCAAGTTGGTAGATTTACATTTATATATCAATTACATACCTGCAGACTTCTTGCTTGTCCAGGAGACATCACAGCGTGTTTCATCTACTACCAGGAGGCAGATATTCTTCCAGGACGGAGAAGTCACATAAGGACTAGAGATGGTCAATATGATGCAATAAATTTCCACATTCTGATTGGATATGTAGAATTCCCCTACAAAAAGTAGGCTGGACCGAGTCGCCCATAGTAAAAAAAAAAAATATTTTATTCGTAATAAGATAGAGGGAGCCTCCCTCTCGTACGTACCAGGCAGCCAGAACTATAGGACATCCACAGGCGAAATAAGTGCGAGCAATACTGCGTGTTACAGCTATCTCCACCTACCTGGGTTGCTGGTTTAAGGCTATGTTTCCACTAGAGCAATCAGCCAAGATCATCCGCCTTTTTAAGCGCGGAAGGCAATGGCCATGATGCCATGCAAGTGATCGTCCGCAATTTTGAACGACTCGCTTGTGCCCATTGACATGAATGGACGTGATAAAAAAAATTGCGTCTAAAAATTGCTCATGTGTTTTCTGTCAGCCAATCAAAATTGCTTAAGAACTCACAAGTGGAAACATAGCCTAGCCGCTCCTCAGTGGTTCTCCTTTTAAAACCCCTTTCTTGAATGTTTTCCCCCATATCCTCATTTTTGAGCCCCTTTACACTCACCAATCAACTACAATTTCTCTATTAGCCTTCGATTGTATGCAGACTGATATGGAGCCATTAACATGCTCGATTGGCTCAGTTTCAGTCTGCATACTATTGTTTACATTTACATACTAATATAGACATTTCAGCAGCTCAGTGACCATGTCTAATACCGACATGTGAAGACCTCTGGAGCGAAATCAGTGAATCCCACCTGCATGCTGCCAGTAAACAAACAGCTGGGTGTACAGAGAAGCAGAATGACGGGACTGTTGCTGTGACCCCAAGAGGACTGCCAAGCTGGGGATAAGGAGATGTGGGCGACTTATTCCAATCCCAGGCGATTTGGAGTTATACATCTGGGTGTCTGTCATATAAACTGGGCAGATTCTAACAAAATGTTTGTAGGCTGCCTATGACCTCTATGCAGTAGGACAAGAAATTGTAGGAAAACATTCTCTGAGCAGCACTGTGCAGGAAGTATTGGACTCGAGCTGATTGTATGTGAGATCACAGACCTGCCTCCCCAGTGATGTCGCAGTCGAGTCAACTGATCTTGATGGCGTCATCACAAATCACAGACACCGTTAACCTCCCTGGCAAACCCAGTACGTTCACGGTTTGTTCTTAAAACATACTGGGTCCCTGCTGGGATCAGGCGAACACACCAGTGCTGAGCACTCCTGCAGCGATTTTGCACTGATCCCTTCTTGGTGACGCCGAATGGGCGGAGCCATAGACCTCCATGATAATTGAGGGACATTGCTTTTCCTGGCCCACATCTCCAGTGTCTTGATGACACCGGTGATGTGCAGAGAGGAGGGCAGGGAATCATGGCAGAGTGCAGTGCTGAACAGTACTCTGACGCAATTTCCTGTATGGCGCCGCATCGCGTTGGAAAAAATGGTGCAACACGCCAGGGAGGTTAAGGAACACAAGTGTCCATCAATAAACAACTTTTATTACAGTTTTACAGTTCTCATGAACATTTACAGTTAAGAAGACAACAAAAGTAGGCCATTACCTTGAATTTCCAGGTAAATTATCAGTGTGGCCACAAGATGGCACTGCTGTGTGTTTGTTTACATTTCACCAGCCTCCAATCAGAGACACACTGCAGACACACGGATATACAGTCTGTCTCTCTGGGTGCCCTTTTGGCCATGCTTGCCATAGATTTCCCATCACTGTAGTGTAGTGATTGTTGCCAATGTACTGGCAATGGGGGGGGGGGGGGGGAATAATTAGGACCACAAAACCACATGCAGTACACAATAATCAGACAGTGAAAATAGAGACATCTTTAGTATAAAATGTACTTTTTATTCAAAATAGGCCATCATGTCATGCCATCTTTATTTTCTTGGGAAAAAAATGATATAATTATACAATTTAATAATATAAATATATATCAAATATAATAAAAAAAATACATTAAAACTGACCTCCAAGTACCAAGAATTGTTTCCATATTAAAGGGCACCTAAATCCACCAGATAAACATTTGCCCCTAGCTGGCCAACCCCCGATTATTGGGGCAATAACAAATCCTTACCTGGATGATAAAAAAAACCCTTACCTGGATGAGGAGATATTTGTGTATTTGAGCAACTGAGCCATTGGGACAATTTAGAAATAAAAATGTCATTACTTTTTATTGTTTATTTGAGCTTAGGTGCACTTTAAGTTGCTTTCTATATTCTCTATTTATAGTGAGGATGTGCAAATAGTGGCAAAGAGCCCTTAAGATAAAATTCATATTGTCCATCACAAAGCAAAAAAAAAAGCTGAGCAGTCTCACTTTACTTTGGCTCAACACACTTTCCTCCAAGTGCTGGATGTTGTGACGTTGCTTGAGAAGGGTGGCGGACACAGTTCCCTCTCTTAGGATCCAGATTTCCCAAATAGGACATGCTTCTTTCTTTTGGAAGTCTGTTATAAAACTTACCAGTATCTGCCCAAACTGGTGGAAGTGCTTCAATCCTTTTCTTTGTCTATTTAAAATAGAAGACAAAACAAAAAAATTAATCATAAAAAGTTATTTTGTACCTTAATAGTTTATTCGATAAAGTTTGAGATATCGGAAGGCTACTGGACATCGGGCAATCTATCCAATGGGACAGCTTTGATGGTCATGCAAAATGGTATACAGACCTAAAATGAGCTGCTATACTTTGATTGGCTTAGTTTCAGTCTGCATACAATTTGCATACGAATGTCAACATTTCAGCATCTCATCAGCCATCATTAGTAAAGCTGGGCATAGCCGTTCAGATTTGTGGCAAAATCAGCCTCAAATCTAATGCCTAAAAGCTAAATTTGGCCCGGAAATCAAACTAAGAATTTACGGACAGGTCCGTGAATTTTACACAGATACCATTACTTTGGCTGGGGACCAGTGTCTCCATCCAAAGTAAGTGCAGACACCCAAAGGGTGCCGGGACGATTCTCTGCACGACCAGCCGTGCATGAGGAGTCATCACGCACAGCCGATCTGCAGGAGAATCGGTGCAGAATCTAAAATGTCTATGCCCAGCTTAACCCTTAATTATCGCCAGAATTGATCATAGTGATTGATCGTTCTCAAAACGATGCATGCATACAGTGTGTGATCTACCAAAAATTACGAGAAATCGCAAGAAAAATCGATCAGGCAGGGATCGGACATGTCTGTCATTTTTTGTTGATCGATAATCAAGGGACGTTAGAAGAGACATGAGACTCATGCAGCCCTTATCCCACTTCCATAGTATCTGATCTTTACTTGCATCACCAATTGATCAGCAATTAATCGCATCCTGAAAATGGTGCACTTTTAGATCGATGTATCGTAGACTCAATGGCATATCCCAATCGTATAACAAATCGATCACAGGGGAATCTAAGCATCTATGGCCAGCTTTAGACCTTACAAGGCATTCTCATATAGTGGACAGATCTTTTCAAAAAGAAACAAATTAAAAAAACTAAAACACACTCAAAAGTCAATTAAACTTCTTCCTTTCCCAGCTTACTATTAACAGTACAAAATGTACACAAACAAAACCGAAAACATTTCTTCATAATTAGTATAAAAAGACAACACAAAGATGACATGCCAAACTACTGCATTAATCACCAGCAAAAGGTTACTACAGGAAAGACCATCCGCTGTATTGCATTGTAATGGGCAGATTGTGGCTGCTCAGACCCCCATTTGTGCCCAAACTGAACACGCAACAACCTGCAACTATTCTGAGAAAAAGGCAACTATGAGGGTCAAATTCTCCCGATACTGAAAACCGCTGTACGCCAACATAAAGGGAAAACTCCATTCTCCACATTTAAAAGTGATAATCTGTCTACGTTGTCTGCATTAAACCTCTTCTACAATTCATTAGTCCAGAAATGAAGAAAACATGAACAAAACCTTTGCAGCAAAAGAAAAAGCAATACAATTAAAGAACCCCCCCCCTCCCCGGCTCTGTGTTGGCCAAGATTTCCCTCCCAAAGATTATTGCGAACCATTCAAAATTATTATTTCTGAGCTTAACTTTTTGGGGACTCAAGGCTAGGACACCATCATCATTTTTTGCCCGTGTTCACCTCCCATGCTGACCGTGAGGAAAAAGGTGCCACAGCATTCAAAGTAATGGCGCTATGATGGCGCCTGTACACACACACTGTGGCGATTAACTGTCCAAGAATTTGTGTATTCCCCACAATCAGCGCAGACCAAATGCGGGGAGGAAAAAAAACATGGAGCAACAAGTTACAAAGAACCATTTATCACAGCATTGGAGTTCTATGCAGGACTATAGTAACATAAAACATGTTTACACAAACGTGTGATTACTACTGATCAGTTTGGGTTTCCTGGTAAATCAACAGCCAAAGCAATAAAACACAAAGCGTGGTATCATCACCAAATGATGAAGAGAAGGGTTGTGGCACAGTGGTGTCAGATGCAAAAACACAGCAAGACAAAATGAAAACCTCGCACAAAGTCATCGGCCAAACTTGATATTTATTGAAAAAATTTCCACAATTGAGGAAGTTTTTCCCTCTCATCAGACAGAACGATGAACCATTTAAAAAGGCACCCATACACAGGTCGATTTTCACTAGATTTTTCACTGATCGATCACTGCGTGTGTTCATGACGATCAATCGAGTTCTGCCCACCCTGAACGATTGACCAAACAAAATCAAGAACTACTAAAAATTGGATCGGACATTGCCAAACAATCGACCCCAAAAAAAACATGTTGGTTCAATCGCAGTACGTTGGTGGACCCATAGCTCCCTAAGCAGCAGCCTTTCCGATCTATGGATTTTGTAGAATCGGCCATTTTGGAGATCGGCTCATGTCCAAATCGACCACAAATCTGATTCCCAAGGTGGTGTTCCATCCATTCCTCATTCCACGATCCCCTGGAACGATTGGAGATCGATAGGTGACAAATCGACCCGTTTATGGCTTCCTTAAATGGAAATGTAACATCGATAAAGCTGGGCATAGACGTTTAGATTTTCTAAAAATCAGCCGCACATTCTGTGTCGGCATTTACTTTGGATGGGGACGCTGGTCCGTAATTTGGCAGATCGATTTCAGGGCCGATTTAAGGTTGGTGCGATCAGCAAATCTACCCGTCTATATCCAGCATTACAGATCGAATATGGAACAAGCAAAGGGCAATACTATTACACATGTGACATCAAATGTCCGAAAAAAGAAACATCTGTGGCATCCATTTCTTAACCCCCCCCCCCCACCTCTGGGGGTCTACCCATTGAACAATTTTTCTTTTTTATTTAAAAAAGCAGTACAGGAAATCTAAACATACATTTTATATGCACCTTCTCGTACTCCTTTCACATTCCCGGCATCATCAAGCGAGGAACAAGGGCACCCCTTCTACCCAGGCGTCATTACTGACACAGAGGAGGTGGAACCCTTAGGAATGATAGAGGACGCCGACATAGAGGGACAGTGTTCTCGCCTTTGTAAACAAACCCATCCCGAGTGCAACCAACTAGTTCAAATTAAAAAACACAGTGGTCACATCGCAGGCCGAAATTGGCTCCCGGGCCGGAGTTTGCCACTGCATATATGTAATTTCTGTATAAATTAACTTCACAACGGGTTCAAGTGCAAACAATTTCAGAAAATCAGAATTGCAGATGGAAATACACACTTTAAAACCTTGCCAACTTCTCCATCAGAAGTACCATACAAATATTCTTTTCTGTTGTCCGTACAACACAACATGTACTTCAATGTCGACCATTATTTCACTCACAAATTGGTCGCATAGCCATATACTTTGCATCAACAAGTTTCTTGAAGTCACATGAAGTCTAAAGCTGGACATCCAGTGAAGTCAATCAGGAATCTATTTCTGCCCACCTGGTACAATCAACCCAAAAAAAAAACTTGATTATCAAACAGAGCGCGACTGGACATTTTTTGGGTCAATGGCTTGCCGATCAATGTTTTGTTAGTGGGGACACTCGGTCAATTCCTGCTTGATCGGACTATTGTACATACGTATGTATAGAAGTATATACAACCACTTCAGATACAACCGCCCTGACATCATAACCGACCTAATCAATTCAAGGATTCGACCTGTGTTTAGAGCCTGTGATCGTTTCTGGCCAGAGACTGCCGATAAATCTATTAATCAAGATGTTGCACTTGGATCTTTTTGCGGTCGACTGCATGTTCTGATCGAACCGAGAGATGATCGCAGTGCCATGGAGTCAAAACTGATTGATTTTTTTCCTTGGCCCTGTGTGCTCCATAGTACAGTTAACGTAGCCATACACGGCCCGAATTTCAGGCAATCAACCGACGTGCACGCTCCTGCCGAAAACTGGATGGACCCACTACTTTGAATGGGGACGTCATCCTACTGCAGCCAATCCCTCATCTATCGAGGCTTTAGCTACAAATCCATCTAAATAGCAGGAAAACCAGAACCTTAAACAATCTATGGACATTCACCAACATGTCTGATCACTGCTCATTTCAATCAGATTCGGTTAGCTAGCTGCCCACCTAAAGGCTAGCTTCACCCTTACCTTTTATTAGGTGACAGAAGCATTTTTATAGCATAAGTGGGAGGAATGTAGAAAATTATTAACCATTCCCTATTGTTTCTATTATTTTCCTATAGACAGCCGCTGCTTTGAGGCGTCTTGCAGCTTCACAGCCATTGATGTGGTTGTTTATGGTTGGGAAGTGGCAACATTGCAGTTGATGGTACAAGAATTCATTTTTTTTTACCTCCCTTGCGGCCCTATTAGTTCGGGAATTATTGTTGAGAATGGCTGCTACTTTGGGACGGTCATACACGTACTGATGCCCATCAGACAATGCAGGCATAGTGACATCAGGCCCACTACTGTCCCTGATGTCACTGATAATGTCTGGAACATTGGGGCTGCACTCTGTATTCTGATTGCATGGAATTTGTAAGCTACCCCAAGTGCGGTTCAGGGTTACCACATCTTTGTTGCGAAGATTTACCCCACAAACCCCACTTTGGAGTACGTCTAGGCAGATTTAAAGGATTTCTAACCAATTGGATTTCAGAGGAATTACATTTAAAGAATTACATCAATTACGCTGTTTTAGAACCATCAATGTTGCACTGACAGTTTATCTAGAAATTTAAAAAAAAGTTGGTGTATGGCTGGCTTTATAGTTATGATGGAAATTGGGCTTCATTGAAGTATCCTCGTTGGAGGATGTACATACAAAAGGCAGATATGCTTTGAAAAACTAAAGCCGGACAGCTATTAGGCTTGCTAAATTGGTAAACTGCAGTGCAATTTACCAAACTGCAACACCCTTACCTTAAAAAAAAAAAAAAGTTTTGAGAATATAAAAGAATAAAAACAGTGTTGCACTGTCTGTACCTATGCACTCCTGTTCTGCAGGCTCGAAGCCATGTACGTGTATTGTGCCGTCCACCAATGTTCTTTGCTTGCTTGACAGAAAGAATGCTACAATCTTCTAACCTCGTAAAAAAAAATGTAATATATGCACTTTTCAAAATATTACCTCACCATTTATCGGTGGGACAGCTCCAAAAACACTGTGAAAACAATGTATTGTAGAGTAATAAAGGAGTTACTAGAGATCCTATAAAAATGTGACTATTCTTGGCTTCTGCTTGTATTTTCCAGCACAGCTACAACACTATTGCTTATTTTTAAATTATATTCCAGCAATTTAAAATGTTTCCATATGAACTGAAGATTGGATCCATTTTTTTAAAGGGTTTTTTGTTAGGGGAGGAGGGGGCGATTGGCAAAATCTTTGTATAAAAAAAAAGCATTTCCATCTGGAGAAATGCAGCCAGATATCAGTTTTGCCCCAAAGACACATGAAACAAGTTGTTCATATTGTGTCTCAAAATTCTTAAAAAAATCTTACTTAGAAACCCAAAAAACTTTATTCGGGGGGGGGGGGGGGCCTTTGCTTTTTATTTCCTCTCTGTTTTGCAGTTTTAGAATTAAGCTGCTGCCATTATTACTTTTTCTGAATATATTCCAGTTAACCTTCCTAGCACACCACCTGTACCGCACCGTTTTTAACAAGGTACACTGCCTGCCACTTCCTCCCTCCCCCCTCCCCTCTCCATACAGCTAGGAGGGCTGGAAAGCAGAGGCCCCTCCATTAACATGGAGGTTTATGGCACTGCTCACCCTCACCCCCTTCCGCGTCACCGCGATCAGTGAAATGCTGCGGCTGGAAGCAGCATCGCCAAACTCTGGACGAGATGGGCTCGTCGTGAACACTAAGGAGGTTAATACTTCATGGCTTAGGGTACACAAGATTGCCCTCATCTTAGTAAATGGGGGTCACTTTGCAAGAAGTACCCAATTATCTGCAAAACAAAAAAGCCCCGCTTGTGTCACAAAGCAGCAGGTGAAGACAGTGGCCTCTGACACCAATACATTAACTTTAAATCTTCTAAGCTGCCTAGGTGGCTCCATGGATGAGCTGCATATATGTCCCAGTAGCTGTATTACCATAGTGTATATATTCAGCAATACTCTGCTAGAGGAAAGATTAGGCCCATGTCAGCCTCTTACAGCCAACCATGGCTTTGTTGGGAGTAGAACTAGTAGTAGTCTGGGATTTTTCAGACTGTTTGGAAGCGCTGGCATTTCAATTCAAGTGTATAATAGCAACAAGTGTCAGCGTGTCTGAAACGCACATTAGTGTGTTATAAAAATGCTTCAATCATTGTAGTATGAATGTTACACAGGTTTCCACATATGGTGTGAATCAGCCCTCCGTTATATATTATTTGGTTACGCAGGATCAGTCTTGTTCTGTAAAGTACTGTGTAACCATAATGCACTCTGGCACTACAAGAGCTTAACCTCAGACTTACCAGACACCAAAGGGCATTTACTGCTAAAGGAGGCTTTACATGAGATCAGTATCAAACAGGGAGATTTTAAAGTGCTGTGTATACCGTATTGTTCAGACGGTAAGCCACACTTTTTCAGCCCCAAAATAAAAGGGGTGGGGGGAGGAGTGACTGCGTCCAAATCCGCGACCACCCACACTACCAGATTAGCCAGGGAGGTGGAGGAGCTGTGAGATGGTAGATCTGCCGATAGCAAGATCTCCCATCTATACTGTATTGCTTAGATCAGCAGAGCCCTGCTCATATAAGCAATACAGCAGAGAGATATAGATAAAAGATGTGAGCCGGCATCTCTCCCATCTATGTGTGCACGCCATACTCACGTTGCAGCTTCCACACAGCCTAGCGGGGTGATCTGAATGCATCCCCCCCCCCCCATGTACGAGGAAGGCAAGATGTGCCATGAAGTGTTCTCTCAAGTGAAGTTCGTACTGCAGGGGATTTTTCCCCTAATTAATTTGAACACTTTTTTTCTGTTCATCCTGCTCTGAAAACTGGGTGCGTCTTATGGTTAGGTGAGTCTTATAGTCCAAAAAATTCTAGTAATTACTCTTGATCTTTTTCACAATTCATAGTGATTTTTTAATTTAAAATATTATTTTGTCTTTCTGTTGCAAGCCATAGACCAGTGGTTCCCCAACTGGTGTCCCCACTCCCCAGAAGAGATGCTAGAGATCACAATGCATTATTTAGTGGCATCAAAAGTAGGGTGACACAGGCTTCAAGCTCAGCTCTATGCATAAAGTCACGTTCAGCTCGGATTTGCTGAAAGTGGTTCTCTTGGGCTACTGAAATGTAAACAAGCGGCAGCACCATCTTGTGGACATTTTACTAAAGATGTTGGACTCCACTCCCCGGAACATGGTATCATACCCTTAATTGCTGGAGATATAAAGAAGGGTTGCGTTCATGCAAGTTAGGAGGGAGGGGATGTTACCCCAGGGAAGGAGCTTTGTGAAGCCATTTCCAGGAAAATGTATTTTAATGTGTGTACGCTGGTAGGACTAGACTTTGTCACACTGCAAGTGGGGCCTAAAAAAACAAAGGTTGGGAACCACTGCCACAGACTCCCAATTATGAGAAGACAAAACATCAAATTATATTGACACAGGGGCCAGAAAGGCTCTGTGTGCCTGCAGCTATGGAAAAATGCTGCAGGCATACAGAGAGCCGGCGGTTGCGCCTGATATCAGGCAACGGAGCAGGTTGATTTACAATCAAACTGCACCCATACTGGCTTAGGGCGTAACGCTAAGGAGGTTAATGCACATTTAACTATGGAAATCCTAAACACTTTGTCAAGCTTTGACTAGGGTGATTTGGGAGCACTACTTTTTTTTTTATTTATTTATTTTTTGAAACGCCCACACTGCTCCCATTGTCCCTAGTGTGCTTGTCCCCACAGTCACGTCCCAAATGCATGGACTAGTCCATTAAAATCAAAGGACAAAGACCGGACAAGTCCATTGCTTTTCTGCATTTGTTTTTCTTTCCTCATTGGCACAGCGTCAGCCTAATTATTTAAACATATATTTGTGAAAAGGTCTGTAATACTTACCAACTATTTTGGTTATTTTTGGCAAAACTGTTGTAGCTCTCTGTCAGAAGGATTGGGGACCAAATTAAAATTATGAGGCTTGCAACAGATTTTTAATTGAAAGCAGACTCGCATATGTTACTAGTATGGGTCTCATAGGGCATAGCTTGTCTCAAGGTGGAATGAAGGAAAGAACAGACAGTAAAGTGGAGACCATCTATGCCAAGCAATCACATAGGGAAACATGCAAGCTTATTGATTGAGTAAAATGTGTGTGGGGGGTAGCAAGAAAAGACTAGCTAGGTCGGCTTTAAAATGAAGAAGGCCATTACAAGAAATATAGCAAAGATAGGGTAGAAAGTCTGCAATTTGTATTTGTCTGTATTGGTCACCATTATTTTTACCCTCAAAGTTCATGGATGTTTCTTCTCTGAAGTATATATGGTCTTTTAGACATTGCAGAACCATATTGTAAACACTGGCTTGAAGGCAAATTTTTTATAATTTTTATCACCCAGTTCTCTATTTGTGCCGCTTTTATCTTCACAAGAATTGTATTCATGGTCTCTTGATCCACACAGTAGCAGTATATGGATGAATGGATATGACCATTGTGCATCAGGTTTATTTGCAGGTTCAGTAAGCATCTATATAATCTAGGATGGTAAAACAGATTAAGGGTGGGTTTCCACATCCGTCTGGACCCCCTCGGCTAAGCGCATTGCTTGGCTGGGATCCTGACAGAGCACATAGACTTTATCTGCTCGATGCAGAGGTTCAACATATTTCACTACGTTCGGCCCTGGATCGGCAGAACAGCTCAGGGCTGTGAGAACACAGCATCCGCCGAGCATAAGTGAATGTGCTCTGACGGGACCTCCCGCCAAGCAATATGCTTAGTGGAGGGGGTCCCAACGGATGTGGAAACCCCACCTTAGAGGTCTTTGGTCTTGAAAGGTTTAATCTGCACAAGATTTGAGAAACTGTGAACCGTTGTCATTTGACAATCACTAGAAGTTGGTAAAAGGCAACCTTCGCATTTCCCATGTTTTGATCTTCCTATGTAGTGAATTGGACAATAGTCCTTAAGGTAGCCATACACTGGACGATTCCGCACACGATTCCTGGCCGATCGATCACCGGGCGCGTGCACGCCGATCGATCGACTAAGAATTGAGTGTAGCCCACCTTGCCCGATCGACATGGCCCCCTGAATCGGATCGGCCAGAGAACCAACATGCTGGTCTTTCTGATCGATTCAGCACACATCAAGGGGAGTTGCCATTTGTGAAATGATCGATCGGGCACGGAATCGTCCAGGAATCGTTGGCCTAAGGTAATAGGCGCAGACTTAATTGGGCGCTCGATCCGGATCGATCGATCGTCCATGGAATCGACACATGTATGGCTAGCTTTACTGCACTATATATACTGGCAGAATTTAAGATTGGACACCTCAAAACGTGAAGAAAACACCCCCAGCTTTGATTTAAAATTAGTTGGGCAGTTTTGCCCTCTTCAAGGTATTGAAGTTGAGGAGGACTGGTAAATGGGCAAGGATGTTACCCCCACCTAAGTAAATGGAAAATACAATGCTTTTTATAAAGAAAAGGCAGATTTAGCCGTACTCATTCTGGGAAGTGAGCCACAGCTCCAGGTGATATTATAAAATTGATGTTGCATTGGGGGTAATACATTTGAGAATACATATAGGCAAACCTAAAAATAGCTTTACTTACCTGAGTTATGCACCTCTGTGGCATACCAGACTCTTGCTAACTTTCCCTAAAGATACCATTATCCTTATAACAGATCAATATATCTGCATTGTATGTGACCAAAGGCCCAGTCTGTGTGTGGGGAGCC
Organism: Ptychadena robeensis; assembly: GCA_036250615.1. Lineage (NCBI taxonomy): Eukaryota > Metazoa > Chordata > Amphibia > Anura > Ptychadenidae > Ptychadena > Ptychadena robeensis. Next base: position 49,989,143 of record CM070042.1, on the reverse strand, counting down.
CTGGCTGTAGAGAAACACGGAATTAAGATGAAAAAGTATAAAAACCTTTCGTCCTAGCCTATTAGCAGCACCTATACACTACTGTATTAATGCCAGAGACGACTGCATTATTAAATTACTTATTTTGCCTTAAGTTCTAGTTAAATCTCACCTGAAAAGAGTGTAGTGAAGTAACAGTTTTATGTTGGTAGCAAATGCATTCCGATATGCTGAAAATATTGTGACCAATAGTCCAAAAATGCACTTTTGTCTGTTTAGAACACATCCATTCACAACATTAGGAGCAGTTTTCCTTATAATCTCAGAAGGAGGATCAGCCACAGGCTGGATAGACCTTCGACACAGAAAAGCCCTGAAGGGATGACATCAATACCACACACTACAAGCCGTGCACTCTGAAAGGTAAGGCGATACCATGACCTCCAACATTCACAGTAAAGTTCCAGCTTTCACTAACTTAGTTTGTGAACACACAGCTTTGGATGGAAATGTTGAAGTGCAGCTATACTGAAAAGGTACCCAAAACAATAAAACCATCCAATGGGTACCACTTATCACACAAAAATAGGTCCAAGACATGGACTGCACCAGACCGGTAAATGTAGCACGTTTTCCGGCACCAGGACCGTAGCAATATATCCCCCTCGCCGAGACACTGGGACTCCATGAATGTGTGTTGCATCAAAAACTCACAGAAGCGTAGACCGAGATCACTTCAGGTCACACTGGGTGGTCTTTACTTCCCAATCACCGAGCATTGGCACCCCCATGTCTCCTTTGTTTCAATAGTAGTCCTTCTTTAGACTGCTTTTGGTAGGTAGCTGTACATGGCTTAAGTCTACCACACATTTCAATATCTCAATTTCCATTACAATTACCAGCCACTAGGTAGTGCAGGGGGCTCCCCGAGTGGATGCAGGTTGATGGGATAATTTAGAAAGGCCCTAATATTAGTTTTGGTAAAACCAATGTTGATTGCACACAAACATGTATGGTGACTGTTAGATCGTTATGTTTGCCCACTGCACATGTATTAGTAACCCAAAAACACTTTTCGCAACACACAACATAGGATGGTAAACACTTGCGTTTCGCAACGTGGCAACATCACAGATAGCCTATGGACCACTTTCTGACTAAACTTTGGATTGGAACCCCGATCCCCATTCAAAGAAATGGTGATCGAACAGGTATTTACTAACATGTTGGTTTCATGTTCTGTGTATGGGGACCGTTAGACATTGCAATGAGTCACTACACAACCCCCAAATCTAAACTTGGCTGCATGTAAGAAAAAAGTTTATAAAATATATAACCCTACCACAGTGTAATCATGGAATTGTGGGCTTCGGTAGGCAGCACACTAAGGCAAGGACCATATTTTTCACTCTAAGACGAACCACCCTCACCTCAAAATCAGGGGGAAATTTTTTCTTTTTTAATCCTGCGAGCAAGCACATCATCCCAGGAAGTTAGGATTTGTTCCACTTCCAAAAGCTAAGGAGGTCTTCGTTAAACGCAGGGTGCAGGCCTGAAACTTTAGCGTGTGTCTATACACTAGCAGTATCCATTCTCTGAACACACTGCTCAACTTAGGGTATGTTTCCACGGCATTATGGATTTCATCGACACCTCCTCCGCTATACACATTCCTTGACAGGGAGGTCGACTGAGCCAATTCAGATACCCACCCACCGCACGTCTCCACGGCGTTGAGCCGGTCCGCTGGTCGGAATGTTAATGTAGTGCAGTATGTCAACCTCCGGCCAGCGGACTGGCTCATTAGGAGGTTACAGGGATGGACTACGTCAAGGAATGCGCTTAGTGCAGGGGGTGTCGACAGAGCCCATAACGCAGTGAAAATATACCCAGGAGTTGCTTTTTACGATCTGGCACCAACTTTTCTTCTACACAAAACCATGTAGTATGAAGACTTTTCAGGGAGGACACTATAATACATAGTTGTTGGTAGATCATAAGGAAACTGTATGGAGTGATATACAGGTGTATAGGGGGCTTAAGTGGTTAGTGCCAGATTGTAAAGTTTGACTCTCCATAAGTCGGTCAGTTGGTTTAGAAACATATATTAGAAAAAAAGAAAAAAGTATATGGGATTTCTAATACTAGGGTATAGACACATGCTTAAGTTTCAGTCTTTCACAACCTGCTGGACCTTATATAGCTCTGTCTCTATACACTGGCATGGGGGGGGGGGG
>CM070042.1:49923040-49943436 GCA_036250615.1 Ptychadena robeensis | reverse complement strand
TAGCCCCATGTGGGCACATGCCGATTAGCGTCCGATTTTTCCGCTGACCAACGGCGCGAGGCTGTTAGTCTCAATGAATACCGGCGTCTTGCTGTCAGCTCTGGAGAGCAGCTTGATGACGTCATCACTCTGCACTTTAGAGCTCACCTGAGCTGGTCTGTCGACCCCCACTCGGTACGTGTGTGGGGGCCTTTAGGCTAGGGTCACAATGGGCGCTGTAATGTTATGCACGGCATGCATTTATTCTTATAGCAGAGAAGTCATTATGTTCATTATGACTGTTTGTTAATTGCGACATTTGATGTAAATTTTTTTTTAATTAAAAAAAATATATATATTTAATTCCCATTTCAATTTAGTAGGAGTCGGACAATTTTTTTCCGACTCTGACTCCTCGACTCCACAGCCCTGCTTATCATATATCCCTTCTGTCAATCATGGAGACGAAGACAAGGGTGGGCAAATGATTTGACTCTTGGACCACATTGGCTTTTTAGATTTGATAAAGGGGCTGGACCAAGGTCCTGTAATGGCCGACCCTACATAGTTGTGTCAATTACATGCATTACTGGCTGCATCACTAATGATGGAGGTGATGTGTAATAGGTGATATGTGACAGGGATGCAACAAAAAAAATGCTCATTCATTGCAATGAGCAAAGATAATTCCTAGAGACTGCATGTTATAGCCATGAGAATGCGCCCACAGATCATCACATGATCACCGCACTGCATCATCCCCCAGGCCTTAGTTTGCCCACCCCTGGTCTAAGAGAAGAGAAATATAACATTTGTATTGAGGAGTGGGGGGCAGAGGTGGCAAAATGGAACTTTAACTAGTGCCTGTTCTGCATTTGGTTATAGAGCACACATTGCATTACTAAAACGTTTTCTTTTTCAGAATTGGAATGAGAGGTCGAGAGCTATTTAGCGGCGTTGGGAAGACCATGATGCAGAGCGGTGGCACCTTTGGAACCTTTATGGCCATTGGAATGGGGATTCGGTGTTGATTTGTTGATGTTTGTATTATTCACCTATAAAAGATTTCACAGAGATGATGTACAGTGTCCTTATTGCTGTCCCTGGAAATGGTTAACTTTTCCAATAGGAGCTAAGGCAGTCACATGACCCTATGACCGTGACCTGGTCTACCTGTATATCCGTTAAATTATAATAACCAGTACAGACTGATGTAACCAGTACTGATGTGTCCTGCTTGGTATAAGCATTGATTTTTTTTCATTAATGTGCACTATCATGATTTGTCATTCATTGCCTTCTATCATTTTAACAAGAAACAATAAACTATTCTTTTTCTATTTAGACACAAACAGTTTTCTTATATTTATTACTTTTAATTTAAGATCAGGTTTCTGGGAGTCTCTTTTTGTGGAGAGCAGTGTTTACCGTGTAAGGATGTTTTATGTGAGCAGACCCATTGGGCCCGGGGGGCCCATTCAGCTTTATTTTCCAGGCCCTTTTTCACCGTCAGGGTGGATAAAAATCAATGATTTTAATCAGATTTTTTTTAAAATAAAGTGCTTTTTGAGGAAAATTGTTACCATCCCAAGCTTATTCGTTGATTAAATAAAGATTATCAAAAAACACACAGAACATACAAAGAATCTCCCCTGTAATCGCTTGCAGGGGCATGGGGACTTTAAAGGCTTCAGGTACATAAATCAACAAAATGTATTTAATAAAAACATTAATATTTTCACAGGTATTTTTTACACATTTTAATATCTATCAAAAAACTGTAAAAGGGCGACAATTGAACAATACAAAAAATAATAAGTCCTGATTAGCCACAACCAGGTTAATCAGGGATAAAAGCATATGCCCAGCGTCACATTAGCAGAGGACCCAAGGGGTTGGTCCAGATGGTGAATGGTGGACTACATCAAGTGTCCACCGCTAAGACCCCGACGCGCGTTTCGTCGTGATGTGACTTCCTCAGGGGGTAACAAGAAAAGAGACCAACCAGATGGATTAGGTGATCTAGAGGACAAAATGTTCAACTAAGTACACAGCCAGAGAATCGAAAAAATTACGAGGTAATGTAAGGAATCCCCATAAAGGGTACTCACAAAGTTAGCCAATCTTGGGGTAAAGGGTGAGGACAAGGGTCAGCAGTCCTCCCACAAGAACGGAGAGCCTCACAAACGCACCGATCACTAGGGCCAGAACCCAAAATTCGTCTGTAAATGTTGTAGGTTTGCTGGCTTTATACCTGTCTATAGAGGAAATTTCTTTATTTTTCTTAAATAAAGATTAGTTTTTAATTATGTAGAATAAGGCTGTATATGTTTAATTTTTTGGGTAAATAATTTCCATTAATCCTCTCACAATGCCATGCTCTTCCAGAGGTGTTTGTAAGATTTTATAATCAATAAAACTTCACTCTCAAATGTATAGTGGCCAACATCCCAAAAACTATAGACAGAAGTTGATAATGGCATAAACTATTCACCCCAAATTTCCCCTTGAATAGACATGGGCGGGGAGACGGGCCACTCAATATGTAAAAGCAATAAATTTATTATACACAGAGCAAAAGCAATACATTTTCAGAAATCGTGTCTTTCCCCCTATATTGATCTATGGAGGTGAGTAACGCCTGAGGGTCTGTGTCCACTTTTATGTCAATCTGGTTTTTCACTATGACTGATCCCCTTGTGTCGCCTGTTTGTGTTATGTAGATTTGGCCAATGAAATGACATATCGTACCCCCTGAAGAAGCCTTCAACGAAACGCACAGTGGGGTAAGAAATGGTCATTACTTCATTTCTGGCACTGTGTATAATAAATGTATTGCTTTTGTGTCCCCTCACCCATGTCTATTCCAGGGGAAATGTGGGTGATGTGCTTATGCCATTATCAACTTCTGTCTGTTTCTGTAAGATTATTGGGCAGTTTCTCTGCTACAAGATATTATCACAGATGCTTGGTTTACTTTTGCAGTTCTCAAAACTAAATACAACAGAAAAGTTGTCCAAATCTGAATGATTAACCTAAACTGGGGATAAAAAACTAATATGAAAAGTTGTTATTCTAAAAATCTTCATCTTCTTGCATTTTAAAGTTATACCAGGAAGAATGGTTGATTTAAATCGAGCCTTACTGACTAGTGATTTAAATCAAATCCACCCTGGTCACCGTGTTTGAAAAGAAGCTCCCCTCCACTTGTTCTCTGCAATGAATGCACATAATGCCTAGAGGTGTCTAAACATTGCCTTGGGGACGATGCACTGGGGTGATCATGACACTGTGGGCGCATCCTCATGGTGACAACAGGGAGTCTCCAGGAATGATCTCTGCTCATTGCATTGAATGAGCATTTCCTTCAGTGATGTCGACGATGCATGGAATTGGCACACCTATGGTGGGTCGACCATTACAGGATTTTTGTCTGGCCCCTTTATCAAATTTTTGAAGCCAAAGTGGCCCATGAGTCAAAAAGTTTGCCCACCCCTTAGATAGAACTTTGTGGGGGTTTGTTGACGTGTGTTGCCCTACACCTACTGGAATGGAGAGGGGTAAATAGGACCTCAAGCGCCATTTGTGTTGCCATTTTCTTTGTGCGAACTTGATTTACATTAATAGGGGTTTGTTTTAGGCCCTTTTTTTATTTTTACTTAAGTTAGCCATATACACAGAGATCCTCAAACGGACGATTGAATGACGTCATGACGCTGAGGCTTGTCAGAGAATTGGAGAGTACCCATTGTGTAATGCGATCAGCCAGAGAAAAATGGACATGTCCATTCTCTGGCCTATCACGATTTTGGATCCTTCGCTCCATGTGGGCCGATTTTGTGGCAGATCCATCGGCTGCGGATCTATTTGTGTATGGCCAGCTTTACACTATACTCCCATATTGTTTAATTTCAAGTGTTCCAATTACCCTTATGGCCAGAAGAACCTCGGCATGCAGACAGCATCTACAATAACTTGTATTGGTGAGGTAATCTGATAGGAGTTTCTGGAGTCTGGTAATCTAATGGATGAGTTTGTGTTTGGAAGCCAGGCAAATGGTACTTGAGCCACCAGAACACCTAATTATGCCGGAAAGTTAGCCTGCAGCACCTTCCAGCGAAGAGGGGGATGAAGCACAAAGGGAATCCCTCACCCCAATCTCTCGGACACTTGCCTAGAACAGAAGCGATGAGGGAAGCCTTAACCATGCAGACCCTCCAATGGAAGAGAATCAACAGGGATTGTGTATGTCAGGGAACATGGAGAGGAGAGCCAACTATTTTTTTAATCTGGTGTTGGGCTCTTTCACACTATACACGCTGCATCTCCAGACAGTGTCTATTGATAGAAAAGGTTGTGTGCTGTCATGACTTGGTAATGTAATTGACTTAACCTTCCTGCTAGCCTCTAGACCAGGGGTGAGCAAACTCTTTGACTCTTGGGCCACATTGGCTTCTTAAATTTGATAAAGGGGCCGAAACAAGAGCCTGTAATGGCCAAGGTGTGCCTATTCCATGAATCGCCCGCATCACAAGTGATGGCAGTGATGTGTTATAGTCAACATCGGACAGGGACCTCGTTATCTTTTAAAAAAAAAAATTTTACAAGGAAAAAAAAAAAAAGGAACATGTTAATTCATTACAATAAGCCAAGTAGAGATCATTCCTAGAGACTTCCTGTTGTCACTATGAGTTTGCGCCCACAGCATCATCTTTTCAACAAGGTGCCAAAAAAAACTAAACAGCTAGCCCACCCCTGCTCTAGAACTAAATCTCAGCATGGAAAAGAATTATCATTTGCAGTCTAGTGGCCATTTGCAGTACTGCACTTAGACCTCTGAAACGTGTACAATGTATGTCAATGGACCAATTCCAATTAAATGCATTCGACATGTCAGAAACTGTATATATACTGTATTGTCCTTTCCCATTACATGGATGCACTAGCACAGTGATGGTAAACCTTTTAGAGAGCGTGTGCCCAAACCCCATTTATTTATCTCCAAGTGCCAGCATAGCAATAAAACCTGAATGACAAATACACAACTCATAGACAAACAAAACATAAGAAAGTAGAGTGTGTTTACAAGATAGGAGAGGTTATGGGTAGCTGTGTGCAATCAGAAAAGGGGGAAAGCCATTGAGAGCCAAAAGGCTGCAGTTCTTTGCTCTGGCTGACAGCTCACATGCCCAGAGAGGGCTGAGTGCCACCTCTGGCACCCGTGCCAATTAACCTCTAAAAGGACAGGCAGGAAGGAAATTCATTTTGCAGGAGTAAAAATGGAAACTACTATGGCTTGAGGTAATGGCAGAGTACAATATTGGGGGGATTGAGCCAGGGCTGGGCCGACACAGAGGCTGAAGAGGCTCCTGCTGCTCAGGGGGTTAAACTTCTGACGGCTTGCAGTTGACGAGATGGAGCCGTCCAGCTAAGCTCAGATCAGCTCTTAGCTGGCCGATGTCACCCCTCTCCCAGACCAATTTGCATATGAATGTTCTGCGGGGGGGCGGGGGTAACTGCAGCATAAAATGCCATCCTCCAACTTATACTGATATTCATTGCGGGACTGGGAGACACGCCATCCAGCAAATCTCATTTATCTGTCCTATAAGGGTAATGGGCATATAAAGGGGTACCCAGGGCTTAGTCTAGTTGCAGATTGTGGCTCTTCACAGCCAGAGCAAGTGCTAGACCAATGCTAATGGTTCCAGACCTGAGAATGGCTAACACTGTAATCGGGACTATAAATACACCCAGTCACCTCCAGAACAACCAATTAAGCCCAGCTATAGCATTCATAGGTTGGATAGTTACTGCTCACATTTCCATAGGGGTTGTTCCCACTTAAGCGATCAGCTGCGATTCTTATCACTGCGCGGAGACCACTGGCACCCAGTGATCTCCTGTGATTAGAAATGTGGCACAGAGATCACAGACACTTGTAGGCAGGAAGTGGGAGGATGGGATGGGGACAGGACAACTTGCCCCAACCCGCCTGATTGTGCCCAGAGTGAATTTTGAACCACGCTGTCATTCAAAAATACAAGGAGGTGCGATTCTGATCACAGGTCGCACCGCGTCTGATCCTGGCCTTTAGTTCAACTAGATCGAAGTGATCAGCCTTGATCGGTCTGCACCCGCTCCTCATCACTAAGGTGGGAACAAGCCCTAAGATGCCAGCTCTAAGTGCCAATGAGCCATGGATGAAGAAAATATTTTAAAATGGTTGAAGTACAGTTTTTTCTGGTATTCTAGGGAAGACGAACGTGGCATTCAATGTAGTTTCCTTTTGCTCCCGGACAGAGGAAATCTGCCGTTCTAAATCAAAAAATGGAATGTCCAGTATCCATATCAATGCTGGTGGGAGCGAGCAGACCAGCTTTCACTAGCATGTCGCAAACCAAAATGATGATCCTATTAAGCTGGGCATACACGGTCCATTTCCTGCACGAACCGCTCCCCCAATTAGATGCCGTGCGCGCTCCCGCATCCCTTTAGGATTGGGTCGTGCAGGAATTGGAGGCTGCAACTGACAGGGATTGGACTGAAATCAGCCGTCCTGTCGAATCACACAGAGTTCTGTCAGGACGGATAATTTTAGTCCGATCCCATTAGTTCAGCTGGGGAAGGCTGCCCCCAGCCGAACGAATGACCGGCAGATGCAGAGTGCCGAGATGACGCCATCACACTGCCTGCTACTGCATAGGATCAGAAAAGGAATAGACGGTACATCGTAGCATCTATTCCCACCTTTGGCCATTACAGACTAGGGTGTTTGTACATATTGCCAGATCAAATTAAAGGCACAAGGATTCAGGCACTAGAACTTGTACTTGTTGAACTTGAGTTGTTCTCTACCACTTTAACCAGTTACATTTATGCAACATTAACAGCTCTGAAGAGCCACACTGGTAAATAAATGCCATCAATGCTGGTAACATGTCAAGCAGCTCCGTATTAGGGAAGTCATAATTCCTGGGGCCAGCATCTTTTCAGGCAGCACCTCCCACAGTAATAGGCCGTCAAAAATAAAGGACTCATTCAACGATCATGGCAAAAACAGGAGGTGGATCTTCCCTCTGCTACTGCTGTGTGTATGTCAGCTAGACACTGACCCACACCAGAGAGAAGATCCACTCTGCTACTGGTGTGTGTGTGTATGCAAGCTGGGCTGCTGTATCCAAGAGGCAGAGGTGTAAGAAGCTTCCCCCACCTCCTTTATCCCCAGCTCGCCAATGTATAAAGTGCGTCTTCTATATCAGAGCATCAGTCAAAACAATACGGTACATGCCACAGGATGTTAGTCCAGTGCCACCCTGCCTAGTGGATAACAAAGGGTGGTTGTGCATTAACGATATAAGATGCACATGTTTCCTTTACATAACGTTCCAATCAAAGAGTTGGCTGACCTGTACTCATTTGATCATAACGGTCAAGTTCTACCTTATAACAAGGAAAAGGTTACAGGAAGTGAAATTACCAAGCGTCACTTCTGGTATTTGGAACACAGAAGTGCTGAAACAGAGAGCCACGTCCATGTTCCTGTTGTCCTGCCATGCACATCACTTCCTGTATTTGGAAGTTTACCTCTCCTCCCTCCCATTTGGTAGCTGAGTAACTGAAGCTAGGGCTCCACACAGGAGGACAGAAAAACACATACGGGAAAATGGGTTTCTCTGCCGGTTGTTTTATTTTTAGTCCATTGACAGTCTATGGGCTAAAAACCAGCGGCAGAACTGCAGCTAATCCGTGTCCATTGAAATGGCCAGCTGTGCCGACACAGGAAAATTCACTGCATATTTTTTTCAGTGTCCACACTGCACCGCAGGCAATCCACGGCAGTGGAGTCCGGTTCACTGGGGGTAATGGGAGCAGTTTGGCCATGGCTGAAATACAGCGCTGCATCCGCTCTCAAAGCCTCAGTGGAGCCTTGCCCTTAGTGAAAGTAACACCCCCTCCTGCCTAACTTCCCATCCCATACATCTGCACAAGCGGGGTAGGAACAGAGATGGGGGTGCAACACCCCTCCTTCCTAAATGACCCCGATTTTCAACTCCAGGAAATATTTGAATTTATTGAAATTGGTGTATGCATTTGATCGTGTAAAACAAATTCCAGTCTTCACCTTTTTTTCAAATAATTTTATTTTTAGAGCGCTTCTTTACAAAGATAATTGAAATATGAAAGTTGGATAGAAATATCAAGCAGTCTTTTCAAACACACTAAAATTAACAAAAAAAATATAATTTTAGAGCTCACAGAGCTTAAAGAGCAAAAGATTAAATGCAACCAGACAAAATGTCAGACATTTCCTGGCAGCTATCTGGCTCTCAAACTATTCTTTCAAGATAAAAAAAAAAAATGCCTGAAAACAGCTGAGATTTTGTTTGGTATGTAAGGAACACCATGACAACTATGTACAAAATTAACTCACAGATACATAAATGAAATATCTGAGACTTAAAAATTGCAGTTCTGTATTTCCCTGCTTTCTGTGAAAATTCTAGGATTTGGTGAAAACAAAAATGATCTGCTAAGCACCTGTAACAGATGTCCTCTGATGCGAAATCCAAATAGGTCAGGCATTTCGGTTGCCCAATGCCGTTCTCCCCCATCTATTATCGGAGCTAGTTCTTTCAGGATGTAAGGCAGCACAGCAAATGAATGGGGCTGAATGCTGGTTAGCCAATACACTGCATTCATCCTTTAAAAGTATTAGAATTTACACAAAGTTACACCCATTCTGCTTCATTTGGAGCTAAATAAAAAGACTTATCTGACGACATTCTCGCTTCTCTTTCAACACATGGGGGAAAAAAAATAGAACAAAAAAACGGTATGTACAAAACTGTCGCAGTCCGTTTCATCGACGTACGGGAAACAGAAGATCAGTTGAGGTCATGGAGTCTGGGAAGAGGCTGTGGTAAGTAGGAAGCGGGACGTACGCAGCTGTGATCATCTTACCTATGGATTGAAAAAAACGTTGGTACTGAACTAATCAATGTTGCACAACAATTATCATAATCTCACATTTATGTAATGCTTTACAGAATATCCATTATGGTCTCAGAGGAGCTCACAATGTCCCTACCACAGTCATGTATATGTAGCCAACAGTCATCATCACAGGGAAAAGTCCACCACACTAATTCTATCACTGTACAATTTCCTTTAGACCCAAGAACACACATGTAGTGCCGGGTCCTCCCTGATAGAATACATAGTGATAGGAAGGTATATATCACTGCTATGTAGTGCCGGGTCCTCCCTGATAGAATACATAATGATTGGAAGGGATAAAAAGTTCCTCTTATTTCATGGTTTTGGTAGAAGTTAATGGTACAGAAATTTATGATAAGATTGTAAGGTGTAAAAAGGGCTGTGTAATTAATGGAAGAACTTTATGGGGGAAGCAGATTAACCAAATAACCTCCCTAGTGGTTGTTTAAAAAACAGACTCAACTCCAGATTAACCGGGATCATAACCAACCATACCCCTGGAAAGCTGAAGCTATTCCGAGCCCTCCCCTCTAGTGGGGGGTTGTTTTTGCCTGCCGCATAGACCTCTATTATAGGGGTTAAGCATGTCTGGAGTGTGGGAGGAAACCCACACAGCCATGGGGAGAACATGCACACTGCTTGCAGATAGTGCCCAGATCTGGATTAAAACCTCGGACCCTAGAGACGCATGGGCAGAGTACTAACGTAAAAATACGTTACTTACCGGCAAACCATCTCCCATGTAGTGCATTAACTGCAGCGATTGCAGATGCTATGGTTGGACATTTCACATAAACATTTCCCTGTAAAACAAAACAGATCCTAAATGACGAGAACATAGAAAACCACATAACAGTGAGACAAAAACATGACGCGGCCACATGCAACACAGCTGTTTAATAGAACAAGTGAATCAAATTAGTCTATGACTGTCATTTAACTGCTTGTTGACTGTCCTTGTTCATATAATCAAGGCTTACACAGCACACTTCTCAGTAGTAGATTGAAGATAAAAAAAAAGGCACCCTCGTCTGGGCTGTTGAAAATATGGCTTTCAGTTTCTATTGGCCATTTTTATTAATAGGACAGCTTTAAGGCCGGTGTGTAAAACAGTAACAGGTAATAACTACTTTCCAAAACACACCGCACATACCTGTGGTGAACTCTTGTCTACATAAATGTGGACAACTCCTCCATGTTTGTTGCATTCTTCAATAACATCGTCTTTTATCTCTTGGTCCCAGCCTGGCTCATCTTCCCTGATTGACAGAACAGAAATGTTTTTGTGTCACAAAGTTAAAAGCAGAATTAACTCAAAGCTCAGATAAAGTAATTGGGGCCTATTTACAAGACATCTAGAACTTACTGCCCAGCTCTCACTTTGGGCTTCATCTAAAATGCAATAATTAGGCTTCTATGATAAACTACTGTTTTGTAAATTAACCTCACTAGCACACTGCCCGTATCGCGCCGTTGTACGGCAATCGAGGCAGTGTACACAGTACACTGCCTGTCATTTTTATTGACACCAGCTGCGTGAGAGGGAAACCCGGCGCTCCTCCATTAACATGGAGGTCTATGGCGCCGCCGCCCCCCCCCCCCCCCCCCCCCCCCCCCCCCCCCCCCCGCGTCACTGATGCGATCGGGGCGGTGCTGAAACCCCGGAAATGCTGCAGCGATTCAGCGATTAAGACAATCGCTGCAGCTTTCCAGGGAGGCATCGGGTCTCCCCGATGCCGGCTTCCCGTGCGGTTGAGACGACCCTGAACGGTGGACGAACAGGGTTAGTCTCAACCGCTAGGGAGGTGAAACATAACAAAGGTAAGTCAACTCCATAATGAAGTAAAAATGAAACATGACAATTTTATTGTACAGCGCTGCGTTATATGTTAGCACTATATAAATAAATAATAATAGTAATAAAATACATTATGTAATGTATGCCATGGGGCAGTAAGTAGGGAGATAGAACAAGGGGGGATAAAAATAAAAGTGGACTCACGTTTGGGGGTTGAACATATTTGACAACTGGAAGCACTGTGTAGCAAGGGGCTGAGTTGCTGCTGGAATAGGTAATGCGGAGGAGGTCAACGTGATGGCAGCAGCAGAAGCGGCAGCAAGAGCTAACAGGAAAAAAAAAAGAAAGCAATTGTCATGACATGGGAGGGAAGAACATGGCTGATAGCGAACAACATACAACCAACAAATTGACAAATCTTTGTATTTGTAGGCATGTATGGACAGAGAAGGACCAGGACAGTGCCACACATAGAATACGTTATAATTTGCTAAAACCAAAATTGATTGAAAAGATAAATCTGATTATTATGACCCAAGAAAATGGTACAGTGGTAATGTTCTATAATCCAGGTAAAGATTTGATTTAAGACATATAAAACGCAGCTAGAGCTCCATATGTTCAAATATCTGAATTATTGGTAATGTACTCCATCTTAGGCCTGATTATAAACTGTGCAGATTTTACATTGAACAAACCTCCCTCTCACCACACCAAACCACAATCCCTCTGGCAGCTTGATAACCTAGTACCTGCCCAGGGCAGGTTATGGCAAGTGAAATGCCATAAAGCCTAAAATTCTTTGAGCAATTAGCATTATGCAAATACAATGGGGCAGATCTCTTCCTTCACACATACTTGGCAATTTTATTGGAAAGCATTAGCCATTTACTACCATAACACTGAAAGGCTGCTCCCTGGGTATGCTGGGATTTACAGTTCTCCCAGCTGTCCAGCCACATATCACCAAACCCCAGAAGTCCTGACCATTCCTTCATCTATGACAGTGAGTAGTTTTCCCAGCACTGATATAGCAGCGCGGATCAACTCTGCATATAATTGAGCTGCATTTGGTCCCTGGGCCTGACCTTCCCAGTCCTTTAGGGGGATGGGCTTTTAACATAACATTTGTTATGAATAAATTGAACTCTTATAGCCATTTATTAAATTACAGGTGCACATTTTAATTTCTTAGAATAACCATATACACAAGTCTGTACTGAGCCATTTCCATTATCATGTCACTATAAAAAGTCACAGGCAAGAGTGTAATTCTAAAATATGAGAAAAATGTGAGGAAATTAGAAACGTACCTTCACTTTGCTGTGTGATTCTTGTCTGGAGATCTGCAGAAAACAAACATACGATTCCGCTTAATATCTTCCAATTCAGTTAAACATATAAAATGTAAGTAATACACAAAGGTGAATGTGCTTACCTGCTACAGCGCCAAAAGCTAATGACCCACTCATCTGTAAAGCTTGTTGAGCAGCAGGGGGAATCTGAAGGCCCGTTCCTGCCATAGAAGAGATTTACAAACCGATTACTATTGAGCGGTTAAACCCCTCTAGCATTTTGTCCGAACCACAAAGTTTTAAATGCTGCAGTAAGGTGCGATCGCAGCAGAGCACAATGTACTCTGCTCAAAATTCCCACCCTGCACCCTCGGTCCATGTTGGGGTGTCATCATTGACACCGGCGACGTGGAATGGAGACCAACGCCCCATTAACATGGGAGGTCTATTGCGCCCCCCCCCCCTTCGTCATCACCGTGACCAGGGCAGGCCGGAAAGTCTCCATATCGACGCAGCTTTCGCGGCATGTGAGCCGGTCATGCGATCCTGCCTCACCTGGGTTCATTATGACCACTAGGGAGGTTAAAGTCCAAGCAACGTCCACTAAATATAGAATTTTCATACCTTCTGCCAGCCTTGCCATAAGCTGAAGTCTACCAGTAGTTCCAAGGTCTATTCCTGTTCTTTCAAGCTCATCGCTATCCAAAAATGAACTGGCGTTCGAGGCATCAGTACGCTCTGTCACATGACCGACCTTCATAGGACGTCCAGCCAGCTCAAAGCCATTCAACTGCTCTAAAGCTTTTTTGGCACATTCGGAATCTGAGAACTGCAAACCAAAAAGGATAATTTTAGTCTTTTTCACTACATTTCTTCCATTACTAGTTGTAATGAATTTGGAACTTACAGTAATAAAACCATATCCCTTGGAGCGTCCAGTCTCGCTGTCCATCATAAGCTGGATACTCTCAATCTATATTGGGGACATGACATAAAAAAGAGTGAACACCAAGTGACACAAATCAGGATAGCAGCGAAGAGAGCAATAACGACCGATACTTACTCTACCAAATGGTTCAAATATTCCACGCAGCATGTCTTCTGTTATGTTAAAGTGCAGTGACCCAACATATAACCTCATTGGTCCCGCAGTGCCCTTCTGTAAATTATTGGCCATAGCAGCAGCTCTATTCTTTTCTGCCTGTGAAAAGGAATATAAAAAGGTTAAGGTATAACCTCATGAAGGAGTAAACACTTATGTTTACCCCACAAAAAAGATTTTGCTCTCTTATTTGTTTTCCATAAATATTTTTTATTTTTATTGGACAGCATGTCTGAAACAAAACAAAATAATCATGCACAACCCAAAGTCCCCAATAAATTAGCACTGGTTACAAGGACCTTTTCACCTGCTAGTAACAAATGCTTCAGTAATAAAGCCTAAAACAACCTTCCCATTCCACCCGCTGCCCACACATCCCCCTTGGTTAAGTCCACAGCCCATCTAGGGAGCCCGGATGCAAACACTAAACCTACCAGGCCGATTAGCTTTCAGCTACATTAGTAGTATTCGCTTCTCTAGGTGAGCGCTGGTCATATCCAGCCATGGAGAAGAACATTAAGACATTTCAAACAGTTGTCAGGAACACAGTCCATTAGCAGGGACAAGTCTAGAACACACTGCACTGGTACAAAGATTGAGACTATGCCATCTCTTGTATGATATGTCCCCAGCTATCGGAAGGGTTGGCCCACGTCAGAGTCCAGCCTTTCTGCAAGAAGGGGAATATTCTGGCACCGGAATGAGACCCCAGAGTCAGAGAAAGACCAAGGAGACACTTAACAGTGCGGTTAGATTTTGATTTCTAATGAAACTTACCTGAGAAGCTTGGACTATAATAGGAACACCCAAGACTCTCTGTCCTGTTAAGCCAATGGCTAAAGGTACGGAACTGACATCAACAAACTCCACATAAGCAATGCCTTTAGAGCGCCTGGAATTGCGGTCTGAAATCATTCGTACATCTCGGACCTAAGAAAAGATTAGATTTTTTATGATGAACGTATTGCTAAAGCACAAGTAATCCATAAAAATCACCAATGTCGTTTTTGTTCATTTAACACAAAATAAGCCACAACCCACCTTTCCTACAGTGGAGAAAAACTCTTCAAGATCTCTGGGCCGAATTCTGGCCGCTAGCTGCATGCAAAATACCGTACGGGCATCTCTCTCTTCTGGTGTGAGGTTATCAATTGGTTCTCTAAATGGGGGGGAAAAAAAAAGCAAAGAAACTCAACAACGGGAAAGCACAGTTTTAACAAGATTTATTGCTGGAGTGTTCAGGTGTATGTACTCACTGTATACCCACAGATGTTAAAGCAGACCTACCACCTCTATATCTGCTTCCTATTATCGGCACCAGAAGTGCTACGTCCTTCAGCTCTTTAAAAAAAGCCCTAAAACCCACCTCTTCAGTATCTCCTAACCCCTATCCTATCTTCTCACCCCTAAAAATCACAACCATGCCAGTAACACACCCCACCTATTGTATACTCTGTTCCCAAACCAATTAGATTGTAAGCCCGTCCGAGCAGGGTCCTGTGTTCTCCTGAGTTGTGTATCAACTCTATTTTACTTACAGCACTGCGTAATATGTTGGCACTATATAAGTAAATGATAATAAAATAATATTGCTGAACAGAGGTGGTAAAAAAAAAAAAAAACACGCCAGTGACTTTGCTCTGTTGCAGACTATTTTAGGGACTTCGGAAGATATATGTCAGCAGTGACATCTACTTTCCCAAATCTTTTACCCAGCAGCCAACCAGATCTAAATCCAGTGATACCCGAGGAGTGGAGAGTCATCAGATTCAGACCTGGATTGGTGAAGGGAGCGTGACCTTAAGTCTGCTCTATTTAACATTCTTGAAGACAAGACACTTCAGGAACGGTGGTGCAGGAACAAATTAGAGGGAAAGGGAATAGGATTTTTTATATACAGGGATGGGTTTTCCAGGATGAAGCAATGTGTATAAATGTTTTGGGTTTTTTTAACGTTTAAAACGCTTTAACTGCAGGATTGATGTCCCATTTACATATGCAGAGAAACTGACTCCTTTACTGCACAAAGGAACATCTTGCAGATAAAAGAACAAACTTCCATCCTTCCATCAACTCTCAGCCTCAATTCTTTAACCTCCCTGGCAATATGCCCAAAGCCAGTATGGGCAGTTACAAACTGCTCATTTACCAGGGACACACACTGGTGTCTTGCAAGCCAGCGGCAATTCCGCATCAATGAGGGCTCGCTGATTGCATCCAGCCATGTGTCTGACACCAAAGGGGTGATGCCATAGACATCAATGTTAACCTCAAATGTTTGAGGCGAACCCAGTTCGTTCGCTGTTTGGGTTCGTCCCAAAACGCTAGGTGACCAGGGATCGGTAGAACCAGATATATTCACAGAAAGCTGCAGCTGGTTCTCTAAATCGCAGCATTTCTGGGGTTGCGGGACCGTCCGGTTTACGTCAGTGACACCGATGGGGCGGGGAGGGAGGCCGCGCCAGAGACCTCCATTCTGCCTGTACGGGTTAACGATCACCCATACAGGCAGAATGCTAGGGAGGTTAAGGGAGGCAGCACGGCTTTTTCCTGCCCACATAGCATACGTATCCATGCACCAGAAAAAAATGGTGTGAAAAGCTTGTAACGCCCAAAAGGTTAATAGAATGTTCTTGACAATGGACAATACCCATAAAAGTGTAAAGATATCGAAATCCAGTATTTCATTCTTGAAACACGTGACAGTCATATTAGTGTCCTTGAGCATCCTTAAACATGTTCTTTCCACCGGCATGTCAAAATTTTCCATTACATACATAATCATTTTGAAATGTTAAACCAACTTACCTCACAGGACTACGTTCTCTCTTTTGAGGACTTTTGCTTTTGGACTTGCGCCTAAAAATAAAGAAAATTAATAGGTGTACTTACACACTTCCAAGGTATACACACACTCAAAATACAGGCATATACCAACCTTAGTTTCACACTGTGTGGTGGTACTCCCATCTTTCCACGCATTGGGCCACCACCGCCTCCTCCTCCTCCTCCAAATTTAGGACCAGAGCTAATGAGAGGGGGGGACAAAATGACTGTTATTTTCCTGTAGTGAATTTTAAAGTTACTGTATATAGTTGAATATAAGCCAAAAGAAAGGTTATCAAAAAATGAAATTTGCCACGAATTTCATTTATTGACCCGAATATAAGCCATTTTGTAGGTGGACTTCATGAGTGAATTGCAAACCCCCCCGACATGCCATCATCACATTTGCTGGAGATGTAGAAAAGGGTTGTGGGAACATTAAAACATTTTTTTTTATGTAGACTTAATTTCAACTTATTTTGTGCAATGTTTACAATGTTCCCACAGCCATCCTCTACATCTCCAGCAATTTCGGTGATAATATCATGTTCAGGGGTTTTGTAATTAACTTACAAATCTGCTGAATTAAAGAACATCTAACAAAAGTACAAAAACTGTGCGTTTCTGCTGCACTTCCCCCCCTAGGCTTATACTTTGATCATTCAGTTTTCCCAGATCCCCCCCCCCCCCCCCCCCCCCCCTTATACTTGAGTATATACGGTACTTTCAAATTTAAAAAGGAATTCTGGTTAATAAACCGGATAATAAATATAACATGTGGTTTGTTTTTATGTCAAAGTCCTGCTAGTTGCAGTTAAAATCAATAGCTGCCAAGGCTGATTAGAGTTCAAAGTTCATCAATGTCATAAAAATTGCATAAATCCCAATACAGGAAACTACAAAACATTAGCAAATGCCTTTTTACATGCCTAGTCCTAGGGCTGCACACATTCCACATTGGGATGCATTTTAAGACTCCACTTACTATGGGCTCCTGTAACGACCCCGGAACCTGCGCTCTCTACTTCTAGAGCGGCTCTTTCGGCGTTCCTTACTGCGGCTACGTTTCTTCTCGCGGCTTCGGCTTCTTTTTCTCTCCCGCTCCTTACTATGCTTGCGGGTCTTGCTTCGGCTGCGTTTCCGCTCGCGGCTTCGGCTCCTGCTTTTGCTCTTCTTTTTCCTTTAAAATCAGGAAAAGTTAAATTCAAGTATTTGTGACAGGTCAACAGAAGCATCGCAGCAGTCCACTTTAAATCTTTGTGACATTAAACAGTCTCACTGCAAGGTAAACCTCTCACTCCCCACAGTCTTGCCATGTTGTGAAC
This sequence comes from Ptychadena robeensis, assembly GCA_036250615.1. Taxonomy (NCBI): domain Eukaryota; kingdom Metazoa; phylum Chordata; class Amphibia; order Anura; family Ptychadenidae; genus Ptychadena; species Ptychadena robeensis. Next base: position 49,926,111 of record CM070042.1, on the reverse strand, counting down.
ATGAGCATTGACTGAACCTTTGCCAACAGTGAAGCACATTGTTAATGGGGTTTTAAGGTTTTTAATGCCCGACTTAAATATCGGACAGCCTAAATTCACCTAAATATTAACCCTCTGGTATAAAAAGTGTAAAGATTACCAACAATGACACCAGGGAGGTGAGGACTTTAACACCTTTGCCTGGCAGATGCATGGGCAACCTGCAACACTTATGTCTGTACTTATGACCCCATGTTGGACACCACAGGACCTAAGGGTAAAGTGAACCCTAGTGTGTCCAGCTCTAAGAAAATGTAAATCAGGCATTTGACATGTCATTAAATCCCTGATCTATCATCTTTACTTTGGATGGGGGCTGAGGGTCCAGGGATTGGTTGCCAAAGGTGGTGCGCATCTATTTGCAGAAAGATCATTGAACCATCCTTTGGCAATGAATTGCACCCGTGTATGGCCAAGCTCAATGCTTTTAGCTTAGGAGACACAATTGTGATTACTGCCAAGGTTTAAAGCACATGTAGCTGCATTAGTAAAGACTGATGTGGGAAGAAAAAAAAGTACAGTCCAGAAGAACAGGAGATAAATATCAAATCCAAGGCATATCTTTCTTTAAATTGTAATAACAGCGCAAGTCACTTTGCTTTACATTAAAAAACGAAACTCCTAATTTGGGCTACAAACACCTTAGCTCCATTACATAGGTGTTTATAAAAGGTAAGTGGTTATTTAGTTTAGATTTCATTTCAGTGAATAGGTTACATATAGTAAACACAGGCCAAAAAGGCCTCCCTAACCTACTGCTAATGGCACCCTTTCGCGATCGCACATTAAATGCCTCCACAATTCCCTGCCCCCCAGGAGGTGCTAAATGCATCCCCAGCTACGCTGGAGGTGTGCTCTAAAAAAGCAACACTCCTCCATTAAAATGGAGATCAATGGCACCACCTACAAATTTGGAGAGCGTCCTAGTAAAACAGTTAGGTTTAGTTTTTTTTATGAATAGCAAATTGACTTGTGCTGTTATTATAAAAAAAAAAAAAAATATTAAAACCTAATATTACAATTATAAATAATAAATATAAATAAGGACATGCCTTTGATAAACAAAAAACAATTTAAAAGTACTTACTTCTTGCTACGCTCTTCATGTCCATTGGCACTGTTCAATTTGTTCTCGTCCTAAGCAAGGTTGATAGAAGAACATCATGAGGGCGAGGAGGAAATAGTTCAAGTGGGTAAAGGGGTAAAGGGAATTGGAATGAGAGAATAAAAAATATTTAATGACTAAGTAACTAATACTGTGTGTGGAAGGCTACAAAAAAAGATATACATGGAAAAATTACTTTGAAACAATCCACTGTAATGTAAAAAATAAAAAAAAGTGGATTTAGACTAAAAAAATTTAAAAAAACTAGTGCAAATTGTTTTAGTAGTTGTAATTAATTCATGTGGTTTGAGCATCCTGTGACTGTAAAATGCAAGTTTTGTCTAAATGTGAAAGAAAGTACTGGTTTAAGCACAATGGTTGGGTGCTATGGTCCTTGTGATGAGTACCAAGGCTATCGCTTTGCCTAAGCCCCAAGTGGCCACGCTAGCAGCAACCACTATCCAATTTCCTGTGACCGATGCCATTCCTGAGATCTTCGCCCATTTTCGATGGAGGGTTGGGACTGTAAGAGCTTGATGCCACCTCTGTCACACATCTCGCCCTGAAGCAAACAGGGATTCACACTGCTTTAGTAACGTCGACTCCCAAGAAATATCAGTAAATATGCACCTTTCCACCCTACACATTGCCCTAAAGCCATAACCTGCCATTATGGAAACGACCCTGACTAAGGCTTTTTAAAGCCAAAGCATTAAGTTCATGGGTCAATTAAAAACTAACAATACAGAAATACTGGATTAGCTAGTCAAACAGACATTGGTGGTAAAACAAACCACAATAGGGATTCAAACAAAAGCTAGTGTTGAAATACTACACACTATATACAATAAGAGCAAACATTAAACTGGGGGTTTCCAGCACTTTAGCATGCAAATAGTTCAAACGCCCAGCAAAGATAATGAGGACATTTGCATCTCCAAGACAGGAGATTTGCATTTCTATACAAGTTACTGCTAAGACAGTTTGAATCCCGTCTTTATAAAAGGACTTTGCTGAACGTAAGGTTCAGGGCAGCATAACAGCCGTGTACAACTATGACAGAAAAATAAAAAGACAGATGATGAAATGTGGGAGGGGGAAATCCAAAATTCTGGTCACATTTTATTCTCTTACTCACAGGCTGTATGCGTCCCGGTTTCAAAACTTTTCACCAGTTATTTTTTTCTTTAATATAAATTAAAAAACATATGATTACAACTTAAAAAAATAAAAAACGTGCAGAGATATAATTCTGCTTGAACTGTCCTGCTTCTTGGCTGGTGAAAGTGGATATTTCTTGGAACCCCAATTTTCCCATACACCACTGCATTCACCTTGTCGCTATGCCAAACCGAGGCTCGGCAGTTCATAGGCAAGTCTTTTTACCTAGGGGACCACGGTACAGCGATACGTCACTCAATTACTACCTTATGATTGACAGTTCACACTGGAATCAAAGGTGAATTCATGGGAGTAGAGGTGATATATCGTTAGGCAAGTCTACAAAAAGAGATAGATGGGCATTTATTTATCACGCTGAAGTCAAACTACTGCACATAATTATCACATTCACAGAAAATATTTACTTTCAAGTTATGCAACATCTCCAAGGGATAAGTCACGAGATCTCCAGGGGTGTTAGTTTACATTTCTGCAGTCGTTTTAAAAAGGACTATTTTCTGAATACTAATAGTTATAGTTGATTATTCTCACCTTCCTGTAAGGAGCTTCCAGCATAGCTTCTATATCAATGTCATCAGCCATTTTGATTGTTCTGAAAAGAAACAGAATAATTACTAACAAACCCGCATTTGTAGCCAGGGTCCCAACAAGATACCCTTACCCCCCAGGGGATATGCAGATCGCCCTCCACCCATACACAGTATGCATTCTCAGATATACACCAAGCTAGTAAAGTTGGGTTTAC
>CM070042.1:49890526-49900600 GCA_036250615.1 Ptychadena robeensis | reverse complement strand
CCTGGGCATCCAGTCTTGTTGCCCATGCCTAAAACTGTAGCAACCATTTGTGGTTGTGATCATTGTGACTTTTTCAGTAGCTTTAGGGGACCTGACTCAGACAATGGGTCTCCCAAAGGGAGGTGTGGCAGAGGTGTCATCCTCCAGAATACTTTTAGCGTAGGCCCGAGGGCCCACGACCTATATAGTGCGGTGTACCAGAACAAAGGACAACTTTGTAGTGGTACTGGCTTCTATTGTATAACTGCAATGTGTTAAATAATGTGTATATTACTACATATGTATTTGTGTAATTATATGTATATTACTAAATTTACAGCCAATCGCAGTTCTCAGTTGCTTTGAGACCTCCTCTCCAAAGTATGGTGCTAACTTCTAGGTTGGGGCATCTTCTATGGTCAGCATCTACTTCCTGGACTGGACTAAAATAGATCAGAAACAATAACTGACGGGGAAGGACGTGATTGTGGCGAGCTCCACACTGCTACCTAGTACATTACCACTTAACCTACCTTTTGGACTACCCAATCGACTGTTACTTTACTTAGCAATACATTACACTTATGGTCGCCCTCTAGGGTGACCTAGGCTCCCTGTTCTCCGGACTCGCCCTCGGTGTTGCCTGCTCTCTCATGTTCCACCATGGTACCTTACTCCAAATTATCATCCTTTTGTTACCCCCTGATGAAGTCTATTCGACGAAACGTACGTTGGGGTGGCCTGACGTTTACCTTCAAATTCTTCTCATACCAACATTTCCACCATCTTCCTGGACAGGTTGATGAGGATATTATCTGGAGATCCATTAGGCATTGTATTAATACTTACCATCGTACCAAGATTGGAACATCATCACTGTTTTTATGGACATTAAATTATTACTCTTTTTATTCATAATTTATGAGTCATATTACTCTTTGACGCTGTGTTATATATTGAAACCTTTAAAGTCCCCTAGCCTCTGCTGAGTCAGAGGACATTTCCGCTTGGGGGTAGAGTTTTCTTCTCTACACCCTAGGTATTTTCTTGTATAAAATAGATCAGAGATGGGGAAACCTGCTGCACAGATTTACCTCTCACCTTTCTACAAGGATACCATGTGATGGGGATAGTAGACTGTGAAAATGCCTCCCTATGTCTGCCTGGGGGTGGTGGGGGTGGTTGTCAGAGTTCAGCTTTAAAGTGTTGTTTTCAAAGTACAAAAAAATACACTTAAGGCTGCCATACACTGGTCGATGTCCGTGTATGATGGATCAGCCTTCGAGCTCATCTAACATCATTGCGCTGAGCCTGATATCGAAGGAGCTGGAGGCTTGTCCCCATCCAAAGCAATGGACTTCGACTGTGATTTAAGCTAGCCATACACGGGTAAATTCCAGTGCAATCGACCCCCGATCAATCACAGCGTGGTGACATCACCATTCTGTGATTGATCTGGGATCAATTGAATGGAAATCAATGTGCACCACATGGGAACATCGATTCCCATTCAATGGGGACCTCCAGGACACATGTTTCTCCCCAGCCTCTAGCCCGTGTGAATCAGAATTCATTCACATGGGATAGAAGCTGGGAAGAAATTCATTCAGCCTGTTTCTCTCACAGCAGCTTTAGTCGGCTTCAGGAGAGCTGACTCCTCCCCCTTCACATTGAGCCTGGGCGGAGTCAGAGCTGACAGCTGGCTTTTTCTGTCCTTTACATGAAGGTTCTTCTTCATGTAAAGTATTGGTGATTGAACGGGGTTTCCAACATGTTAGGCTCTATTGATCCTGCTCGAAGGACAGCACACACAGGTAGGATTGTAAGCAGATTAGACCGCGCACGTTGATTGATTGTACTCAAATTTTTTTACACATCTACACGTGTGTGCCTAGCTTAACAGTCATGTCCGATATCCCTGTTTTCGAGCGAAACAGGGATGGCTGCATTAGATATGCACCAGATAGAAGTCCATGAGCGCGCACGGCATTTAAAGCAGCCATCGATCTGCCCCATATCTATGCGTGTGTGGGCACCTTATCCTTTCTGGCAGCCATAAATTAAACCCCACCATCCACACTAGAAGTATTTGAGCACCTCCTCCTCCTAATTGATTGTACATCCTATAATGCATTTAGCTCCTTTGCGTACCCCTAGGTCCCTTTTAATAATGTTTGATGAATAAAATTTTGCTTAAACGTTGGTATTTTACACATGCCTCTAGTTTAAGCTTAGGATTACTTTGACTTATTTGTTTGAAAAACTTTATAGGGGTCTTTATCGTATGCTTGGATTTCATGCTTTGATGTTTTTTTTTATGGTCCATTCTCGTTGATCCAAAATTACATTCTGTTTCCAATGACAACCCTTCATGTGAGAGGTACGCGGCGGAGGAATCTGTCAATGACCCATCACGTGTTTTCTTTGACCACTTCAGCGTACCAGCTGCTTCATCGGCTGCCCCACGGAGCTCATTCCAGGTCGCCTTCCTAGCAACCAACACAGGCCAGACACTGCCAACCATCACAACACAAAACTCTAGAAGCCCTCAATGCCAGGAGGATGCTTTCATTGAACGCTTTACAATAGCAAACAATTGCATCTCTTTCAAGCTGAAAGCCATAAGAAGGGTCGATTAGCTTTAGAATAAAGATTCAGTTCAACCAAGTTGCTAAAATCTCATTTTCATTTCAAAAGTTGTTCTCAACAGTTTGTAAATCTGTAGACATGGGTGAAAGATTGCCTGGTCACCCTACCATAAAGATCCTCGTTTCGACCTTCACCGTTATAGCGTGACAATCCACCGATTGTGCTTCTGAGTTGTCATATGACCTTCCAATGGCCATTCTAAAGTGACCCTTCCATACACGTTATACAGGCATGGCCTACAGCAGTGATCCTCAAACTTTTTTTTAGGATTTCTTAAGTGTTAGTCCACTTTTTACAAATGCTTGCGGACTCTTTTTAAATAACTATAATGTGGGCTTCTGTTACCGAAACATTCTACTGTGTTTCCCCATAAATAAGACAGTGTCTTATGTTACTTTTTTCTCCCAAAGATGCCCTACGTCTTATTTTCGGGTATGTTTGATTTTTCCATAAAGAAGAATACTGGGGTATCCGGGGCGGGGATCACTTAAAATGACACGGGATCAGGGTATCAAAAGGGCACAGGAAACTCATTTAAGTAACCCATTCTGAACCTCCTGTGTCATTTTGATTGTCCCCTCTGATCCCATAGGGGTGATTACCATTTTAGTAACCCCCTCTGATCCCCCCTGTCCAGAGTTACAGTACCGTATCTTCGAGGGTGCCTTATTTTCGGGGGATGCCTTATATATCAGCGTGAGGCAAAAATGTAAGGGTGCCTTATTTTCGGTATGACAGATATTTATTCAGAAAATGGCAAATCTTACAGTTCTTTTTAACCAGAGCAAACAATTGGCATTCTGCCTCTACCGTGCAGTTTTAACAGCTTGGTACGGGCGATCGCAGCAGTGTACATAGTACACTGTTTAAAATTGGCACCCTCCACACGACCCTGTACCTGAGGCTGACACCCCTCTATTAACATGGAGATCTGTAGCATGGCCCCCCGCCCCTTCCGCGTCACCGTGACACGGTCGGGACGGTGTCGAAACACCGGAAGTTTCCGGGGATATATCAAGTTCTTCCGATCCCTGCTCACCTATTGTTTGGTACAAACCCAAACAGCGAACAAACTGGGTTTGTCTCAAACTCTAGGAAGCCTAAACTGAAGCTAGCCATACATGTTCTGATAGTTTGATTATAAGTAGGTTCAGCTTGGGCTGATATAAATGGCTGTTTGTTTTGTTACTAGGAGGTGGGAATTTTTTTTTTCTGACCTTGCAAGTTAATTACAACATGGTACCATCCCCACAATCCCTGGAGATATAAAGACTGTGCATGCAAGTTAGGAGGGAGAGGATATTACCCCAGGTTGGGAGCGTTGTGATGTCACTTCCAGGAAAATTACTTATAATGAGTGTATACAGGTAGGAGTTGGGGGGTCTGGGCTTGTCTTGGAGACAGACAAGAGGGTCCTTATGGAAAAAAGGTTGGGAACCACTGCCCTTAAGGACCAGGTAACCCAGTTTTAAGAACCACTGGTCTACAGAAAGATTGGATGTTACCCCAGGGTGAAAGCATTGTGACGTCACTTCTAGAAAAATTTCTTATAACGTGTATGTGGGGTAGGAGTTGGGGGGGGGGGCCGGGCTTGTCGTGGACACAGACAAGGGGGGCCTTATGGAAAAAAGGGTTGGAACCACTGCTCTAGGGGACTGGGTAACTGAGTTTAAGAACCACTGGTCTACATAAAGATGGAGACAGAAGTAGACCATGGGTGGTCACTGGAGAACATTACAGGAGGCCATCAGCACTTAAAAAAACAATACCATCTTAGAATACATGGTCAATGACCAGCCACTGGATGACATGGCAGGCAAGCAAAATTTCAACTAAGTGACCCCTTCGCTGCCCCCCTTAACTGCTCCACGGCATCCCAGTTAAAACCACTGGTGTAAAGAATACACAGCCACTAGAAGATGTGGAAAGCATCTCCCAGACTGATGAGCTTTAACCACCATGTGGCTCAGAGAAAAGACTTGGTGGCCTGAGGCTAAAGGTGTGACTTAATTAAATCACTGTGTGTACTAGAGACCCCCATAGACATGCAACCTTCAATTGACATGCAAAGCATTATGAGCTCACAGATGTTTGTGTGGAATACAATTCAGTTAGCCTTCTAGATTGCTCATTTGTTTATGAATGCTTTACAACTGTAGCTTATGGACAACACACTAGGTGGAGCTGCGATAGTTTTCTATTCCCTGGGTGGAGGGTCAGATAGTGACCGACGCAGAAATATAGGGACTTCTTACTGAAACTGTTGGCTGTCAGTAGTAGACATTGTAAGCCAAGGATCTGGCACCCAGTACAAGCTACTGTACTCATACCCTTACCCATATGTTCTGAAAATAAGGCCCCCTTAAATTTTTGCCTCATGCTGAAATATAAGGCATCCCCCCGAAAAAAGGGCACCCCCGAAGATACGGTACTTTAACTCTAGACAGGGGGGTCAGAGGGGGCAATCAGAATGACACAGGAGGGGTTACTAAAAAGGGAATCCCCCCTCTGAGTCTCCTGTGCCATGTTGATTCCCCCCTCTGATCCCCCCTGTGTCATTTTAAGTGACCCCCCCCCCCCCCACCCTGATACCCCAGTGCCGTATACTTCTTCATGGAACAAGACATCCCCCGAAAATAAGACGTAGGTAATCTTTGGGAGCAAAAATAAATATAAGACACGGTCTTATTTTTGGGGAAACACAGTAATAGACATGCTCATTCAAATATATAGTTTATATAGGAGTATTGAAGGTGCTGGGTCAGCATGAAAGTCCAATTGTTGACAGTTCTGCTTGATGGAGGCTAACAATTAAAGTGATATCAAACTTTGTAAATTGTAAAATTTGGGAATTGTAAACTTTACATCTTCTCTAAGATGTGGAAAATCTTGTTTTGTTTACTTTTCAAAAGCGCACGATTTTCATTTTATTCCTGTTTCAGTGACAGTTAACAATTTTGGATGTTCCCTTAACTTTTTCATTCCAGGAACAGTAATAAACCAGGTCCAATTTTAGACTTTTTAAACATTTTTTTACAAGGTTGCTTGAATGATCCTTAATGAACTCCAGTGGTGGACAACTGAGGTGATATGGAGGGCCACAACAGGCATCCCTAAAGGGCCGCACATAACATTTTCACTCTATATTGACTTGTATAAGCATTTTATAATGAATAATTAATAATGAAATGACAGCAGGCGGAGCTAGAAGACATTATTTTTAATAATTAAATAACAATTTTTTTTAAATGATACTTCAAGCATTAGAGAACATTGAACTGTGGTAGTAGACATTTTGTGTGATATATATCATCAAAGGGTATGTGCCTCTATTCTCAGGCTATGTGCCACAATATATATTATACAATCATCACCCGTTCGTTGGTGGAATAGTGGGAGCATAGGCACTCACCTGTCCCCTGACTCCTCTGGCTGAGTGCGCTGATTGGCGTACGTGAAAGACTTAAGCTAGCCATACACGGCACGGATTCCCTGGCTGATCGATTCAGCACCCGATGGATTCCGGCGATTCCGCCGGCATCCACAGGTGAGAACGATTAGCCAATTAGGGAATCCGATCGTGGCAGCCCACCTTGTACGGCCGGATCCGGGAGGGATTCGTGTCCGATGGATTGCCTCCCGGACCGCAACGCCCCCTGATCAGAGCAGAATCGGACCGAAAAGACCAACAGGTTGGTTCTTCCTCGGATCCGATTCTGTGCCCCTGATCCATCAGATGCGATCGGACGGGCAAGGTGGGCTGCAGGGGATTCCGGCACGATGGATCCGCGTGCACGCGCCCGGAATCCATCGCGCCAGAATCCGGCACGAATCCGTGCCGTGTATGGCAGCCTTTAGAGGGCGCCTGAGCAAATCCCTCTCCTCTCCTCCTCTAAGAAGATGCGTTAGCGTGAAATCGGCGGACAGATAAGTTCCTATGCATTAAGGGTATGTCTCCACTGTGTTCGGGTGCCCGAGAAAGGTAATGTAGATCGCCTCCCCGCCAAGGTATGCGCTTAGTGCGGGGGGACCCGATGGAGGCGATCCACATTACCTGTTTCTAGCTGTTCTCACTCCCTACTGCAGATGCGCTGGATGGAGGTTGACGTACAGCATTACGTTGACCTTCCAAGAATGAAGTGGAGACCTAAACTAACAGTTAGGTTTTGGGCGCCACAAGTGGAGGACCGTAGTGAGCCGCTGAAGAAGGCCCAAAGGGCCACATGCGCCCCCCAGGCTGCAGGTTGGGCACCTAGGATTTAAACAATGAATGAGATGGACTGGGTAGTAATATGATAATTAACCTACCCCTGGCACTTATACCAGCGCAGACAACATGGACAGGGTCTACCTATGGAACTTTCTGAAAAAAAAATTTTCTCCTCTCTATATAATTATTATAATTTACGTATTATACGCGCATATTATACAATTATGGACAATTTTATACGTTTAAATGAACATAATTTGCGTGTATCGTTCCATTTTATTGGCAGCTCTACATTATTATTAGTGTTGAGCTGGAATATTCGAATTGCAAATATATTCGGTGAATATCGGTTATTCGAGAATTGGCAAATATCACGAATATGGTGGCGGATATTCTGCATTGGGATGCTTTTGGGCATGGATTGCGAATACATATTCACAATGCGAAAATAAATAGCACATGTGACCATTCATTTTGAAGGTACTTGCGAGGCAATGCGCTTGCAATTATGTATATTCGCAAATATCGAATCAAATATCAGTAGAAATATTCACGAAATATCAAACACGAATATTGCCTATGCCGGTCATCACTAAATATTACCCAAAATAATTTTTTCGTATCTTACTTCCTTTGGAATAAACTTCCTTTGCTATCGCGCCCGCGTGACTCTGGGAATCCCGATTAATCTGTAAAGTCATGGAATGCTTTCTTTTTTCCTTAAAAATTCTTGGCAATACCCTGAAATAGTTTTCCTGCGGCATTCCGCTCACGTTTTTAGAATGCGGTCTCGTTACCACACGATGTCATGTGATAAGAACGAAACTTTCAGGGTTTTATTTTGTTGTTGGATGGGAAATTTTCTTGAAAAAAGGGATCCAGCGGTAATGTCATGTGCATGGGACTTTCAGAGAGGGACTTTCCTTTAACCTCTCCCTTGCTGGAAGCAGGATGTCAGCGGTGTGGTGTGAAAGGGGTTAATCCCCCCCTCCTTCTTTGTGCTGGGTAATAATGCATGTCCCAGCTCTACAAACCAGTAGATGGGGGAGGATATACTGGGAGTGGAATCGGATTACACATCCTGCCTGGGAAGGGAGAGCCTGACTCAGAGAGAAGGGGGGGGGGGGTAGTTTTGCTATCTCACTTGGTCATATCATTGCTGAAGGATCACGTCTGAATCAAGGGATCTGGGCAATCAACAGGTCCTTGAGGACTTTTCTCTTTCTTTGACTCTGAAGACTTTATTTTCTGGACCATGTGAGGGGGAGACACTTCAAAAAATGGCTGAGAGGTAAGACCAGGCTTAGCTGTGGGTAGACATTCGGTTTCATGGGTATTGGCTGTGTGGCTGATGTTCCACAATGTGACTGTACAAGGGGATTGAGTTAGTAGGACTTCTCTAGAGTTGCACATGAAGGCGGTTGTTGTACTGGCTAGACATGCTGCGATCCAGTACACGGTGGCTGATCTCTCCGCTGCCCACCACTTTACTCAACTTTTAATCTTAACCAAACTCCCAAAGGTCTCGTATGGAATTGGTTGCAGACCACACATTCATGTGTTATTAGTATGGTTGGCTTTTTATTTTGTTGTTTAAGAAACAAGCTGTGAGCGTTGTGAGTTATTGTGGCTGGTGGGCAAAATTTTTTGGGGAATATAACAAATGTTTAAACTTTCTTTGGAGTCTTTTAAGTAAATTTGTGTTTATTGGTTGTAGTTGTACTAGCCTATAGGTGAGTTATTTTAAAAGCAAGGGAAAACATACATACATACATACATACATTGGGTTGTAACCCATGGTAATACAGGTAGTGCTGGCTCTTTGTCAATGTCCTTGACATCAGTCTTCAAAATGGAGAGTTTGGGTAGATGCTTAGATCCCGGTTTGTTTTGCTGACGACCGATCGCAGCGCGGTGATGTCACCATGCTGCTTGTGGTCGCCGGCAAAACGAACCGGAATCAAGATGCGCACCACGTTGATTCTCAGTTGATAGGGAACCTGGTCCCCATACAAAGTACTCAGATGGAACAGTGATTTATCATCTTGGTAGATCCCTGTTTCATTCGTTCCTTGCGCCATTTCCCCCTTTTCGGGTCGATCGCTCACGGTGACTGTGCCACACTGCGTGCGAATCGAGATGTGCGCCACTGACACATCGATTCTTACTTGATACTTTGTATGGGGAACCTGGTCCCCATACAAAGTGTTCAGATCAAACAGGGATTTACCATCTTGGTGTATCCCTGTTCAATTCGTTCCTTACGCTTTTTCCCTATTTTCAGGGTCGGTCGTTCAAGATGGGCAGCCGTCAGTTCCCCAAAGATTTCTCAATGATCTGCGGGAACGAGCACACAGATCGATCCTTGGGGAATGATTACGTTGTATTATAGGTGAGCAAGGGGATGTCCTTTTTGTCAATGTCCTTGACCTTAGTGTGCAATATGGAGATAAGCCGGCCATAGACACTTAGATCCCCGTTCGTTTTGCTGTCGATCAATTGCAGCGCGGTGACGTTGCCATGCTGCTTGCGAGCCAAGATGTGCGCCACTGACCTATTAATTCTCACTCAATACTTTGTATGTGGATCCTGGTCCCCATGCAAAGTATTCAGATTCTTTTCAGGGATTTACCGTCTTGGCGGATCCCTGTTCAATCCCTGGGTCAATCGCTCAAGGTGGGGAGCCATTGATCCCCCAAAGATCGATCTGTGGGAATGCGCACAGAGATCGATCTTTGGGGAATCGAATGGGGTTCTAAGCGTTTAAAAAGTTTGATTTATTTAGCAACCATTAAAGATCATCTTCACACCAGCACATAGGAAAGTTTATTAAAACTCTTGCTGTGTTTTGGCAATGGGGCTGTTCACACTACAGCAATGTAGCTTTCTCTACTACACCAGCGTATTTTACATTGGGTCTATTAGCACAAGTCTATGGAAATAAAAAGTGTAACATAGTTGCTCTGGTCACATATAGGAACTTTTGAATTAAATCGCAAGAGTCTCCATACACCTTTAGATTTCTCTGTCAGATTTCCTTTCGATCTTTTGTTTTACCAAAACCATGTAATATGAGGGACTTTCTAACCCATCAAGTCTACCTGTGTTTAATCGCAGAGGACACGGCACTACATAGTTGTTGGTAGATCTAAAGCTAGCCACACATGGTTCAATTCTGGTTCAATTGATGCTCGATTAGATCGAGGAATTCAATCGTCTAATCAAAAATCGATCTT
>CM070042.1:49840205-49861284 GCA_036250615.1 Ptychadena robeensis | reverse complement strand
TATATACCTTCCAGTCACTATGTATTCTATCAGGGAGGACCCGGCACTACATAGTTGTTGCTAGGAAATTTTATGGAGTGATCTAAAGGTGTATGGGGGGCTTTAAAGCTTACCATCCACCTTCCATTCTCTGTACAATTTCCTACCAACAACTATAGTATGTTGTCAATGGACCTCCCTGATTCAATAGGTTAGGAAGGCCCTCATTTAGAAACAATTTGGTAAAACTAAAGTCGATTGTACTAAAACCCCCATACACACCCTGATCTTCCGTCCGATCGATTAAAAACAATCGATGTTTTCCGATACGAGAATCATTGATCGATTGGACTGTATTTCATTATACCCCTAAATAAAGCAACCAATTATTGTCCGATTTTACCTACTTCAATCGAACATTTTCCATTGATGATATTGTCGGCCTGATCGGAAGTGGAAGGGTTATGGCCGGGATCAGCAGCTTGAGGCACACAGTTGTACCACCGGAATGGGAGTTTTTGGCCAGGGCCAGGTATCTGTGGGTGTCTGTTCTGGGAGTGGAGGGGCTTATTTAAAATTTTTGTAAAAAAAATCTGGGGGTGCCTTTGATGGGGATGGCTAATCATAGGGGAAACAAACAGGGTCTCAACTTCAGTTTAGTTCACATGAATAAAAAAAAAAAAGAGAAATACAGAATGTTAAAACGTATATACATCCGAGCACAACCTGGCAGATGATTTTACTCGCACCACAATGTTTGAAACAGGAAGTAAAAGTATGATAATTAGTTAGATTGGACCTAAATTGGTCGGGTCATAAAAAATACTAGCCGATTGAATACAATTTAGATTGGATCGAGAAAATTTTTCCAAGATGTCCGATCACAGTCCGACCGATTATTCCCAAAAGTTTGATCGAAGTTACTCGGTGGAACCATGTGGGCCTTGACCGAATTTTGGAAGACCGATGCAAACAATCGATTGTTTTTAATCGATCGGACGGAAAATTGGGGCGTGTATGGGGGCCTTAACCTGTAACTGTTACCCAACTCATTCAAAAAGGGGCCAAATGATTTGCTTTTCTTCCTTATGACAATGTGTGTTGTGATAATCTCCAGGCTTTTATCTGGTTTTTCCTCTGTGGACCCTGAGTGAAGTCCTAGCTAATGATTACCTCGTAGAGGGATAGGAACACAGCCCAGTTTTCAGCAGATGGGACACGTTGGGAGTTCAAGGTGCAGCCGACAATTTGAACAGCAGTAACTGTTTACTTTTACAAGGCCAGCTAGAAAAACCGTGTAAACGGCTTGCTGCACTGACAAAAACACCGGCTGCCGCAACCCCACCATCAGTCTCATTTCTAAAACAAACTATAGCAGTATGTAATGGCAAAATAGCAAATGGATTTGTCTGTGCCTAAAATAACAAAATCACATTGCCCCAGTCTAATTTCAGAAGGAGGTCAGCCAGTCTGTGGAAAAAAAATGAATCTGGTTTATGGTGACCACATGTATTTAACTGCCGACGGCATAACATGTTTAATGTGTATATTTGGGCAAAAGAAAAGCAATTCTCCAATACACGCATAATGCTCTATGTATTGGCGTTCATGGAAATACCTGGCTAAAATCACAATGCCTAAGCTTAGTTGAAATCCCAGTCTGTATTGTGATCTCTTACTGGGTCCCCATCTTTTGTTTGAGTCTACACTAAAAACATAAATGGAGGTGACTATAGCAGTGATTCTCAACCTTTCTAATGCGGTGATGCAGGAAATTACGTCGCAAAGTGCCAAGTTAGGAGGGAAGGGGCATTACTCTTCTTCCTAACTTCCCACCCCTCTGGTGGGCATCAGTGCTACTGCTTTCAGTGATCTTGGTGACTGTAATGGCCATTTGACGTCCAAGGGGGTTCCTACCCACAGTTCTTGAGAACCACTGTTCCATAGTCTGATAACTGCAGATCCAAATACTTCGTTGTCATCTTAACCCCCTTGGCAGTGCCAAAAGTGGTGACCCCGAGCAACTTTCAGGGTGGTCTACCTTATCCACACGCATCTCTTGTGTGCCTGGTGTCATCAATCGGATAACCAGCATCCCTTTGTGCCCCCTGATGCCCCATTTACCTCCTGTTGCACTTTACATTTCATTGTAATCTAGCCTGATTTTGCATACTTCCTCATCCCCCTTCACATCCCCGGTGTCATCATTGATGCCGGCGATGTGCTGGAACAAAGCGACCTACTTAAAAAAGAGGTCAATGGTGATGCCCCCTCTCCATCCATCAAATAATTATCATTTATTTATATAGCGCCAACATATCACGCAGCACTGTACAATACATTAGAGGGGAGATACAACACAATATAGTACACATAGGTGCAGGTTATGACACAGGAGGAGGGTCGGGCTTACAATGTAATAGGTTGGGCAACAGAGTATACAATATGTCAAGTGGGACCCAGAAAGTTTGGCGGGTCTGCCGATACAGAGAAATGCCATGGGCTCCCTCTGGACATGTGAATATGTCTGAGGTTGGCTCTGGTTTAGTATTGTTGGTTACCCAACTCCTCACCCCGAGTTAACTCGGGCTAACTGCCCAGAAGATTAATGATGCTGGGGACGTGGGGCAGAAGCACATTGCGGGGTGTGACCTGCCAGGAAACCATATTTTTTTTTTTTTTTACTAAACTGCCGTGGAGGTACAAATATAAAATGGTGCACTAGTTTTACTTTTTTAGCCCGTGCATAACTCCAAAACTCCAAATAGCAGAACAGGTTTCCTGCACTAAGTCAGCCAACATAAAGTGCATGTAAACATGGTTCTCCCAACCATGTTTACATGCGCTTTATGTTGGCTGACTTAGTGCAGGAAACCTGTTCTGCTATTTGGAGACCTCGTGATCTTGATATCTGGATTCATGTCCTGAACTTTATTCACACCCAACACAGGTAAATGTCTACGTATTGGAAAGATTTATCTCACCCATACATTAATTTTTAACAAAGTGTATGGTTTGATGCAAACTTGAGGTCATTTGTTACCTGCTCAGGTCTACAAGCTCCTAGGTGACCACAATCCCTTTATAGTTTGACGGTGTGAAATTGCTCAGCTTTATTATTAATCCTCAGAGGCGATTTGTATCACTAGTTTTGTAGTCTGAATGCATTTTTGTGAATTTGCAAGTAGCTTATGAGCTTAACTTAATGGAACCATATATTTTAAGATATACCTATATCCTCCTATTCTTCTCCTTTTGTACTTGTACTAACTAAAACGGCAATTTGACCAAATACATAATTTGTTGACTTGAACCATCAATTTGAGGCTTTAAACCTGGTGTTTGCTCATGGAACAGTGTAGGACATAATGGCCAAACAATAAGTATTCCTCATGTTGTATTATATTTTGCTGATTAATGATCATCACGTTCTTTAGTAACCAGCCTTTTACCGCTTGTGATTTGCATTTTAACGTTGCCATTGAGCAATATGAAAATATGATGGTGCCCTGCTAGACAAAAAGAGAACCTAGTAGAGCTCTGGGTATGTTTTATTTGAACTCATGTGAAATGGCATTACCACGTTCAAGTACCTCTACGCAGTGTGGTCTCACTCTTGATTTATGAGACCCCGAAGATTAGGAGCCTTAAGGAGGTGTCTTAAAGTGCGATTGTGGTTTCACAAATTTATTACCAAGAGCTCTGGTTTAAATCTGCAATTATGCGCCCCAACTGCATTTTTATTCCCTCTGTAATTTATAGGGTGGGCAGCCAAAATGTTTTCCTTATGTTTATTTGACTATTACCTAAGTTTGGTGGAAGAATGACCACAATTTGGTTAGATCGGCAGCTGGTTTGAGTGAAGTTTTGTGAAGTTTTTAGAGTTTAGTTATTTTTTTTTCTACTGTCTCTTTTGAAGAAAAATTTTAAATGATGCTCCTCTTTTGGCAGCCAACATTAGGGGCAAAACTAGTACCCCCCCCCCCCCCCCCCCCCAAAATGTATGTGTCTTGATTTAAAAGGATAATGCATTCCACCAACAAAGTGGACATTGCAACAGGGCATTGATGGAGAATCTCGTTGGTCAGTATGTTAGACAGTCCAATGTACTAAGTTTGTGTTGTACATTAACCAACCTGTATTTATTTATCAACTTCAAATCTTGATGGTATACATTTATTGAAGGGTAATTAATCGACCCCACATTCTGGGTCTTATATGTGGGCGTACCAAGTGGATTTCTTGATCTTGCGCTGCTCCTTTAAGGATGTACAGTATGTAGCTTTCAGTTACATTTGAGATGAGTTGTTCTAATACCTACAGCTGTGTAAGCAACCTTGTTGGGTAGGACCGAATGAGAAAAAAAGGACCTTTCCCTATTAGGATAATGATGTCACAAGTTCTAAGGGATCTCACAGGATAATCCCCTGTCACTAAGCAAGTGGGGGGATGGATGAAGGTGGGCTTCCCATAAATGGCAGAAGGACAACAACTATAAGCTTTAAGCCTTTAGTGCGTGAAGAGGTTTGCCATATGGATGTGAGGTGAACAAATACTCAGTAACGCCAGTGTAGGTATGTTTATCATTATCGCAGAGAAAAACAATTTGTATTGTTCCTAAGCACATTTACAGTAAGAACTAATTTTCTTTATATCGTTTGTGATATTTAATAGTACAAGATTCTTTAGATAAAACTACTTCTACTGACTGTCTGCAATTTTTGTGTTTTCCAGATCAGACTGGGTGGAGATCATCGAGCCACGCTCTCGTGAGCGCATGTACGTAAACTTGACCACTGGGGAATGTGGTTGGGAGCCTCCTTTAGATGTCCAAGTTCGCCAGTGTGATGAGAACCAGTGGTGGGAACTGTATGACCAACAGAGCAATCGCTTCTATTACTTTAATGCCTTGAGTAACCAGACGGTATGGCATCGTCCGCCTCAATGTGATGTTGTACCCTTGGCTAAGTTGCAATCCATGAAACGCGCGTCCCAACCCAACCTTGTATTGCGTACGAGTCAAGATCGGATGTCTCATAGGGGCAGCACAAGCAGCGATGGAGCCAACATTCCAGTTGAAGTCCTCATGCTCCAAGATGTGGAGTATGGAAAGGATGAAAATAAGCGGAGGGGAGGAAGTATGGACAGCAGGAAGGACTCTGTGAGGTGAGCCATTCTGCATGTGTAATATATATTTGTACTGTGTACATGAATGGACTGTGATCAGTCATCAGAAAATAAATGTTGGATAGTCTTTGGTAAAGTACCCTGCGATACAGACATACCACTAGGGAGGTTAAGCCATGTCATTTGGGCAGTATTGGCTCAGACATGCTACAAAGTACAATAGGTAAAAAAAATTCACATTATTTTGCAAATCGGTCCCTAACCCCACCGCAAAGGTTAGGGGGCATTGACATGGGCATCTGGAAACGTCGTGTTTCCAGCCCCAGACGCCTGTAAACCGCTTAAGCAGGAAAGGCAGGACATTGTGTCTCCCGGTCATTGATAGAATGGTTCTATAAGGTAAGTGTGAATACTGCCATAAGGTGCTTGTTAATGTCAAGCAGGTGCTGAAAAAGAGCTTAACTTACCTGAGCCTGAGCTCCATCTTTGAGCTGTTTCTGTGGGTGGTCCTTAGTACCCTCCCTCTACAATGCAGAACCAAAGAAAAAAGCATCACATCAGATGATGCTGGGGGAGGAAGCTTGGGTTACTTAATCTCTTCTTTTGAATGCCCTTCCCAGACCTTAGCAAACATTTAACACTTGAAGTAGGCTGAAGAACCCACCACAGTGCTAAGTAAAAATGTTTCCCTTGAGTCCAGCTTAAAAATAATGTATTTGACCTGGCAAAAAAAGTAAAACTTTTATGTATGACCTCCCTAGTATTAGACACTTTAATGTAGATATTTCGAGTGAGGGTGGTCATTGGGATGTTTCCGAAGCAGCTGCTCATTAGATTTCATTATATAACCATTATTTTGGAGATGAGATAAGCTGTTGATTCATTGCTCTAAACTGGGACACATTTGTACATTTTAACCATGTGACTTCACAACAAGTGTAGATTGTAGAGTGAAGTCTGATTTTCATACCATTTTCCCTTTAATAACATGGATGAGACATTACCTGGCTCTTCCTTTGATGTCTTGGAAGAAAACCTTCCCAGCCTACCACTGCCGCTGGTGCCAGCAATCACAAGCACACGCTGGGACTTGTCCTTCAAGACTTGGCAAACACGGCTCCGAAAAAATAGTTTGTTCACAGCAGATTGGCAAATGAGATGTGATAATGACACCTTTTATGGCTAACAGATGTGTGATGCTTTCCCAGCTGCAATCCAGTCTGAACTGTGCTGGCAGAGCACGGCCTCTGATCCCCACTATACTGGGGTAGTCTATTTTTATTTCTGTAATATTTTAGACACCCGAATCCTCACGTCAGCTGCTGGCCCGTGCCTTCCTGGCCTAACTTAAAGGGAAAATATGCTTTCAGCAAATGTGTGTTTACTATAATATAAGCGGTAGTGTGACTTTTCACACATGTTTTCATCACTACATATAAAAAAAGTTTCCGATTTTGCCAATACTGGATATTTTTGTGTATCCTTCTCAAGTCATTTTATTAATAAGATAAAATCTAGGTTCTTGGCACTATGCAATCGGGAAAGAAAGACTTGTCTGGCATATGCCAAACCCAGACTTAAGGCCCCTACACACCGACAGATGAGCTGGGGAGAGCAATGTGATGACGTCATCACACTGCTCTCCATGGATCGGAGTATGGGCGGGAACCCTTTGTGTGACGGCTGTTAGTTTGAATGGGGACGCCGTACCCCATTGAAACTAATGGCACCAGCCAGAGATTTACAGACATGTCCGTTCTCTGGCCGACCAAGCCCTGTCGCCCTATGTGGGCACCCATGATCCGCTGCCGATTTTGCAGATGACCAACAGCCGTGAGCGTGCACGCACATTGGTCAGCGGCAAAATTGGCCGTGGCACATTATGGGACACTTATTCTTTGCCTAGCCAAGTGTACTAGAAAGTAATATTGGTATGGTCAAGCAAACGTTACCAGCATGTTCGATTACTTTTAGGTTAATCATACCAGGTGTGCTGGAATCGATTTCCATACGATCGACTTTAAAAAAAAAAAAAAAACATCATTGTAAGTCGATCGAGCGGAAATATTGAACAGTGTATGGCTAGCTTTAGGTTTGACCCTTTCAATTCCAGTAAAATGAACTTTGAAGTGTTCAGAATAGCTAAAAACTTAAGAGTTTCCATATTTGAAACACGTTCGAGATGGCCCATTCTATTTCCAACATCATTTGGCACCAGAAATAAAAGTCTATGAAGACCTGGATGAACTAGTGTTGAGGAACAAGCAACAATACTTGACCTTGGCTTCATAGAGCATTGATGGCTTTAATTATAACCAGGAGTGCACATAAGTTTTTAGAGAGCTTCTCAGATGAGAACCAGGAGATGGTGTTTGGTACTCACCCCATATGTAGGGTGGTCTTCCTCACAGTCTCCCTCACTGTCCTCTGCGTCAGCCTCCTGCATGGTAGATTCGGCTGCAGATGGACCTCCCTGTTCCTGATTGATCCACCGATTAGCTGTCTCTGTTCACCAGCTGGCTTTAGGTCACATGTAACTCTCACAGTACAACACTGTTTGAACCCCTAGATCTCATACTTCAGTAGTGCAACTCTGAAACTTTCTGACTTAGTAAATAACCCCTGAGACTGCCTGCAGTCCAAATGTCACCCTTTCATAGTCATATTCCAGCTGTCACACAGTGCTTTTCTCTTGTCAGATTTACCCTTACATGTATCTGCTCTGACTTTCATCCCCCAGATCTCCAACACCCTTAGAAGTTCAATCTATTTTGGATTAGTAATTTACATTCCCAATTTCACCCCCCTAACTGCAACCTTTCATAGTTATTCATGTTTCCCTGCAGTTTTCCAACTGACATAAATTGTATACATTTAACATTTAGCTGTGGTCGCCCAGACACGGAGCGCCTCCAAGTTGTTGTATGAGCTTTGTAACAATAATGCAGGTACGCATTTTTTGGTTTTGGCCCCTTCTGAGTACCAGAGTACCACTTATGTGCACCCCTGGTTATAACTGAGACTTGAGCCAAACTTTCTCATCCAATATCAGTGCCTGACCTCACCAGTATCCTACTGGAAGAATGGTCAAAAGTTCCATTAGTGGAATCCTTATACTTTTAGAAAGTCTTCTCATAAGAGTTAAAGCTTTTAGAGCTGCAGAAGGGTACGCCATATTAAAACCAATGGATTAAAAATAAGCAGTCATTAATTTTTCATTTGTGTGAATTCCAATCATTATGGCAATAGTTCATGATGCTTGAGATCTTTGTTTTCAGTGTTCAGGCTTAGAGTAGGGTCTCGTACTAGTCTATGGTGGACGCCCCCATTGTGGTGCAATGGCTTTTACCCTTGTGCAAAGGGTTGATCTAAAATTGCCCAACCTAGTGGTTGCTAAAATGCCCCCAACAGGGGTTCAATGATGGGGTGATAGTGGGCTACATCTTGGACAAAACAAGCTAGTCTTGCTAATCCTTCTGTGGTTTTAGTCTTTGGGAGGAAAATTTTAAATTAATGGAAGAGTGGCCTATTCATTCCGCAGCTTGATGGATAGATATTCAGTGAATGGACAGGCAGGAAGGACTGAAGGGTGTGAACAATTCTCCGGTTCCTCTTCTTCAGACTGGTATGTGGCAGCCTACTTTTTCACGCTTGTATATGCATACTGTTGGCTTCCTTCACTTGCACACCCATATATCAGGGTTGGCAGAGGGACAGAAAGAAAACTGGCTGAACAGAGCAGCTGTTCCAGGATTCCGTGCAGTCAGCAGATCAAGGCGTGTGTTTCGTTCTCCCTGCGTACAATAGATTCTTTCATGAACAGCTTATAAAGTCCAGAGAGTGAGAGGACAGACATCTGCACTATTGTCTTCTCTGGAACTACCAAGGAAACTTTAAGATGTTTCTCAGATGCCATCACTACTGTCTACAGTAGCCTCAAAGAGACTCTGTCACCAGACAAATTGCAAATAAATGTCTTTGTTGTTGAGGTTAAGCCTATCCAAAAGTTTTCAGATCCCTCACTTTCTTTCCTTTTGTGACACCCTCAAACAAAGGATACACTGCAAGGGCATTACCAGGATCCTACAGGACTTGGGGCCTTGCACAGTGGTCCTTTTTATTGTACTGCTGGTATTTTTCAGAATGTTGCTGTCTCTATTTGACCAGCCAAAATAGGTTCATCCCTTCCTCCTCTAGTTAGAGCATTATCTGTGCTCCCTACAGGTGCAAAAAGTAAATCCTGGCAGGGGTGGTTCCTTGGAATATTGGTCCCACTGCTGGAGAGCTCAAGGGGGCTTCAGTAGAATAATAATCGTTTCATCTATTTGTCTGCATGGCTTGCTCCCCATTGTTTTGGTCTTTCAATATGTTAGGACAGACATGGACAAACTACTGCCTGGGGGCCATTTCTGGCCCATTTAATGTTTTGGTCCGGCCCATTGTCACCTTGGTGATAAGACACTTCGGCTCCCCTCTGCTCGTTCCCTGCAGTGAGCAAAAAATATGCCGTAACTTGGCTGTGGGTTGCCTTTAGGCATTATCTCCACTAATTGCCAGTGACAGAACTTATGGGAGCCAGAGCATCTAAAGGTTATTTAACCTCCCAAATGTTTAGCCCAAATGTAGCTCGGGGTAATTTTGCTTTCCCCCACAAACTCACCCCGAGCTACGTTCAGGGATACCCACCTGACCCCACCTGCGGGGAATCTGAGTATCGAAGGGCATGCCAATCTCTTACGGGTCCGCCTCTTCCGCATCATCAGTGATGCTGGAGAGGCTTTTTCAGCACACCCCGATGATGCCAGGGATGTGTGGAGGTAGTGTGCCACAGGCCAAATACTCAGTGTGATTGGCACATTTGGTTATATATATATATATATATATATATATATATATATATATATATATATATATATATATATATATATATATATATATATATATATATATATATATATATATATATATTTAAAAAACAATTACAATGTACTCTATTTCAATTTTCCACCCGGTAGCCCTGACCACATGTTCTTGTGATGCCAGGGATGGAAAGACTCGGGACACCCCCTCAATGGTGTGGCCCCCCATTTAAAAAGTTTGCCCACCCCTGGTCTAGAACTTTATAATTTATTTATTTTTTTCATCAAGAAAACCTCAGCTCACTCACTCTTTTGACTTAAACATGTTTAGTACATCAAACAATGAACTTTGACTCTCCAAACACATAAGAGCCTTCAGCTCTGACCCTATTGGACTACATTAACCTGACCTGAGCGATAGGGCGCCATTGTTCGTGTACTAACACACAACACGGAGAGAGCTTTCTTGTCGGAGGACAGAAATAGAGTTGGTTGGTGTCCTAGCAGGGGCGTACAGCAGGTGCTGTTAGTAATTCAGTACAGAGAGCGAGAGATGAATCAGAAGTGGCAGCTGTTATTTTTTTGGTGAAGATGCCATGTTGGACTTGTCTGCAATCTGCATTAC
The DNA here is from genome assembly GCA_036250615.1 of Ptychadena robeensis. Taxonomy (NCBI): domain Eukaryota; kingdom Metazoa; phylum Chordata; class Amphibia; order Anura; family Ptychadenidae; genus Ptychadena; species Ptychadena robeensis. The sequence continues at coordinate 49,850,694 of CM070042.1, read as the reverse complement.
GTGTTTGTGGGATTGAGGGACCATATGTTTGTGTAGGGAATGGAAATGAAATGACCTCTCATGTGACTAATAGCATTTCATCACTCGAGTCTATGTTCTCTGTAAGTTCTGCTTTTTTTTTTTTTGTCGCCGGTAAGGTCTGGTAACATGTGATTGATGGCCAGCAGGGAATTTGCTACACACATCAGGTCTCCTATGAGTATCCATAATGCAAACCCTACCTCTCAGGCATGGTCCTAGCCCCCAGGTGCTCGACCTAATTGTTACTGCATAGGGCATAGGAACTCAACTGCGGAATCGAAGGTTATGTGCCCCATCAATATTATCAATGGCTTTGATTATATCTATGAGGCACATAACCTAAATGTGCATTACCACACTACAGTGTTCCCTAATGCTTGAAGTATAATATTAAACACATTTTGTTATTTAAAAAATGAAAAATGTCTTCTAGCTGTGACTGCTGTCATTCTTTTCATTATAAAATGCTTATAAAAGTCAGTATAGATTGAAAATGTTATGTGCGGCCCTTTAGTGATGCTGAGGGCCGCACTTGTGGTCTTCCATATCAACTCAGTTGCCCACCACTGTCCTAGCCTGTCTGGTGCCCTGGGTGATCACCCCTTTTTACCTCTTCCCTGATGTTTGACCTGAGGGGTGGGTGTACCATGGGGGGGTGATAGTGTCAGATGGGGGGAGCTGGTAGTGCTGTCTAATGTAAAATAACAAACATTTTTTTTCCATTGCCCATGATGCTGTCCTGAGAAAACCCCCATGTTGCCCATGCCTAAAGGCCCCCATACTCGTAGCACGTGGGGGCCGTCAGATGAGCTCTGACGCCACCGCGTTGCACTGCATTGCTCAGAGTATCGGTGGGCACCCTTTGTGTGCTGTTAGTTTGGATGGGGACGCCGGTCCCCATGCAAACTAATGGCAACAGCCAGAGATTTATGCATTTATGTCCGTTCTCTGGCTGACCGAGCTTTCCCATGTGGGCTCCTGCGATGTCGCTAAGTGTATGGGGGCCTTAAAACTGCCACTGCTACCGCTTCCAGATCCGGTGGCTTTGGCCATCTGTCCCCTTTAGTTTCAAGGCTTGCACATGGGAGGTGGAGAGCTCGGCTTAAACCAATTAAAGGGAACTTTAGGTTTAACCATAGTTATCCAGGAACCTCTTCAGATATACTGGGAGGAAGTTGTAGTTTATATTATGGAGTGAAGTTCCAGATGTGCCGCATGTGTCCTATATTGTCCTGCAACTTGTGATGTTCCAAAGTACTTTGTTAAAAATCCCACCACAAATCTGCCGCTTCAATCATGAATTATAAATAAAGTGTTTGTGTTTTCCTTGTTATTCATTTTGTGATGTGAAAGATGCAGCCTGTTTGTGTTCCCATCATTTATAGATGTATTTTCCCAACAATGGAAAAGACTTTTACCCCAGTTGGGTCCATTTGAGTGGTCACATGACTCACTTTCAGGGTGACTACGCTGTGGTTTTGGGAGAGCTGTTTTTAGTATTATGACATCACTCTCTCTTTTGTTTTCAAAGAACACTCTAGATAAAATCTAAACACACAGTGAAGTGCATTTTTGTATAAATTAGACGCAAGAGAGACTTGCTCAGTGGTTCCTAAACTTTGGGGAGGAGGGGTGCGAAGGTACTACGAGGGGGCGCTGGCCCTCAATCTACACATGTGTTTGAATGGAGGGGGGGGGGCTCGATAATGTTCCTAAATAGAAAAGGGGGGCCCTGCAAGGAAAGTTTAGGAACCACTGGCCTAGAAACCATGCTCCGACTGGTGAAAGGTAAACAGACAGACACAGCAGCGCCATCTTGTGACCATACAGCCACGGTTTGGAAACAGGCCATTAATGAATATACAGCAATGACGCGTGAGGCCACCTCTCGAGTCCTGTAGGGTTTCCGAATTCCTTGCTTTCTCCTCCATATTTTTACATTTTTTGAATTTCAACAATATTAGCGCCATTTCACACTGTCGTGGGGCTTCATTAAGATTTTTGCCCATTAACTGATGTGGCGAAAAATCTGCATCTCCCATTGTTTAAACTAAAACCCAAGTATTCAGATTAATATGCCATATTGGTACTTTAAGATGAAAAAAGTGGGTTATGCGTTTCCATTTGTGCACACGAAAGGTTTGCCATAACTGAGTAATATGTAATTCGTGAAATATGTAGGTGATCATTGCAGAGCTTTGGTAACATAACATGTGATCAAAGTTGACCCCTCTTAACTCTATTAAAAAGTTGGGCAACAATGTTATCAGAAACTTAGTGGAGAGCTGTTTCTGACTGATGCGTCCTCAGCAGGTCTGAATTCTGAGTGCTGAGGTCAGCAAAGTCATCGTCCACTTCCACTGAACACTCTACTGATGTCATGTCACCAGTATGGGCACAATGGCTCTCCAACACAATGCCCTATGGGATTGGGTTTATCTAACCCTGGAGAAACATGAGGAAGGGGTACTTTTTACTACCGTCAGCCTTCCTTCCTCCAACCTAATTAATCCATATACAATCAATGTCTTATCTAGTTTGCTACATGTATACCTATATAATGTAATTAAGTTGGTCAGAAAATTGCTATTTATTTCATATGTTTTTTTATTATATACAAATTTCCTGCTCATAGGTAGAGCTCAATAGATACGTGTGAACTTTTGTGTTTTTGTTTGTTTTCAGGAAATATTTATGCATCATAGCTTACAAACCTAACAATCCATAGCTTCCTGTTTACACAATCCAGGATCTCATAGAAAAAATATACAAACAGCAATCTGCTATTCATGTGCTGGGCGGCCATCCACAAGTAGATGATTCAAGGGGCCCTTTCACACTAGCTGGGTTGGTGTTGCAGTACCACAGCGTGGCTAGTGTTAACACAAGGTACACAGATTTCCATGGAAAAACCTCTGTACTTTTCACACTAGGCAGTGTTTGCAGTAACGCACAATTCAGTTTTGCAGGTGCGACACTAGCGCCTGCCATACACTTGTACAGGAGACGCAAGCGCAGTGCAAACCCCATGGCTTTTTCCGGTAACAGATGCTGTTAAGGGATGCGGTAGCTGTCAAAAAAAGCCACATTACTCATAGTGTAAAAGGGCCTTTAATGTCTTAAAGATACTACACAAATATTTAAATTTGGAGAGTGCTTGTTGAGTTTTTTTTATTTTTAGCTGATGGCAAGTTGCATCCTTTCTCCACTTTTACTAAACCTCTGTAAAGTTTTTACAGACTGTAAAAGAGTTTCAAATAGGGAAACATATGACACTGACCACTTTACCAAGGTACTAGGCTTTCCCAGCTCTATCACGTTGGCGGGAGGCTCAATCATTCTTTTTCATTAAAGCACTGTAGCCGTAATGCCACCAACCAAAACTTGGCATAAGAAGCTTGGCATAAGTGAAGTACAGTACTGTGGAGTACAGCTGTCTCAAAATTGTAGTTGGTTGATGGACTTGCTGGGCTTAAAATGGGCATCTACAACGAATCCTTTTGAAGAGTTGGGCAGCAATATATGCTGCTACAATAACTGCCAATTGGCCATTCCGTCCCCATCCTTGACGAGTATCGATCTCTTTAATATAAAGTTGGCTATGCACCTTTTAGATTTCTAGATTTCAGATATGCTTTAGATCTACCAATAACTATGTAGTGTCGGGTCCTCTGCGATTGAACACAGGTAGACTTGATGGTTTAGAAAGTCCCTCATATTACAAGGTTTTGGTAAAACAAAAGGAGATCTAAAGGAAATCTGACAGAGAAATCTAAAGGTGTATGGGGACCCTAATACATATGCATGATGATGTAAATGATCCAGGCTTCATGAAATATTCCTCTACCTCAGAAGCATCACCATTGCATTTTATATCCAGCACCCCCTCCCCCCACCTTAGTTCAATAGACAAAGAAGCCAGTATCTCCAATTAATGTTCATTAGAGTTTCAATCAAATATAGATAGATTTTTTTCATTTATTTTTTTTGAAGACTTTCTGTTAAAATATATTTTGGGCAACAAAAAGGTCTTAACCCAATGAAGGTTCTACTTTAGAAAAAGCTTTTTGGAAAAAAAAGTTAGTTCAATAGACAAAGAAGCCAGTATCTCCAACTAATGTTCATTAGAGTTTCAATCAAATATTGATAGACATTTTTTTTTATTTATTTTTTTTGAAGACTTTCTGTTAAAATATTTTTTGGGCAACAAAAAAAAGTCTTAACCCAATGAAGGTTCGTCTTTAGAAGAAACTTTTTGGAAAAAAAATTGAATTAATAACTAAACAAATTTCCCCTCATACATGTAATACTGTTTTTGGAAAAACATAGCTGTACCTTGTTTACTGACCTTTGATTTCAAGCTATTAATATATGTATACAAGTTCATGTCTCTTTATCTTTCAAAACCTTTCTGTGAATTACTTGTCTATCCCTCTGTGACCTTAAAACACCCCATTTTTATGCTTTATTAGATAATCAGTGAAATGGCTCAGTGGGGAAATTAAATCAACAATTCAGTTAAGTAGTAGCTTATTTTTCCTCTGAGACCGGAGGACTAGAAACATGTAGAAGGACATGGAAGATCCCATAAACATGATTCCTGACTGTCCTGATTTACGACCAAATTCTTCTATTGCATTCTCGGCTGGTGCATAGATTTACCATAATCCAAATAGTGTTCTCCTACGCTAAGACCCCTATTAAGAAATGTTTTCCCCCCAACATTCAGATTGTCCTATAAATCCAGATAGAAATCAATGTAGTGAAATTGGATTATAACCTGAATCATCCAAATTATTGAATTTGATTAGCTCACATAAAATTTGTTATGAAGAGAAAAAAACGATTATTGATGGTATAACTAAGAACATGGCTATCACTAATGTCATCCTTTATTTACAGTTTGGGCAATTAGCATGAACAGAGACATTTCTGTTCCAGGGAATAGATGGCCCAATTGTTCTTTAGGTTGATCAGTTTAGTGACGGTAAATGCATTGCCGAGGGAATAACAATGACTTTCAGTTGTTTATTTTCATTTGGTCCCACTGTCATTGGAGGAGGTATGACCATGTCCTCTCCATATTAGGGATAGTTACGGTGCTATGATATAGTGTTGAGCTCGAATATTCGATTTTCGAACATTTAGCTCGAATATCGCTATTTTGCGAATATATCATCGGATATCCGACGCAATCGCGATTCTTCGCGCTTTGATAATCGCAATTTTATAATCGCAATCCATTGCAATGAATGGGATCGCGATTATATAATCGCAATGGCATTTTTTAAAACGGAAATGACAGATATTCTCCCAGTCGAATATCCGAGCACCATTGACTTGCATGCATTGCGCATATTGGATCGCAATTGCGATTTTTAGATCGCAATTCATGTCATAAGTGCAGATATTCGAGATTACGAATATGGAATCGAATATTATGGCGGATATTCGCGAAATTACGCAAATTCGAATATTGCCTAGTCGCTCATCACTACTATGATATGGAGTATGTCTGTGAAGGTTCTAATTCATCCAGGTCATTGTATATCTGTAGTGTTTAATTCAAATCAACTGGACTTGCTGTGTTTTGTTTCTTGAAGACGCTTCACTAGTCATCTGACTCTGAATTGAGAAAGCAAAATGTCTTCAAGAAACAAAACACAGCAAGTCCAGTTGATTTAAATTAAACACTACAGATATATGATATGGAGAAGGGGTGGTCAATGAGATGCTAAAATTTTTACATTGACATGCAAAATGTATGCGGGTGAAGTTGAGCCAATCAGCGCTGTTCTTGATTTGCTTAGTTTGTCTGCATACAGTTGGCATGCTGATGTCAAAATGTAAGCATCTCATTGAGCATTTCTAGTGCATATCATAGCACCGTACTATACTGGTCAAGTAGAGAGTATCAATTCAATGCAATGAAATGACATACCGTATTTTTTAGACCATAAGACGCACCCAAAGCTTTGAAGGGAAAATTAGGGGAAAAAAAACAGATTGCTATTCAGATATCAAGTGAATATACAGAATGTTCCAGCAGAGTAGGCATGACTGGACCATGCAGTATACACTCTATACTTCTCCAGCCAAAAGGCCAGTGCTAGGAGGGAGGTCTTCATTGCAGCAGAGTGTTAGGGCTGAAACCTTATCGTGTGTCTATACACTAGCAGTACCCATTCTCTGAACACACTGACCAACTTATGGAGAGACACATGTTACAATCTGGCACTGAACAACTTACCCATGAGAGCTATTTACATATGGGAGGACATATGCGTTTTTGTCACAATTTATTTTTTATTTCAATGCAGAATGTTAATACACAACTCATGCTATCTAATTGTAAAATGTCTCTCCATAAGTTGGTCAGTGTGTTCAGACACTGGGTACTGCTAGTGCTAATGCAGATATAATCTTTTTGGTAGTGTTTTTTGGGCTTGGCTGGAGGGAATAAAATACATTTCTGCCTCCTGGGATGCAGAGCTATCGCTCTCAGGATGGTTGGGACAAAAAAAATTATTTTACACATTCAGACGCAGGGACACTTTTATATTGATTTTAATGGTAAAAAAATATGGTATTCTCTCTGAGCTGAATTGGCAAAGCAGGTAATATTCAGAATGTACAAAACCAAGTTGGATTTCTTGAAGCATTAACATGTAATTTTGGGGTTACTAATCCCATATAATAAAACCCTTTTCAGTGATATAATTAACAGAACAAGAATATTAAAGAGTTGTGGTATGTGTACGTTTTCAGTCTTCCTGTGTAAACAACTGACCTCAAAACCGTATTGCTTTGCCACCGATTCTGGGCCCCTGAACGATCGGACCTGATCGATTGGACAAGGTGGGCTGCATGCGATTCCGGCACGATCGTTTCACGTGCACGCTCCCGGAATCGATCGTGCTGGAATCCGGTGGGAATCCGACACGTGTATGGGGGCCTTAAGTCTTTGTAACAACTGTGTTTGTGTTGTAGATACACTAGTATCTATAATTTGTAATTATATGCTGATATATGGAGTAGTATTTTTTCAATCCATATGATTGGGCTTCATGCTTTGCAGCACTACACAGTATGGCTATGTTTCCAATTTCGTGTTTGCATCGAGGCGCGATCTATTGGGCATTAGCAACACTTCTGCTGGGAATACAAAAAACGCTGGCATTGTGTGCCCGTTATTTACACGGAAACAGATGAACTTTATGGGCGTTCAAGTCCCTCAAAAAGAACGGTGATTGTTCTTGACAAATGCTGCCAGCACAGCAGACCACTGTACTCCAGACAATGGTTAACACTTTCATTGGACAAGAGGCTGCACAAGGCACAAGCATTCTTTGTAGTGGAAACATTGACTGCCTGCTCTAAAAATAAATTGTCCGGTGCTGGTGAATGGTGCTAATTCTGGAAAGCTTGGGAATGCGGGAGCCCTCAGTCAGGGTATCCATTTCTAAACATAGGGCTAATTAAACTATAACAGATTAGAACATCTTAAGCTCCCCATACACCTTTAGATCTCTCTGTCAGATATCCTTTAGATCTACCGACAACTATGTAGTGCCGGGTCCTCTGCAATAGAACACAGGTAGACTTGAAGGTTTAGAAAGTCCCTCATATTACATGGTTTTGGTAAAACAAAAGGAGATCTAAAGGAAATCTGACAGGAATATCTAAGGGTGTATGGGGGCCATTAATGGAAGCCTAGACCAGCAGAAGTCAATGCTCCAAGACCTGGGTCCATCAATGATTACTGAGGCTCGGTGGGTGTTCTATGTGGTTTATACTTCAATGCTTTTATGTTTTCTTTTCTATGCTGAGAAAACCAAATGGTTGTAGCCAGCACAAAAAGTTTTATGGCGTTGGTGTACGATGGCAACATAGACGCAAGTACTGTATGTTGTCCACTTACTTGAATAGAGATAGAAGCATGACGTCACTTCTGGTAGTTTTCCCTTATTCAGTGAGGGAAACTTGAAAGGTATGATGGGCTTACATGTGACTAATAAATGGCTGCGCCCCGCATCCAACATTCACCACCAAGGCGCTAAAATAAAAATGGGGTAAACTTATCCAGACTATAATAAGTCTGAGTGCATTAAGTTTGTATAAGATGGTCCAAACTTCTGACCTTCAAAAGCTGTGAAGGCTTAAAGCTGAGTATACACTGCTCAATTTTATTCATAGATTTGAGCACAATCGAGCGCCGAGCCATCCAGCCTTTCTTCGAGCAGGATCAATCTATCTTGCTTGAAGGAGAACGGTGTTCCAACGTGTCTAAAAACCCTGTTCGACACCGATCGGTGTATCGGAGGGGCTGGCAGCCGCAGAAGTGCTGCAGCCTAATTTTGGGCCAGCTCTTCCACAGCGCCTTTGCGCGGCAGTCTGACTTCATCAATCTGGAGGAAAGTTGAGCCGTGTGTGCCCGGCTTTAGGCTCCTAGCAGAAGAGCCTTAATATAGTGGAAGGTCTATGTTGGTTGAAATAAAAATCTTAAAATAAAAGTGACGATGGTCAGTTACAATGTGCCCTGGGAAGGGCCGTTTCTAGCATTTTGGGGGCCCTATGTGAAAATTTTGCCTCAGGCCTCTTGTAAGTTGTTGACTGCCCAGTGGAGGGTGGTGGTGGTTGGAGATAGGTATTTGGGGCAGAGAAAATCAATTACTAGCATTAGAGGCCTGTCCATATCACAGTAGGGACAAAAACGGATACCGCCTAATGTTTCTGATTTAGTGCAATTACCTTCTGGGTTATATCTGACATTTCTGGATTTCACTAATAAGGGAATCTTTTGGAAAGGTTATGACCTACAGAACGTATTGCCATAAATGACCATCTTAACCTCCTTAGTGTTCATGACGAGCCCATCTCGTCCAGAGTTTGTGTGAAGAACAAACTCTGGATGAGCTGGGCTCCCATGAAAGCCGCATATCCCCGGAAAGCTATGGCGATGCTGCTTCCAGCCGCAGCATTTCCTCTCTGCAGCTTCACTGATTGCGTCACGGTGACGCGGAAGGGGGCGAGGGTAAGCAGTGCCATAGACCTCCATGTCATGAATGACACTTGCTGTGTGGAGAGGGGAGAGGGGAGGGAGGAAATGGCAGGCAGTGTACCTTGTACACTGCTGCCATTGCCTGTGCCACACTGTTAAAAACGGTGCGGTACAGGCGGTGCGCTAGGGAGGTTAATTTGCCAAGCATTATGCAGCATATTTAATATGAAATAACATTTAAGGGTTACTTGCTTCATAGAAATCATCTGAAAATAGTCACTTCTGTCTGTAACTATTTTGATGGACATTGCTTGTCTAAGGGTATGTTTCCACATCCGTCGGTGCATTGCTTGGTGGGAGGACCCAACGGAGCACATACACTTTACCTGCTCGGTGGATGCTGTGTTCTCACGGCACTGAGCCGTTCCGCTGATGCAGGGGTTAACCTAGTTGGGTATGTTAACCCCTGCACCAGCAGATGTCTGAAGAGAGCATCCGCCGGCCAGCTAAAATAAATGTTATCCGCCGGGATCCCCGCCAAGCACTGTGCTTAACGTAGGGGGTCCCGATGGATCACAGAATGCAGTGGAACCCCCCCCCCCCTAGTTGTTTTCAAAACGTAGGTCTTTATGGAAGAGATTATGAAGGGAGTTTTCATGGTTTATCATAAGGACAGGAGGGTTAAAGTTTTTGTGGTGTCACTCTTTCTCAAATCGACTTTGCCCTCTAGGGAAGGAGGGAATTTATTCTATTTGTTAGGATCTTGGCACCAATTTTTAATCTATATTATTCAGCAATTGTTCTGTAACTGGAATATTGTGTGGGAACTTTGTTATACCCAGTAAGCCTCGTGGGTGTTGTGTGTGAGATAAAGAAGAATCACTATAAATGTAATTATGTTATAAGCTATTCCAGAAGCAGGACTTTTGTTGGCAGACAGAAGTTTTATCATTTGGGAATCGCTTGTAAATCACATTTCTCACTTAACCTCCTGAGCCTTCACCCCAAGTGTAGCTCTGGGTAAAGGCCCCCACACACGTTCTGAGTGGGGGCCAACAGAGCTGGTGCGATCAGCTCTGGTGTGCAGCGTGATGAAGTCATCACGCTGCTATCTAGAGCTGACAGCATTGGCTGGCACCCTTTATGTGCCGGCCCTTAGCTTCAATGAAGATGCCGGTCTCAATGAAGTTAACGGCATCGGCCAGAGAATATCGGACATGTCTGTTCTCTGGCCGGCCGAGCTGTGGGATCTGTCGCCCCATGTGGGCACCCCCGATCAGCGGCCAATTTTGCTTGGTGCGTGTATGGCCAGCTTAAGTCTGCTGACTACATTTGGGAATACTCTCCTATCTTTGCTGATATTTTCCAGGTCCGCTTCTTCAGCATCATGAATGACGCTAAAGAGGTGGGGGGGGGGTGTGGCTCAATTGACCCCCATGTTATGGAGGCAGCGCTGACCCTGGCAAT
>CM070042.1:49817401-49830658 GCA_036250615.1 Ptychadena robeensis | reverse complement strand
ATCGATCGTCCCGGAATCCGATGGGAAACGGACCAGTGTATGGGGGCCTTTTAAACTTTATATATTCTCTTCAAACTCTTCTTCTGCCATGTCCTATCATTCTGATTGTATCCTATCAAGTATTCGATTTCTTTTTCTCTGTGTTTCCTTCTCCCTCATTTTGTCCCTGGACTTTGAAAACAAAAAAAACAACAACTTTTTATTACAAAAGACTGATTGTTACCCTTAAATCCTGCCCAATTTATCATGTTCCCATTTCCTGTTGTCCGTAATAGGGCAGGAGCAGGACCCGCCCTACCCGTCCTCTGCCAGATGATTGTGTGAGAATTGAGTTGGGAGTTGTACAAGAATCCCATTGTTGTCACAATCTGACGGCGGATACACAGAGCTGTGACTATGAAGGTCTCGCTCGGCTCTGTTAATTCAGAAATCTCTCAATCTGTTTCCTGGCCTCACCGTACACTTGATAAATTTGATGTTTCCAGTCAGTTTTTATGCGTGTGTGATAATGTGCACGCAGGCAAAAGATTGTACGCCACAACAGACACTGATATTACATGACTGCTTCCTTACAGGGGAAATGTTAAAATATATATTAAGGATTAGCAACGTTTCCAATAAAGGAGTACCAAATAATCATATCATTAATTGCTTGTGGCTGTAATGTGTTTCAATACAAGTGTCCACCATTAATTTGTGCTGGGAAGGAACTTGGTGGCAAGTGAAGAGAGCAGGGAGATGACCCAATAAGTGTGCTGCTGGTCCTTTGCTATCCAATCATTGGCTAGGGGAGGGTTGCCAAGATTTTCTCCTCTGTTATGGAAACAAGAAATAAAGAGATCTTTCTTAAATATAGACACAAACCACAATAAAGCACCATTTTAATTCATTATATATTTCCCATTTTCATGATATATACCTTCTAATCACTATGTATTCTATAAGGGAGGTCCTGGCACTACATAGCAGTGATATATACCTTCCAATCACTATGTATTCTATCAGGGAGGAGCCAGCACTACATAGCAGTGATATATACCTTCCAATCACTATGTTTGCTATCAGGGAGGACCCGGCACTACATAGTTGCTGGTAGATCTAATGGAAATTGTATGGAATTATCTAAAGGTGTACGGGGGGCTTTATAAATAAGATTTTAAAGTCTTAAGATTTGTCTGTGTTGGGCTTGAAAGAAAGTTCGCTAAAAAAAAGTAGTTAGCGGTCTTAGATAAATGAATACTAACGTTCTCTCTTTTTGTTCTCCACAGAGACTCTTCTCAGAGGTGGCAGCCTATTCCTGGAACTAAAGCGGCCATGTTGGTGAAAGTGAATAGCCTGAGACAGATGCCGGTGTCATCTTCCACTTCCCCTCTGCAGAACAGTTTACCAAAAAACTCTATAAACCGACCCAGTGGATATGCTCAAGTTCTACCGTCTGCCCTGCAGGCTAAGCCTTTTGTGGATCCCAAGCAATCCATGCAAGTAAAGAAAACGGACAATGGTGGATTTTGCCTTGTTTTAACAAAAGGAGCCACCTGTCAGACTCCACAAAGGACTCCAACAGGGACTTTACAGCCCTCATCTCCCAGGTATGGATCTCCACCACCCATCTACGACGAGCCCTCTATAGACTCTCCGATCTATGACGAGCCTCCTGCTGACATGGATTTTGAGAGTATGACCGTACGCTCTCTTTCTCCGACAGTATCCCCAACAAATAGCCTACAAAGCCATTCGCACACACCAAAGCTTCTGCCGTACCCTGGCTTTCATCAGAACAAGCACAAGAGGAACCCTTCTGCTACGGAATACAGCCCGGCAGGCAGGGAGTACATAAAGCACATGGTCAATGTTGACCAGTCCTCAAAACAGCCCGTCTCTCCTACTGGCTCCCTTGATGTTCCAACTAAACATCAGCCTGGCCAGTTGGCCCTTAAGGACAGTTTTAAGAATTCTTGGAGGGTCTTGGAAGCAAATGTTCTGAAGAACATGGAGGCCCACCACAATCGTCAAAACAGTCTTCCTCAAGACTACCCTACGGTGGTAAGCCAGCAGGACTCTGGTTACTCCACGGGTCCTTCTCCGAGCTTGAGGAAAAGGAAGGGCAGGAGACAGGGCACAGCAGTGATAAGGCCTGGTTCAGTTGGCAGCAGCAGTGAACTCAATGCGTTAAATGAGAAACTTATTGCAGAGATGAGGTCGGTGGTGTGTCGGACTGCCATTTCTAGGGGCAGCAAGGCTAGTTTGGACACGGACATGATAGAAAACATTGCCCCCGACAATAACAAGGTGCGGTTTCAGGAGTCCCTAAAAAACAATTCAGGGCGAGGGTCACGGGATGACATCACATCCAGCAGCAGGTCATTGTACAGACCAGGAATGGAGATCCGAGAAAGCGCTAAAGGAGAATTAACTACACAGCATGAAGTGGTACGACAGAAGCGGACATATGAGAAAATGGACTGCTTAGAGAAGAAAGTCACCAGCCAGATAAGTCTACTGTCATCGGAGTCCACGAGGACAGTGTCTCAGGTATGTGTGTACTTCTTGTATATCGTTTCACTTGTGTGGCCATTTTTCTGAAGCCTCTTTGCAGCAACTCCCTGCCTACATGTGAATCATCCTAGTAAGCGCTGCCTTCCCTAAAATGAGACCTTGCTGCATCTTCCCCTGTGCTCCTAATAATATCAGACCTTCCCAGAGAGAGAGCTGAAGAAACCACAAAAGGCGCCCTGTCAGGTTTAACCCACCCCCTCAACAATCCACCATGAGGGCTACACTGTGTGTGCCCACTGACTGGGGGTTGTGGGCACTTTCTAGGCTGCTGCCAGCAGCACAGAAAGTGCCCGTAAGCCCCTGTGTTTGGGCAAACTCAGTGTGCAGTTGGGGGGGGGGGTAGGTTTAGAAGAAATGGCAGGACTACTCCTGTCGTGTTTTCCCAGCTGAGCTCTGCAGCGCCGAAGGAATGTCTCCAGTAAAACAATAAGTCAAATTACATATTATTTACTTGGGGCATTCACCCGCAGTAGTAGAGCTGCAGCTGGGAAGACGAGACAGGTAGCGCATTTCTCCAAAAGTAAGACCTACCCAATAATAAGCCCTACTGCATACTTTGCACCTAGAAATAATATAAGACAGTGTCTTATTTTTGGAGAAACGCAGAATATTATTAAAGAAAAGGCACTCTTCAGTAAAGTGATCCTTTAACGCAGTGATTCCCAAACTTTCTTTGCAGGGCCTCCCTTTTCTCTTTAGGAACATTATCGTGCCCCCCCCCCTCCCTATTAAAACACGGGTTAAGAATGAGATTCCGCACCCCCCCCCCCCAGTTTGGTATATATTTTGTGACACAAAATATCACATCACATTTGTGACACAAAACAAACATTTTTGTTAAGTCAGCATATTAAACACTTTTCTGCTGGTGATGGGTATTGACCGGCTACAGGGGAATAGAGAAACTTGTATAGGTTGCACTGAATGAGCTTGTTTACTCTGATTTGTGCCGATACAACGTCTGCTGGTGTAACGTTACCCCAAGCTTTCCTAATGAAAACTACAGCCAGGCGCTCGTGTGACATTAATAAAAGGTATTCTGTTCCAGATGTAAAAACATTCTACAGGATCCTGGAGCTGCTATTCCAGTTAATCTGCATTCATCAATAGTCTGAGTTCTGGGAAAGCAATCAGGCCGAGTTCTAGATCTTTTATGTAAAAAGGCCGGACGTTGAGCGCTATGAATAGCATGGCTGCTTTATAAACATTATTCAGATAATCAGCTTCTGATTGCGGCGCAGCAGCTGCGAGTGGCGGCCAGGAGGGCAGTCTGCTAGGCTTCCAGCAACCAAACAGTCCCTTCCTATCATCATCCAGCCCGCCCTATGAGATGACAGCTGGAACCTGTTCTGCCTGTAGAATTAAACGACTTTTCCTTCTGGAGAATCTTTAAAGGGGACCTGTCAGTTACAACAGGAAAGCCGCCTCCTGGTTACTCTGAGTGAGAAATTAGTATAGTCTCATACAATATTCATATGCTGCCACGAGCTGGCCTCGCTCTTAGGTCCCTATCACACTACACCCTATTTCCAGGTAACGGATGTAGTATTGCTACTGTGTCCATGAACAACATCTATTACTGTAAAAAAACAGTGTTTCGCACTTCGCTTGTGTGTCCCATACATACAGAAGATGCTTGCGCTGTTTCTGCAATACTGCGTACAGTAGAGCGTTTTTGGTAATGCACAGCATTGCATGTTACCGCAAATATGCTTGAAACCTGTTTACCTTTTGTTAATGCTTCAGTGCAACTTTCTGAAAGGGCCCTTAACCTCCCTGGCGTAACAGGCTTTTCACGCAACAAAAACAAAAAGCCGCCGTACGGAGGATCGCGATTCCCCGCCCTCCTCCAGCTCTCTACACAAGTGTGGGCCGGGAAAATTGTCTCCGCCTCCATTAACATGGAGGTCGATGGTATTTGCCCTCCACAGAAGATGCAGAAGACTCAGGGCCAGAAGGAACCCATGAGCCTGCAGCAATTCAGAATCGCTGCAGGTTCGCAAAGCATAGGCGATTATGCCCAATCCCGGCATGGGCACAGTTTGTTCCGAGAGAGAACTGTGACCGTACGGAGTTCAGGGATAACGCCAGGGAGGTTAATGAGTGTGGATTCTGGCCTTGCCCACCTAGGAGGTTCTTATATGAAGCCCTGCATAGACCACATATTGGGCTGCATTCATATAATCGTTTTTTTGTGGTGGCTAAGGGTCCCCATACACCTTTAGATTTCTCTGTCAGATTTCCTCTAGATCTCCTCTTGTTTTACCAAAACAATGTAATATGAGGGACTTTCTAAACCATCAAGTCTATCTGTGTTCAATCGCAGAGGACCCTATACTACATAGATGTTGGTAGATCTAAAGGATATCTGATAGAGAGATCTAAAGGTGTATGGCCAGTTTAAGAGTAGTTACTGGCCCTGAAATCACAGCAGTGCTTTCCTGCTGATGGTTGGTAGATGGTAATCCATCATTGCCAACCACCTCCATCTTATCCTTGTGAGCAAACGCCTGAAAACCCACCGTCGAGTTGCCTGGGTAGCTGTGATTTTGAGACGTTCAGGTGATGAAGACGATTCATTTTTAACAGACTGAATGCAGCCCAAAAAAATGCAGAATGCAGCAATGAAGTATTACCAGCAGCACCACTCTTCTGCATATTTGACTGCCTTTCAGTAAGGACCTCAGTAGGGTTTGATGAGCAAGCAGTTGCCGAAGCTTTAATTTCCAATATGGTCCTATATGGTTTGTCGTCGTACAGGTTTTCTCTAACTTTCCCTAAAACTGGGCTCCAGTTCTCCTGGAAACACCTTTCCGACCACAGCCTAATTTATATTCTCTTTTAAAATATATCCATGACCACAGCAGTTTTGTGGGGTTTTTTTTGAACCTTCAATGTTTAGCCAAAGGAACATGTGCACACTTACAACTGTGACCGTCTAAACTTGTTCTGTAGGAGATGAGCCTACTTTAGGTGTGGTGACTCTTTCCATCGCAACTCCAGCCAATTTTTTTATATAATGGTTTGCATAGGGCGGGGTAAGGTTAGGTTCCCTTTTTATTATGGTTTCTCTGTCCCATAGAAGATGATTTCCCTTCACTATAATAAACATAATGGCTACTTTAATCATTTTAAGACGTATTCTCAATGGGGGGTGTCTTCAGATAAAAAAAAATAAAGCATATCTGTTGTAAATTGTATTAAATTAGCACCAGAAATTTTAATTGTTTTGTTAAAGTGATGAAGGGTTATCATCTTGATTTGGTTTAATGACCACCCTTGGCTTGACTTGACTTAACTTCATTTGGGACGGAGATGAAAACTGTCCATTGGTGACCATGAAAACTTTTTTAATTCTTGGTAAAACGGAGACAATTTTTTATATTTTTTTAATCATTAAAACACAGACTATTTACCTCAAGGGTTCTCTTTTCTTTTTCAAATTTTTTGGGGCTTGGTCTTTTTAGGGTTAACATTAGATCAGAAAAAATACTTTTTTGCAATGTTTTTCAAACTTGTTGGTAAGCTCAGCCAAAAGACAAAATCAACTTTGTAAGCAAGGGTATGTTCCCACACTAGCAATCAGCCAAGATTCTAATCGTGGTGCGGAGCTGATCAGAAAGTGGTGACCCGCGTTTCAGATTGCGGGCCGCAACTGCCCGATCGCGGCCCTTAGTTAAAGTGGGCACCAGCCCATTCACCTAAATTGAGGCGATCAGCTGCGATTGCAGCTCACGATTAAATTTTTCGCCGGCCCTGCGGGTGATTGCCTATGTGGAAACATAGCCATTTATGAATTACATGTAGTCATCTACTATACTTAAACAAGTTGGCTCTATGTCTTGCAATGCTTTGAACAAATGTCACTTGTGATTTCTGATTGCAGAGCGGAACCCTGGAGGCCAATTCAAACTGTGAAAATCGCGGACAGGCGACATTCGGCTCTGGTTACCAGTTCCCTTACACCACTTTAAGAAAACCACTTTCTCAAACAAGCATGGCGGACTGGGCTTCGAAGAACCTCAACATGCACACTCAGGGCATTTTCCGGAGGAGACTTTCCATCTCAAACATGCTTTCTTGGAATGGAGGCTCCATCAAGAAGCCCATGTTGATCACCAGTAATAGGGTCATCAAGAAAGAAGCCTGTGAGATGTTTAAGCTGGTGCAGGTATACATGGGAGACCGCCAGGCCCGGACAGACAGGAATGAGGTGGCTCTGGTGTTGGTCACCAAGTGTTGGACCTTGCAAGGTTTACGGGATGAGCTTTACATGCAGCTAGTGAGACAAACCACCAACAACATGTCATACAAGAGCTTGTCCCTGGGATGGGAGCTTATTGCCATCAGTTTAGGCTTCTTTTCACCATCTGCAAAGTTCCAGTCCTACTTGGAAGGCTACATCTACAGGCATCTGGAGGAAGCAAGTGATCAGAACAGTAAGTGCCAGTCTCTTTGTTTTTTTACTTCCAGTGGGTAAACCGTTAAATAGCTTGGTGATTTGACATCTGTATACTGTGTATCCAAGCTCTGGCCATATTATGAGCACATCCTAGTCCTACTTCTGTGCTGTATACATATGCTTTTTGCTTTCCATAGGGTGATCAGGTGTTTTATTAAGCACAAACAAAAACTTGGAAGCCAATTGCAAGTATGAATGGCCCACATTCCCAAACATGGATCTGTAAATGATCCCTCTATAGCAGTACAATACTAAGAGAAACACATGGTTTTGTAGGTAGTTGCATACTTTCCTTGGTAGGTTATTAGTTTAGTTTTGAATATACTGTTGAGGCAATAAAAAAAACTTATTTTAGAAGCTATAAAAGGTTCAATTTGAAGAGAAATACCAGAAATATTGTTGGCAGACTTTAAAGGGCTCGAGCAGTGGTTCTCAACCTTTTTATACCTATGACCCAGGAAGTGATGCCGCGAAGTGTCACTTCCTGTATTTGGAAAGTGGAGTGTCACTCAGTTAGGCCTAATATCCCCTCCCTCCTATTTTTCCACCCTGCTTTTGATGATGATGTGCCGGGTGGTAAGTTAGGAAGGAGAACAATGCCCCATCCTTTTTAAATTAGCAGGATGGGGGCTTTGCTACCCTTACTCCCCACCATGTATGTGGGCATCAGTGCTGCTGCTTGTTAGCATTAGCCCTGCTGATTTTTAGATGTGGTGACCCCTGTGAAAAGGTCGTTCGACCTCCGAGTGGGTCTTGACCCACAGGTTGAGAACCACTGGGCTAGAGTGTCTACTGAGGTTTATGTGTTAAGTATTTATATGTATGTATGTATATGTAGGTATGTGTATGTGTATATATATATATATATATAGGTGTATGTATGTACATATATAGGTATGTGTATGTATAAGTGTGTGTATGTATGTATATATATATATATATATATATATATATATATATATATATATATAGTAAACACATAAATACATGATGCTATATAGATACCTCTCCTAGTCGAACGATTTTTGTTTTATTTCACAGATATGACTAAATGTCATATCCCATGAGAAATGTTGGTTGTCCTTCAAACTTATACATATGAGAATTCTAAGAATGGCCTCTATCATGCTTCAGCCTGCACATTATGGGGCCCTGGGCTCTATGCACGATGCTGAGAGGAAATGTATAAGCAAGGTAGAGAGGATTCTGGGTAATCCTGACCAAATGTGAAGTCTGTGGCCTGGGGATAGAAACTTTAAGTTTATTTCTGCAGACGGAGCAAATCCTGATTGAAAGGGAAAGGTGTTTTTTTTTAAGACAAGAAAAGTTTGTTGCTGTTTAACAAAGTGTAGCCTTAAAGGGAAAGGATAATTCTAAACCACATATGTGCAGAATATAGGTGATCTAATAAATGTCAATGTTTCTGAATGTAGCTAGCAATGTCCACATGGGACAGGACTTATTTATACATTTACTGGGAATATAATATTTTCCCTTTAAGACCTCAGTCAGATCTACCATCTTACTACCAACAGTAAACACCACTTGGTACAATTAAACCCTGTCAGTGTCCTGTAAGTAGGCAGCAGACTATATAATTTGCTGGCACTCTGTAATCAGGGGCAACGCATCCTCCTTATAATGCGGGCACGCTGTCCTCACACCAAGATCAAAATAAACGAAAAAAAAAGTCTCCTGCTATTTATGTACACTGTAATTATACAGCGGTGTATATGGGAGGAAACATTCCAGGAGGTCTGAGAATGGTGACTGGCCCTTGGAAGACTTGCTGTCTATTTTTATACCTCGTCCCACTCTACAGATGGAAGTTTTAAGATCAACTCCACTCATAATTAAATCTAAAGCCATAGTGATTGTCTCCACACCACTGGGTTGAGCGCAGGGATTTTAGGGCACAAGGCTGGCACTGAAGTTAATGGGCTATGACACAGCCCGTCATAACCCCCTATCCATCAGTACAAATCTCCATTGCGTTTATGTTAGCGTGGATCCCCGCGGCGACATCATGTGCCAGAGGCTTGACGTATGACGTGTTGCTTGACAGTCAATGGATGCTTCAATCTGAAGTATACCTAACATGCCCTGGCGCATGGTTAGTTATAAGTCAGCCCATTGATTTAAAGGGGCACGTTATCTGCTGTGCTATGTAGTGCGGCTGATAACCTGGCCCTAAACGTAGCTAACTGAAGGGGCTGCACTCATTCGATGTTCGGATGTCCGCTCATCTAAGCTCATTGTAGAGTCATAGCCTTAAGCAGGGAACACACGGTTTAATATTGGAGCTGTTCGAGGTTCCCTGCAGCAGTGTGGTGACGTCATCATGCTGCTGCCCGATATCGGAGGAGCTGGAGACACAGCACTGCTGTTTCTACAGCTCAGCCAATGCTTTGCATGGACCCAGCGGTCTCCTTGCAAAGCAATGGACATCGACCATGATTTATGGTCATGTCTGATATGATAGGGATGGCCGCATATAATATGGGCCAGATAGATGGCCGTGAGTGGGCACTGCGCGTGTGTACCGAGCTTTGGGGTGCGGCCTGCCAGGACCATGTTGGCGGCAAGACAACCACATTTGTTGCAAGCATTCCACGGTGCTGCGTTTTATGTGATCACGCTGTGTGGCACTTTACCGCAGCGCTGGGCAAGTGTGTATGGTATGGAAGGGAATAGGTTTAGCAGTAGTATAGAGGTTCTTCAGGTCTGTTTTTAATGGTGACCTACCTGCTGGTCTGGGAACCCCCCTTTAGGAGAGGTAGTCCCAAACACACCCACTGCAGATCTCTTCTTATCTATCACATACAGTAACCTAACAAAGTGTCCGATTTAACACGTCTCGCAGCCGCCAATATGAATAGAGATTTGAGAGGAAATGGCAAGTATTGTCAAAACATCTAAACAATGGGTCTCATTTATCACGGTAATAATCATCACAATTAAATGTAAATCAAGTTGCCTCTGTCACAGCAAATACTGTGCAACAGTTTCACAATGTATCTCCCACCCAGCAGATTTGCTATAGATCTGTGGGAATTTTGGAATGGAGATGTTATATTTTTATATCTTAAAACAGTTGCACAAATTAGAAGTGGTAAAGGTTGTGTCCTATGCAGTTGCAGGGCTACCTTATATCTGTAATGGAGGCAATATAATGACAGTGGAAGTATGTACCGTATGTACAATGTGAATATATATATTGTTGGTATTCGGTCTGGCTGTTTTTGTTTTTCATACTTTTGCGTGGCAGATCTTATACATGTACTCTGACTTCTGGTCCCCATACACCTTTAAGCTAGCCACACACGGTTCAATTTTGGTTTAATCTATGCTTGATTAGATCGAGGAATTCAATCATCTAATCGAAAATCGATCTTTATCGCATCAACATACACCCCACATTGAGTTTGCGATTGTGGTGAGATTTCGATTCCAAAATATTACTAAAATCATCGATTTTGGCATGGAAACTATTGAAGTTCAGATTAAAGTGGTCTATGTTATTATATCGAATCTAATAGATCCAGGAGAAACACCACAAACATCGCCGATTATAAAACGATTTTGGCACAATCCACGATGATTTTCCAACATGTCCGATCAAAATTCAATAAATTTTTCTGCCTCAATCGTACCATGTGGGCATTTCTCGATTTTCATTCAATCGATGAAAAAATTCATCTAATCGAGCATCGATTGAACCAAAATCGAACCGTGTGTGGCTAGCTTTAGACTTCTCTGTCAGATATCCTTTAGATCTCCTTTTGTTTTACTAAAACCATGTAATATGAGGGACTTTCTAAACCATCAAGTCTACCTGTGTTCAATCGCAGAGTACCCGGCTCTACATAGCTGTTGGTAGATCTAAAGGATATCTGACAGATAGATCTAAAGGTGTATGGCTAGCTTTACTTATTCTTCTGTCATGTGTTATGAATTTTTGTTTATTTTACATCCTCTGGTATCATTTTGCTGCTTATATCCTGATGATAAAATTGGACTGATTGTTTAACCGTTTTGAAGGGTTTCTTTAAGGATAGAATTATGACTTGATGATGATCTTTGCGGGAGAAGATGATGATGATGATGGGGGGGGGGGGGTTCTATTGCTGACATCGGCCTCTGAATATACTGGTTTCCTCAATGGCTTTAGCACTTTAAGATATTGACCCAGGTCAAGCATGTGGTTGAGGAGTTTTTGGATCCCTGGCTTCATCCGCATGCTCGTTTCTGGTCTCGTAACCAACGGCAGAGAAAAATGTAGAAATTTGTTGAGGATGAGATCCACAAAGATGGTCATGATATTTTTTTTCAAATTTAAGCATCTTGAACATTGAGATGGCTCATGTGTGTGTTTTTTTCCTATCATTCTTCTATTAAGCTCAGAGACACATTCTCAAAAGTCAGCACTTGAAGGTATTAAGAGTCTTTATTGAAGTGAGAAGTACAGTTGTAGACTAGAGAGATCTGGTCAAAGTGGTTCCCAAACGGGGGGTGGACACCAAGGTATTCCATGGGGGGCACTGGCTCATCAAAAAGCAGGGCCCTGCAAGAAAAGTTTGGGAACCACTGGGCTACAGTAAGAGGGGAGCCTTGCGTCGGCTTTAAACCTACAGGTGGATTGCTATAGGTAAAATCTCATCTGTATTACCAAACAAAAGATAATGTTTTTTCCTGGAAAACCTCTTTAGCCTGTCAGTGGAAAATCTGCACTCCAGCATGACCCGTGTGAAGTGATAACAGCTTGTGTAACTGGATTATGTGTGTCCTAACCTGCTTGCGCCTCAAATAAACATTGGTTTACTGACTTGCTCGAAGATCTGTATTTGTGGTCTAACACAATGTCCCGTTAGTGGGGATGACTCAAAGCATACATCTGTGTGATATCTGTGTGTGTGATGTGTAGCCCTGACCTGCAATTTGTTTCAGTCTGCCAGTGGAAGGGTGGTGCCGAGCTCTGCCGGTCAGGTAAGAATGACGGACCTCGGTTATGGAGGTGGAAAAAAGTCCAATTTAGCTTTTTACTCTTCTTTTTTTTTTTTTTAAGATAAACTTTAGGGTAAAATAAAGCTTTACAATTTTTTTCTCTGAGATACCTTTTAAAGAAATTAAAGTGGCCATAGACTGTAAGATTTGTGGACAATTTAGCTGCAGATCAGCCACGGTGCGCACTTGTGGCGATCAATCTGGTGTGAAATCTGCCACAAATCGAACGCGCTCACCTTAAACCAGCCCAGAATTCCATCTGACAAATTACAGTCATGTCCTTAATTATTAGATCAATCTAATTACTTTGGATGCTGGCACACAAAGGGTGCGTGGACAATTCTTGGCAGGACCAACCGTGTGTGGTGATGTCCTCACGCGCAGTCGATCTGCAGAGAAATCGAAAGAAAAAAGAGATGTCTATGGCCGGCTTTAGCAACAATTGCATTCATTTTCTATTTTTTATTGGCGATTTTATGTTTATGTTCTACCCTGCATAACACTTCAGGCCTACCATCTACCCGAAAGTAAAGGTTGGAGGAGGGTTCAGCCAATGCAGACAGAAGGATCTGCCTAAAAACAAAGATGGCAGAAGACTTTGCCTCCTCCCAGGGAACATAAGCATAAAAGCAGTTTTAAACTCAAATGTAAAAAACACACATACATTAAAAAGACACAATACTCACCTTTCAGCAGTTCAGATGCTGGAAAAGCACTAGAAGGCAGTAGGAGGGGAGCACTCGTAACAAGCTGCCCTCCTGCTGTCACTTAAAGATTACACAGCGTATATCTTTACAATCCAATGGCCAACAGAGAGGATTGATGAAGACTTGTGCAATCTGTTGATCACTTGCTTGACTACACAGAAAGTTACATCATACAAAGTTATAGATATCCAATGGATGTGTTCATGTGACACTCAGGCCAAGAGTTGCTGCTCAGAAAGGTGTTTGTGACAGTGAACTATTCTATTTGGCCGTTTAGCAAACCCATTTAACAAACATTAATTCTCATGGTTTGCTGATGTTGCAGCTCTAGGGAATTTCCCCTTGCTGATGCTAATGAAGCAATATTCTTAAAACTAGGAATTGTTTCTGTTTTATCTAAACTGATGTACTTAGCTGTGTACAGACTCTAAAGACAATAATGAGCAATGTTTTATCATGTGTACAGCTAAAGCCAATCCCGAGCGATCATCTGTGCAGCTAAAGCCAATCACGAGCGGTCCTCTATCA
>CM070042.1:49703867-49719606 GCA_036250615.1 Ptychadena robeensis | reverse complement strand
GGATGATGTGGTCAAAATACTCATTTGCCTAATAATTCTGCACTCCCTGTAGGCTTGTCACCTCAATGAACGGGATGCAGGTCTGTAAACATGGAAATACATTTCAGATGGAATTTACCTTTTAATTTAGTAAAAACGTGTAAGAACTGGAAACCTTTTGCATGTACATTGCCTGAATAACCTTGTTTGGATTTTCCCTCTAGCTCCTATGAAGCGGAATCAGCGGTCTGACAGTTCTGCTAAATACAGTAGAGAACCTTGTAAGACACATTTATCGTATTCTGCACCTTACCCGTGTCTGTCGGGATTGCGCCTAGATTTGATATTGCAGTCTTGTAATAGCAAATTAGTGCTGTTCCGCTTTTCTCTGTAAATTCTCCCTTTCTGTCTTCTGTGATTTCCCTTTTTCTGCTTAGAGAATTCTTACACCTTCTATATCCCACTGCAATCCAGCAGCTTGCCACCCCAAATCTTGTTAGTTGGTTTATATTTTTTTCCTCTTGTGTTAAAATGAAGTATGGTTGTGTTCTTACCAGACTTGTGTGTTCCACACCAGCAGCCATGAAGTAGATATGTGATAGGAATATTGCACTACACTGTGTAGGTGACTTCTTCATACACGTCCTAGTTGGCTGCTCACCAATGGTGTTTAATGCTGCTTTGGAATGAGCTAACCTTGCTTTTTCTATGTTTACCACAAGCCTGTTCTCCCCCCTCTATGGGGAATGAGATCTACTCTGGAATATAATTTTTCTTTTCGAGCATAATAACATGTCCACTTCTGCATTAAGTTTTACCTGGAGAAGAATGTCATCAAAGCATGTTCTACAAACTACCTTGTATGCAAAGCATTGATTTTGTATGAAATATAAAAAGTTATTTTCTTTCATGGGGAATAAGAAAGCACATTTAAGTATACCCTGGGCAAGTGTGCATGCATGGTGCACTTTATTAATCTTCCCAGTGGCCCCGGTATAGCTTATTTATCTAAAGCGGTATGAGAAATACAAACAATTTACCATATAATTTGTTTGCTCTGCACCCCAATCCCCCCCCCCCCCCCATACATTCCTGGCATCATTAGTGCGTGTTTGGGACGTCTGAAGCTAGGCATACACTGTTACATTTGAAGGTGATCGTTTTTCAATTCGATTTTTGATCTTGATTTTATCAGACAACGATCGTAAGCAAATCTAAAGTAGTATCACAGGGAAGGGTCGATCAGAATATGACCAAAATCACAGATTTTAGTTTCAATCACAAAACAGTCATATCTAAAAAGGTTTATCGAATACAATCGACCCGACCAACAAACGCAATGCTATGATTTTAGTTCGATCGTTGTCCAAACGACGGAAATTTTTCAATATGTCAGATCATTTTCTGATGTTTTGATCGGTATGGAACAATTTTCGCTGATTGAACTATGTGCAGTATAGGATTTGAATCCAATCAATGTAAATTTTAATCGTTTTACGTCAATCGAACTCTGTATGTGTGTATGCCTAGCTTAAAGGTGTCCATCTGTGGCTAGATTTTTTATAGATTAGAGCAAATTTTAGTAACGTGCGTGTTCCCCGTGCTCTATTCTATAAACAAATGTAGCCGTTGATGCATTTCATCGAGTGGGATCATCCTATCCTGCTGGAAGACAGGTCTGTCTGACATGTCCGTAAATCCTACTTGAAAGTCATTCTTTTGGATGAGGACCCAGGTCAATTAATAGTCCAGTATTTGGGCACCTTAAGTGGATGGGAAGCAAAGAGCACCAATCGACGGGCCCGAGCGCAGTGTGGTGTTGAGTGCCGGTCAGGACATGGCTAGGGGCCTTAAGCTTCAATAGCAAGGGCACCCCTTGGGCTCCACACCCCCATAACTGACGTCAGGGAGGGAGAGTCTATTGAGAAGAGCCAAGGATGTCCAGCCTTTCAGGAGTGTGGCTTTGGGTTATTGATAACCCAGCTTGCAGTCTTATGCCAGTTGGGGACACAGGGCTGTGTAGCGGCCGTCTGAAAAATCTTTGCATTTCAGCAATGTGTATAATAAGATTCCTTGTTGCTTTTTCTTGGTATGTTAAAAACAATTAAGAAAAAGGAAGAATAGGAATATTTTGGATTTTTTTTTGCCAATACTATTGTAAGCTTGGGTTATATTAATAATATTGGGGGTAATGGCAGTGGGGGCCAGTTATTAGGTTTGCATAGGATTCCTATGGGTTTTTACATTTCTTGCAGAGGAAGTTTTTTCTATACATAAGGTTTCTCTTGTATTTTGTGTTGAGGCTTTGCTTAATATTTTAAATGTCATCCACTTCTATGTGTAAATTGCAGCTGGAACAATGTTTTGTTGAAATGGAGATAGAGGTCCACCTTCCTTTTGAAAAATAAACTTTTTATGTTTGCTGTGTGTGTGTATAGGTAATATTTTGGTCCTGGCCCTAATAAATTATGTACAAAATCGGGCAGCAATCTCGGTTAATCTTATTACTTTTTTTCCCATCAACCTTATGTTGCCAGGGAAGAGCCATCACCAGTTTATAGTATGGTGATAACTGTTGTATTGCCTGCCTGTGATGAAATCAAAGCAATACCTTTTTTGGTTCCTAAACTTAGGTAGGCAATGAAGCCCATAGAGCTTGTAGAGATGGTGGATGAAAAGCCAAGATGTTTTAGAGCAGGTACAGCAGCAATTGTGCCTAATTGGCTCATTTTCAGTCTGCATACAATTTGCATAAATGTTATGCTAGTGTCCATATTGCCATACCTCATTGACGATCACTACTTGGCCAGCAGAGCGTGTCAATAATACCTATTTGAAATAGTCAATGAGATGGGCTATTTACATAGGCATGGAAATCATATGCAGACATTTAAGCTACCCATACACGCAGCAATCCTCAAACAGGCAATTGCAGAGTGATGACGTCACACTGCAGCTGGTCCTTCACGTCTGGGGACCGTGGTTTGGGCCACATGGATCGCTCCAGGTGGGCAGCTGTGTTTTGCGGCTGATCGGATGGATACATGTATGGGGGGTCCTTTGTCAAACCAACTGCAGCTCCTGTACTTGATTGGCTCAGATTCTGGCTTCATCTCATTTGCATACTAATAGCAAAATTTCTGTATCTCATTGATAATCTCTAATAGCCTTTGTTTTTTTTTGTTTTTTCAAACTTTGTTTTCTAGATATCAAAGATTAACCATGTCTGTGATAAATACACAACTGTATTGGTTTCATCAAATCTGTTCCCTATGTTCTGCGCAATTTAATTCTTTCACCACGAAAAATCTGCTAAATCCTTATTGCCTTTCTGTGTCTAATCAGCTACTTTTTGCATGCTAAGCTTTCTATAGAGAGGGATTAGCGGGTCATTGCTGAAATGCTGGTCCTTGGTTGCCAGGTTATGATGGGGATTGTAGTTGTTTGATTAAAGAGATTACAAGAGTAGATTATGGAGGGTAAGATGGCTTTTTATACATATGCATGTCGGGGAAGTCTGCATTCATTTCTACAATAAACAAACTGGTGACTTTTTTCAAGTATGATAAGTTTAGTTTTTTGGGAGGTTACCACATTATGTTCCCAGTTTTTGTGAAATTATTATATCAAAACTAATGAATGGGGATATCTAATCAATCATTTTTATTAATCTTTTAATCTCCTTGGCATTTGGCCCATGTTCACTTGGGCTTAAGTCCATCTATCATGAAACTCAGCCCGACTCAGGAGAAACTTACCTACCTGCCAGATTCCCCTGGCGATTTCGGCCCCTGATTGCATCACTGCAATGGAATGGAGGGGGGGGGGGGTTACCTTTTCCCAGCACAACACAGGAAATTGTGGCGGAGCATATTTTTTTTTTTTGCCAAGTGTGCCACGTGTGAACCACCAAGGAGGTCAATTGCCTTAAAATTAACTAATGATTTGGCCATACAGGGTAGTGAGGTTCTGCAAACACCCCTAAGTTTCCCTTCTCCAGTTTGATTTGACTTCATCAGTGATCTGATGGAAAGCCAATGCCCCACTGCCTGAGAACTAGGGGGATCTTTGGTTGTGTCCAGGTGCCTCCCTCACCTATTCTCCTATTCTTGTTTACCACTAATTAGTGTAGGTTGGCATAGTTCATCTTTTTAGGTTTCTCAATGGAAAGTTGTTTAGACTTGATTTCCAAACAGGAATGCAATGTGTTTTCTTGTTGTTGATCTCTTTCAGATCATCAGTTTGTGGTTCATTGTGTAGTACATCAGTTGACATCCCCTTACTATAGCATTGGAAGTGAACAAGCAGTGCATGTGTATTGCTGTTTATGAACTTTAAACCAACTTTTGAAAAGTTAAAACAAAACTTCTCTCTGCTTCTGTTCATTTCCTTATGACTCTACCATGCAAGCATATAGCACTGTATCCAGTTCTGCTGTTTCATGCATATGGTTTTTCGGGTTTGCTTTAATGTCTATGCTCAGTCTCCCATTAAAATTGGCTATCTAGGAGCTTACGAAATAGTTGCAGATAAAATTATCTGCTTAATTATTGTCTAAAATGTTAGGGTTTCTAGAAAAGGGAAAATATTCCCTGCGGGTATGTGCTGAAGAGTCACTGAGTTCTCCAACATGCTGGCTGTTCATAAAATCCTTCTAACAAATGATATATTTTATAATTCAACTAGTTCAACTTTGTTTCTTCCAAAGCACCTGTGCAAGCTATTACGAAACTTGCTGGAGATGTAGAGAGGGATCCATGATATACTATCCAAAATAACTTGTTTATGCATAAAATAAATTAATAAATTAAATTAATACCTCTTCTTTCCCTTCAGCCCCCGTCCCCCTTAAATGTCCCCACAACCCTTTACTACATCTCCATCTATTTTGGTTGATGTTCGGGGCTTTGGAATTACTCACAAAGTCAGCAAGTAGAGAAAAAATATTGAACGTCACCATTTATAATAACGAACGATTGAAGCGAATCTGTCAGGCAAGATCAACACATTGTATATCAGATATTAACAATAAAAAAATCCTAATTCTTCAAATGTAAAAAAAAAAAAAATCCTAATTGTCACATAGTAGATTGAGCAGCTATGGAATCACCTTAATTTTGGGCTCTGTAGCAGAAACCTACATTGAGCTGTTGATGCTGTTCTGTAAAAGTAAAGAGTTAATTCAGCATAACACTGTATGAGTGAAAACATTGCTATTCAATAAAGACTAAACTGCTGTACATCAAAGTTGTCTTTTCTCAGGTGACAGGTTCTCTTTAATGTGATTAGTAGAGATGCTGAAAATACGACTTAAGCATACAAGTTGCATGCAGATTGAAGTGGAGCCAATCCAGCACAGCAGACCTTGAATATGATTGGCTCTGCCTCAGTCTGCATGTAGTTTGCATGCTGATGTCGCTACGTCTGCATTTCATTCAGCATCTCTAGTGATATGAGGACAGAAAATTTTTCAAAACGGGGTTCCTTTTATTTTATTTAGTATTTTCTTTGCTTTCCTTACGATTTTAGTTGCATTCTATTATTTTTGTTTCTTGTTTTTATTTTATGTGATTGCAGTAACAAATACTTTGAAGAAACTTGATGATCCAGCTACCAAAGCTGTAACCTTGGAACTGGAACCCAACAAGTTTAAATGCAAGATTTTGGATTGCTCCAAATCTTTTCGCAAAGCCAAACTGCTGCATTACCATATGAAGTATTTCCATGGCGTTGTCAAGTCAGAGCAGGATCTGAGTCCTGTCACCAGGCATATGCAGACAAGAGGCTCTTTGGCTCACGAAAAGGCCAATCGGCAAAATTCAAAGAGAAGACGCACCACATCTGGTTCTCTGCGTAAGACTATTTGCCTTTGTGTCTTGTGCCTGTGTTTAGGTGTAGATTTGTAGTAGTGTGGCTGTAGTAGATCGATATGTAGATCATGCGTGAGATACTTACTTGTTCCCCTTGTCGATTGAAAACATTTTCGGTATCAAACCAAAATCACCAACTGCAATTGCTGCTTATATTTAAAATAAAAGGGAAGACTGAAAGATATTTTGGGAGAGACCCCTAGGGTGTCAGGTGGATCGCTTTACATAGAGGCAAGATCAAGAACAAAACTTCTTGTGTTGATATCAATCAGTTTGTCATGCGTGCCCAACACACGTTTTTGCCACAGGTAAGATGCTGCCCATAGTTTTTATATTGACTAATGGCATGCCCGTATAGACAGGCACCTCATGGCCTGCCACTAGCTACGTTATACATGACACTGGATGTGACCATCCTATTTTGAACACTTATTGTATGCATCATGCCCATAGGATGTGAATGGGCGCTTTAACCTAAATCAGGCCTACTAGGCCTTAACATTGTTTCCTTGGGATAGGACGTTCATTGATCACTAAATCGCCTGTGGAAAATAATGGGGATGGGCTAAACTGTGCAAGCGTTTTTAATCAGCAATGTAATTTAACACTAAAGCCCCCCATGCACCTTACAATCTTTCCTTACATTTTCTGTACAATCCACTTTTCTTCCAAAACCATGTAATATGAGGATCTTTCTAAACCTCCCAATCACTATGTATTCTATCAGGGAGGACCCGGCACTACATATTTGTTGGTAGATCTAAAGGAAATTATATGGAGTGAATACTAGGTGTATGGGGGGCTTTAATCAGACTTTCTCAATCATTAAACACTTGTGGACACTTGGTTAAGGGTGGAGTCCTGGAAAGTGCTCCTTATGGTGGTCATGAAGTACATTGGACCCTTGAGTTACAACCAGCTTGACTTTTGACCAATCTGAGTTACAACCCAAATTTTTTATTTAATTTGAAACAATAAATTTGGAGTTACAACCAGGCTTATGGCTGAGGTCAATAATTTACCATCTTGCCAATCTACATTGCTGATATTCTCATGGAAGGGGACTCTCCTATACATTAAACCACCTTCCAAAACCAAACATGTCACCAGGAAAAGTACTGGTGTTTCTGGTAAGTTACACATATTATACAATACTTTATTATGAAAAGCTGAAGAAAGCGGGACTTTGGGAGTTTCAGAAAACATTTTTGTAATGCATTGTTTATTGGGCAAATGGGTGCTGCATTCATCTGTAATAGCCTTAAGCTGGGCACACACAGACCAAGGAAGCCATACCGTGGCGCGATGATGTCATTGTGCTGCGGACCAGCTGGCCCAATATCGAGCTTCAGGCGATACTTTGGTTGGGAACCCTTTCAGTAATATAAATCAAACAGGGCTTTCCAACATGTTGGTTCCCTGTTCGATTAAATGGGATTGATCCCGCTGAAAGAAGGACTGGACGGCTCATTTCTTTGACATATTTGAGCATCATGAACACACATGGTGCTCTGTAGGGCTCAGTTCTGTTTAAAAAAAAAAAAATATATATATATATATATATATATACATATACATATACATACCCCCAGCTTTAGTGTTCTTAATGGCTGCAAACAGTGAGGGCTTGTTCACAATAGCTGGTAAAGTTGGGATTAACATTACACAGGTTTCCACTGTGTACCTTTCACACTAGCCCTGTCTTTGCGTTCACTCAAATGCCCTGAAGTCTGCCTTTTTGCGGTTAGTGGACCCGGTATCGGTAAAAACTGCAAACCGCAGGTGCAGAGCAATGTGAAATGGCTCTCTGAGTCTGATTTTGTATTTAGTGTCTTGTCAAGTCTAACTTTACTGCCCTGAAATTTCTCAGGTGCCCAATGACCATAAAATCTGGGTACACACAGTCACAAAATTCTGCTTTGTCTCTTTTTAAAGTGGACCTGAACTAAGTTGTTTTGCATTTGCAGAACAAACTTCAAGATTTTTTATTTTTTTCAATTAACCTCATTGTTGGGTGTTCCTAAATTTTCTCTTATCTAGCTGAGCTACATTTTTGACCATTCTGTCCTTCTTCTTTTTATTTTTTTCATTATTATTCTAGTTTTTATATGTGTAGTGTGAGATCAAACAGGTGCTCTCTCCAGATTGGAAGTGGTATATGGTTATATGGGTGCTGGGAGGAAGCTGTACAAGGCTCTACCACTTTCTGCTCCATTCATTGCATGAGTGGGATTTTGCCACCTGCACTACTACGCCATAGCTGTTCCTACCGCTTGTCAGACTTCAGGATGTAGCTCTGCATGGGCAGCGGAGCCAGGACCCTGTTAGGCTATGTTCCCATTATACATTGGGACCCTTCCGCTAAGCTTATTGCTTGGCAAAAGGTCCCGCCATGGCACATAGACTTACCTGCTCGGCGGATGCTCAACATTGGGAGTGTTGGGCATGGCATGGGAAAACCGCTGCAGAGAGTCTACAACCAATACTAGTCTTTAATTCTGACTTTTGGCCACAACTTCCACAGAACAGCTTTTGGCTGATGTTAAAGTGGATCTATTTAGAAGAATATCAAACACTTGAAGGGCCCACTTGAAAGGTTCCGTTGTAAATGTCACTGATAGATTTACACTGGAACGTATGACAATGAACACAAAAGTCTACATGGGCCTTAAATCAATTGTTGGTGCCTTTTTATTATTTTTGTGTTTTTGTGTTTTTTTTGGTTTTTTTTTTATGAAGGAATTTGGGTCAAAAAGTGCTGGGCTTGTGCAACAATATAATGGGCCTGTGAGGTTTTAGTTGACATCAAACGCATAATTTCTAGATCCGTGGGCAAACTCTAAGGCCCACTGACCCATTTAGCTTTCTTTTCTGGCCCTTTGGCACCTTGTTGAACAGATGCTCCCCTCCGCTTGTTCTCTGCAAGGTGTCTAAATGTTGCCTTGGGGACGATGCAGTTGTGTGATCGTGTGGTGACACTGTGGGCGCATCCTCATGGTGACAATCTCTATGAATGATCTCTGTTCATTGATGAATGAATGAGCATTGTTTTTTTTTTTTTGTTTGTTTTTTACAACGTCCCTGTCACATGCTTCCCATTATACATCACTGTGACCCCATACTTACAAAATGTGAATGCATCTTCCACACAATTGCCATATGAAGGCTTGTCATTTGCATCCTATTCTACTTTGGTTCTCTTGACCCTAATCTGAAGCAGAGTGGTGGACTGTCTTCTCGTGTAAAGGTACCCATACAGGTACATGCGATTTTAGCCCTTCCAACCGATCCGGTCGGTCGGGTAGGTCGATCGTTCGGGATACCTAACATGCAAATGTAGTCCGACCGATGCTGTTTTTAGAAAAATTGGCCGAAAAGTTGGTCGGGTCCCAAATGAGGATGCCCGTAATTTTCGGTCGGTCGGCCACTTTTAAAAGATTCCCAATCCAACCAGCCGATCGGTCGGTCGGGCTGCGATTAATCAGGGGCCGTAAAATCGGGCATCCGACCGGCTTTTAAAAATAGCACTAAAGCAAAAATCGGGTGTCGAAATCGAAAATCACAACGTGTATGGGTACCTTAAGTGAGCTAGATATAATCTAGGTCATTTTGTATGGTGTATATAGGGCATTCTGAGTTGGACTAGCTCTATTGCCATACATGTTATGATGTTTTTTCCTGGTGCTCTTATGCTTTTGAGGAGATTTATAACTTTTTAATTTAAGTATTGCTTAAATGTCCATCTGTGTCCCATAGGTTCAGAATCTGTCCACTTGCAAACTTAATTTCTCTTGTTTTACCTTTAGATATACCACTCCAGATATCGCTGAGAAGCTCGCCCCATGACGGCAAGGATAGATTGTGTGAGAAGAGGCGCCATTCCAGTCCGGCTACTAACAGTTCTAATTCCCATCGGCCATCCCTTAAAGATAAAAGCAAAGAAAATGTAATCCAGAAGTCTCATCGCAAGCCGGACAAGCTGTCTGACAGTGGTAATGGTGGTTTTATTTTTTCAATTTTCAACTGATAAATTCTGGTTTTAGAAGCTCACATTTATACACAAAGTTATAAGGACATAAATATTGCAACAAAAATGAGTTACTACTAATACAGTTGAAGCAACCTATATACCAATGTGCATAGTAAATTATCAAAGCTAAGATAAGACACACTAGTTGTTTCAAGATGAAGGGTTCTTTTGGTTTTGGGAAGAAGAGAAAGGATTTTATTGCCAGTGGTTAGAAAAATTGTTGTCCCTGTTCAGGCCATACTCCAGAGTTCTGAATTTCTGTATAAATTTACATTCCCATTCCGGCCTGTTTCTGTGATTTTTAAATTCCCCCTCAGTACCAGGATCTTGAAACCTCTTGAGCTGTGCCCTGTGCTGCAGAAATGGGCTCCTACGGGGACATCAGTTTTCCTGTTCTTGATGGTGAACCTGTGCAGGATCATTCGCTGGTACAGGGTTTGGCCCGTCTCCCCAACATAGTGCTGTAGGGCATTTTTTTTGCAAAATATCAGGTACACCACAATTGAGAATTTGCAGGAGAATGTTCCCTGTACGCTATATTCCAGTTGTGATCCTGGTACTGGTATTCTATCAGTGCTGTGTATAGGAGTACAGGTCTCACACCTGCTCTGCAATGTTTAGGGCACTTCATACGATTGTCTTAGACTGGGTGGTTGTCTGTACGCAAGTAGAGGTGGTTCTGGGAATATATCTCTAAGTCTTCTGTCCTTGTAAAAAAGTGCTTTGGCCAAGCCCTTTACCTGCACAGGTCTCTTATGATTTCAGTTAGCCAATAAACGGTATCACTTGAACTCCAAACTTTCTGTATTCATCAATGGCTAACACGGTACAACACTCTACTATTGCTCAGCTGATTAATTAGAATAGAAGTTTACTGGGAATGCAACGCATGCTAGCCTTATTTACAGTTTTATTAACCGTTTTCCCAATACTTTTTGGTAACCCTAGATGAGAATTGATTATATGCAATGGATCCACATGTGGATTTGTGCAGTGTTTTTGTAATAAGTTGATGGTGTCTGTAGTTCTGCACCACCTAGCTTTTCCACATACAATCATAAGAAAGACATACGGACCGTAATATAGATGTGTTCCTGTACTCCATGTATAGTGGTGGAGGCAAAGTGAGTTGATTTTTATACATCATTTTGGTTGAAACATTTGTATCATTACTGTTCTTTGTAATTAGATTAACTCCCTCTCCCATCTAGTCACTTACGATACATGACTCTGATACATCACCCACCCCATCCTCTATCAGGCAAAGTTGCCCAAGCTACATTAAGGGTTTTATTTAGCAAAGTCCATCAGTTGATTGGACTGGGACCATGCTCCTATAACAAATATTACTCTGGATGGGGCCAGAATATGGTGAACCTGGACAATAGAAGAGATGTAGAACTGAAAGGATCTTGGGTCAGCTCATACTGAGTGGGAACCATGGGATACAAAATGTTAGTACTCAATGGATGGAGCAAAAGTGTCTTGTCCAAGCTTGGTAGGAATGGTCAGGAAGGACAGAAGGAGGTCTACATAAGAAATAAATAAAAAAATGGGGATGGATAGAACATTTATAATGTTGAACCAGGAACTTCCATTTGTTTTGCTTTGCCATGAAAATTGTCCAGTAGACTGGTAAGAGTGAAATATCGGGAAATCAGGAAAAGTCAGGCTTTAGTGTTGTATAGATTAAAAGTGTATTTTTTATGTTAAGTTTGTACTTTTTTTTTTATTTGGCTTCAATTCTTACTTTTTGTTTTTACAGTCAAAGTAAAAGAGAAGTTCAAAGACTTCTTGAGTCTGAAATCCAAAAAAAAGAAGAAAAAGAAAAAGAAGGCAAAGTCCGGTAAATATATGAATAATTTTCCTTTTAAGCAGCATCAGTGTTTGTCATTTTTTAATAGCGGTCCAGACTGTACTGAAATTTTACACCATGGCCATGTTGGCTAACCAGGTCCAGTCATTGCATTCTATGTCTCATATATCGAATACTGTTCTTAACCCTCTGAGCGTTTGCCACGTGGCACGGTTTTTTTATAACCGTGCCACGGGCAATCGCGGCGGAGCACAATGTGCTCCAGTTTGATGGAGGTCTATGGTGCCGCCTACCCCCGCCCCCTTCGCCTCACCGGTGACTCGATCGGGGGCGGACCCGGAAGCATCGGCATAGATGCCGATGCTCCCGACCGCCGTCAGGAGACGGCGAGACCTTGGGCGTTCCTCCGGCTAACTCGGGCTGAGTTTCATGATGCATGAAACTCAGCCCGAGTTAATTCGGGGAGAACGCTCAGAAGGTTAAGGAATATTTGCAACTATTTTAATGGCCAATGCCATTTTGTACCAACTCAGAGCATCCAAAAATATCGTGTCCATAACCTACCTAATAGGTGGCTTGGTTAGCACCTTCTTCCGCAAGCTTCTGATTTTGCTGCAGTTTTCCACACAATATTGGCATATTTACTATAATTTAGTAATCAGATCTGTAATTACTAAAATAAGTTTGGTGCGACTTTTGTTTGTGCAAGAAACAGAAAATGATAAAGGTAATCTGTGTAAGCATTCAAGTGGCCCTTTCCGCTGAGTTTTTATTGCTCAGAGCTACAGTTCCCTAAGCCATGACTGACTGACTGGCTCATGGCTGCCTCAGAGCTGTGTGTTCATAGGACAATATGGTTTTACAGTGACTAGAATGGTGAACTGTAACTGTAAGTCATGGCTTCTACTGGGTTACCTGTTTTTTTTTTCATTTATTTTTTTTACATTTTATAAAATGAGTGAAGTAAAAAGACTTTGAAATTTTCCTGCTTTCAGAGCTGTCTGGTGGTGAAGAGAATACAGATATTTCCAAGGAGCTTTCACCCAAAAAAGTACTTCCTTCAAAGCTCAACAGTGATCACAAAGTCCTTGGTTCTGGCAGAGCCAGTGATCATGGCCGACGGCGAGATACAAGACTAAGTGGTACTTTGTTTGTTTCTCATATTGCTTAGAGATCTGATACTAACTTATTTCTTGAAGTGGTGCTCCATGTCCTACATTTATTTTTTGCAAGCGGTGGGTCTGTAATTTGGGTTATTTGTGTGGCTGCCTTAACTTTTGAATACTCTCAGGCAAATCTTTATTTTATTTACCAGGTGCTGACCATTTTTAATTCAAAAGCTAGAATCCACATTCTAAATTTCCACTTTTGTTTTGAACAGATGAAGAGACACTTAGTGACTCTTGCACGGAAAGCTTGCTTTGGAGTGATGAGGACTACAACGAGGAGATTGACGTTACCCATGCCGATGATGATATTGAGGATGACGAGGATGGCGACTGCGAGATTGTGCGTTGTATGTGCGAGGTGCAGGAGGAAAATGATTTCATGATTCAGGTATAAACATAGCAGAGATTGGGAAGGGGTGTCGTGTACAATTAAAAATGTAAGTGTAAGGAGGAGAATAGACATTCTGTAAGGTTTACCTGGATGTCTTCTTTTTGTGCAGTGTGAACAATGTTTGTGTTGGCAGCATGGGGTCTGCATGGGCTTATTAGAAGACCGCGTTCCAGAGAAGTACACCTGTTACATTTGTCAGGATCCTCCAGGTATGTCAATGTTTGCATCTGAAAACTATTGGCATGTACAACAACTTGTGAATACTAAAATATTTAAACAAATGTACTTTTTTTTATTATTATTATTTATACACTAAGGCTAGGGCCCCACTGTCCGTTAAACCCCTGTGTTGAACACAGGGATTTTAACAGAGTGCACAAGATGCCCATTTACAGCAATGGGGCTTTGACAGGTAGCAAGCTACATCTATGGGAACGCATTGGAGGCTTGAGTGGATCCCAGCATAAAATGGAGCCAAGGCCTTATGATTTTTGTGGCTTCCAGAACCTCTAACAGTCAGCCATATTGCAGCTCGGGGAAGGTTTTTTTTTTATTATTATAGAAAATGAACTCTCCCTGAGCTAGCTGACCTAGCTGCGATTCAGTTCTGAACATTGGTGAACTGGCTAGTGGGGGTTAAAAACTTTTCTACATGTGCTGGTTAAATGCCAGTTATACCATAAATGTTAAGATGGTGGTTTTAGAGAAGCTTAGAATTTATAAAGCTTAGTGGTTTAAGCTTAGAATTTATAACTTGTTTGGATGGATAATGAGCAGACCTAATATTGGGCAGCAAATCCACATTTTAGTTGGTGATCCTATATGTATCTAAGCATGACCTCCCTAAATTTGAATAGACACTACTACAAGGCAGGCTCTCTGAGTTTTGAATTGGAAAGTTAATTGTTGACTTGCTGCTTACTTGCAGGTCAGCGCGTAAGTCTGAAGTACTGGTACGACAAGGATTGGTTGAACGAAGGCCATATGCCTGGCTTGTCCTTTCTGGAAGAAAATTATTCTCATCAAAATGCAAAGAAAATTGTGGCCACCCACCAGCTCTTGGGAGATGTGCAGCAAGTAATTGAAGTTTTGCATGGTTTGCAACTCAAAATAAGTATATTACAGTAAGTATCCTAAAATCCTTTGGTATGGTATAACCTTTTGTTTAACACATGAAATGTTTGTTCAGAGTGTACTACTACAGCTGGCTTTCTGTGTATCCCTCTGTGGCCACAGAAAAGGGGGGGGGGGCTGCGTTATGAAGCCTTGCGAGGAAACAAATGCATTTCAACCTAGATTCAAAGGTCATTGCTTGCGGCAGTAGGTTCCCTGCACAGAAATGAGCCATACATGCAATGATACTGTGTATAATATAGTTTATTGTATGGCATCAAAGCAGATCAATTTTTGTAGTCCTGAGCAGAAAGTGAGTCACGGATATAAATGTTTAATTTTGTGTGTGTGTTGGTCACCAAAAAAGGAAAGACCAGGAGCGTCGTAATAAGGGTTCCTTAGTGGCGAAGAAGTGGAGTTTAACCACGATATCCCTGGGTGGGCCTTACTGGGGTTTGCGGGCAAGAGTGCGGTGGACTAATATATATATATATATATATATCTACCTAGCTACCTACCTACCTACATACATACACTGCGGCTTTAGTATACAGGCATGTGTGAGATTTTGGTGTAAACGCAGTGGATTTCTAGTCTGTGGCTATTGCGTATTATGTTTTAAATATAAATTTTTATTTCATATTTATATCTGTGGCGTTTACCTTAAGCTAGTGGGAGTTATATATTACCAGTACAGCAATACCTTGTGTAGGAATGCTGCTACAGAATGTTACCTGTTCTACAGGTTTGTTGATAATCTTGCTGATAAAATATTCTTACAACAGAAGCAAGGAGCACCCAGATCTGAAGTTTTGGCGTCAGCCCTGGAAGCAGCACGTGGTGAGCGATAAATGTTACATCCGACGTAATGTGGAAGAGAACTCTTATAAAGAAGATTCCACAAAATACAGGACTTACAATGGTGCCGCGGATAAGCCTTCCCCCATTCCTTCCGTGGAGGAATCTTATATCACTAGTGAGCACTGTTATCAAAAACCTCGGACCTATTACCCTGCAGTAGAGCAGAGACTGGTTGTAGAAACGAGAAGCTCGTCCTTGGACGGTGGTGTGGACCGGATACGGCAGAGCAGAGAAGATTCCATTGCAGAAAGACTTGGGTGGGAATTGGACAGAGAGCTGCTGAGGTCGGAGAGTGAATCGAAACACAATTACTGTAAGGTGAGACATACTGTAACTGCCATGTGCTAAACTGTTATTTACCTCCTGAGAGTTCTGCCCGAGTTATCTCTCGGTGAGTTGAGAACTGCAGGCAAACTCGCCTGTCTGCCTGGATTCCCCCTGCGATTCTCCTTATTGGCGTATACACTGATCCTTCCAGGTCCGCTCCCATTGCATCATATAAGATGGCGA
>CM070042.1:49677324-49688960 GCA_036250615.1 Ptychadena robeensis | reverse complement strand
CCCCGCTAAGCGTGTACGCTTAGCGGAGGGCTCCCAACGTAATGGAAACAAGCCCTAAGGAAGCTGTGATAATCAGTGATGGTAAAGGTGCACTGAGAGCATCTTGTGGCAAAAGACAGCATTGCAGGGAGGATTTTTCCCCCAAATTGAATGAGGTTAAACATTTGAGCTATATAAACACCTTGACTTTATCAAGTATATACACGATTACAGAGTTTGTCAGGAACTGAGCAGTGTGTGAGGTCCAGGAGGGGGGTGATTATAGTGGCAGATCAGGTAAGGGGGGACCCTAAAATAAAGAGATTTGCTATGGGGCCCCAGTCATTTATAGCAATGCCCCTGCCTTATTCCTTTAGATTTTGCAAATAAGATACATGCAGAGCATATAGAAATGTGTGCTGTTCTTTTTCTCCACAACTATAGAACCCCCCGTTGAAAAATCTACCTATATACCATGGTTCAGTGCCAAGTACTGCCACTTCCATTCTCTTTTACCTGCTGACACACCCGACGGAAATCTGTACATGGAGACTAAACAATGGCGGGTAATTCTGTTCTCATCAGTCGCTCCTCCTAATTGTCCTGCGCGGTAACATCGCCAGATCCGAAGCTGTCACCACAACAGGAAGAAAGAGGAAATGTTCCGATGGGGACACTTGTGCTTGTGACTGCCATCTCTATAGGATGTAAAAGTAAATATCCCCGTTGAGAAAGTAATTGACACCACATTAATCTCCACAATACGCCGGTAAAGGAAGCTCGTACAAAGTATTTCAAACATTTTACTGGCACCGATCCCGCCCGGATCACACATCCCCCCCCGGTCACGTGCAGAGAAGACCCCTCCATCACAGAGCGCTGAGCCAGACGGACATTTAAATGTCTGACCAATCGCTGCGCTCAGAATCACGACCAATAGGAGAGCGTCTCTTCTGTACCCGGAAGCGGAAGTTCTGCATCAGTGATTGTGCAGCGGGGAGGAGTAGATCTATAGGTAAGTGACACCGCTGGGCTTATAGTTCTGAATTCATGAGGTTGTCACCTTGTCCCCTCTTCTGATGATGATTGAGACCACCTAGGGGGTGTATTCATATATTAGGACCCCCTAGTAGAATAACAGGGTCTGTATTCATATATTAGGACCTCCTAGTAGAATAACAAGGGTCTGTATTCATATATTAGGACCCCTAGTAGAATAACAGGGGGCTGTATTCATTATTATGACCCCCCTAGTAGAATAAACAGGGGCTTTTATTCCTATATCTAGGACCCCCTAGTAGAATAACAGGGGTCTGGTATTCATATATTAGGACCCCCTAGTAGAATTACCAGAGGGTCTGTATTCATAAATTTAGGACCCCTATAGAATAAAGGGGGATGTATTAATATATTAGGTAGTAGAATACAGGGCTGTATTCATATATTAGGTTACCCCACTAGTAGTAATAACAAGGGTGCTTAAGTAAATTCGATAGATTAGGACCCTTAGTAGAATTTAGAATAAACAGGGGTTGTATATCATATATTAGGACCCTTAGTAGAATAACAGGGGGTCTGTATCGTCAATATGAGGACCCCC
This sequence comes from Ptychadena robeensis, assembly GCA_036250615.1. NCBI lineage: Eukaryota > Metazoa > Chordata > Amphibia > Anura > Ptychadenidae > Ptychadena > Ptychadena robeensis. The sequence continues at coordinate 49,687,381 of CM070042.1, read as the reverse complement.
TAGGGAGAATAACAGGAGGCTATGTTCAATATTAGACCCCTAGTCGAATAACAGGGGGCTGTATTCATTATATTTAGGACCCCATAGTAGAATAAACAGGGGGCTGTATTCATACATTAGGACCCCTAGTGGACTAACAGGGGTTGTATCAATATTAGACCCCTAGGGGATAACAGGGCTTGTATTCATATATTAGGGACCCCTAGTGGGGAATAAAAGGGTCTGATTCATACATTAGGGACCCCCTAGAGAAAAATGGGGGAAAAAAGGGGGTGTATTCATATATTAGGACCCCCTAGTAGAATATAGCAAGGGTCGTATGTCATCTATTTAGGACCCCCCCCCATAGTTAGAATAAACAGGGATCTGTATTCCTTTATTAGGACCCCCTAGTGGAATAACAGGGCTGGACATTAGGACCCCCTAGTAGAATAACAGGGGGCTGTATTCATATATTAGGACCCCCTAGTAGAATAACAAGGGTCTGTATTCATATATTAGGACCCCCTAGTAGAATAACAGGGATCTGTATTCATATATTAGGACCCCTAGTAGAATAACAGGAGGCTGTATTCATATATTAGGACCCCCTAGTAGAATAACAGGGGATGTATTCATATATTAGGACCCCCTAGTATAATTACAGGTGGCTGTATTCATATATTAGGACCCCCTAGTAGAATAACAGGGGGATGTATTCTAAGCCCTGCATTTTCCAAGATGGCCGCAGAGGACACTTTATAACCCTTTTCCTCCTTCAGGTGGCCAGGCAATAGGCATTTTCTGTATCTGTATTTCTCTCACTGCAGGTTCACATTGCTTATTATTGATGGTTTCATCTCATTTATATCCCAGAGACTATGGCCGGAGGATATGGGGTGATGGCGGACGATGGTACCATTGACTACTCCGTACATGAAGCCTGGAACGAGGCCACCAATGTCTACTTGATCGTGGTCCTTGTGAGCATCGGACTCTTCATGTATGCCAGGAAGTGAGTGGATCCTTTACTTTGATGTCTCGTGTTACAGATTTTATTTATCATTTGTGGGTCAAGAGTTTATGGAAAAAGTGCCCACCCCCTATAAGAGGATAGTAAACGCCTGGCTGCCCCTGTCAGAGGAACTGACACTACCAGGAGAGTCGGAAGCACTGATTTCTATGGGGTCGTGTTTAGAGATGGTCAAATTGTTTAAAAAAAAAAAAAATTCAACCATTACGATTTCGACTTAATTGCAAAGCCCCTGAACATGATATCAACACCAAACTCGCTAGAGATGTAGGCAAGGGTTGGGGATGTACTCCCCAAAAAATGTATGTCTCTAACTTGGAATTTCGACTTTATTTTGTAACTTAATTTATGCAAAAACTACATGTGCTAGGGCACAACTTCTTTTTTTCAAATGTTCTCACAACCCTTCTCTGCATCTCTAGAAATGGTGATGATACCATGTTCAGGGGCTCTGCAATCAGCTCACAAAGTTAGCAAGTTGAAAAATTCGACCTCTAATCGTGATTAGCCTCCATCCCATCAGAGAGCCAGAGCTCCTCTGCTTCCCCTCCCTGTGGTGACCTAGTAGAGTTTGGAACAGTATCTGGATTTGGGGTGGGCTACACCTACAGGGGTCTTGTGATGGCTTTGTCTGTAGCTAGGGATGGGAAGCTCGGAAAAAAACCGGGAAAATTCGGAAAACATTTTTTTTCCATTTTTTTTCTCTGAAGATTTTTAGTTTTTTTCAAAAAAAAAAATATATTATGGCATGATAAATAACGTCCATAATAACTGTGATGATGACAGACACAGCAGAGTAGATGCAGAAGCAGAGACTGAAACTGATACTGATGATTACAGCACACAAAATGATTCTGATTAAACCTCATCCCCATTCATGCCCAGGCCAGCTGCCAGCAGGAAATATGAGAAATTGTTACTTCTGGTTTTAAATATTGTTTTCTGGAGTTTTTTTTGTTCCACAGAAACTAGTAAACAGTTCAGGAGATTGTTGCTCCATTTGTTACAATACAAATAAATATCATTATAAAAGTCAGTTCTGTGTGATCTGTGATAGTCACTATATTTCTATTATACAAGTTGTGATCATTTTATGCCCAGTAACATTGTCCATAGTTATACTCTATGTTTCTAAAGTAACAGAATGACTTTCAGTCTGGAAAAGAAAAAGAAGTGTTGAATGGAGCATTTTTTTCAATTTTTCCGAAAATTTCAGTTTTTTTTTTTTCAGTTTTTTTCCGGAAAAAAACCCGTTTTTTTTCCGAGCTTCAAAATCTCCGGAAATTTTACATCTCTATCTGTAGCTCATTCGCTGGGGGTTATATGTCCCAAGCCTGCCCTTGTCAAAGATCAATCGAAAAGTTTTAAACATTGCAGACGTTTCTCTTTCCAGGAACAAAAGGAAGATTATGAGGATATTCACGGTGCCACCGACGGTGGAGACGGCTTCCGAGACCAACTTTTATGACGACATGAAGAAAATCCGCTTGCGGCAGCAGCTGGAGATGTATTACATCAGTAAGCATGCAGCGTCTCATTAAAATGGGAATGTTATACAGTATTAGTTGATCTAGGACGGGGGTCGGCAACCTTTGTTCAGCAAATTAGTTGTTGGATGGGGAGAGGGGCAATGGAATGGAGTCGCTGCTGCTTCTCAAGCCGATGATCTTGGTTGCTCTCTCTTCCTTCCAGCGTTCAGGTGGGTGGGAGAAGGCATGCTAAGGCTATGTCTCCACTGTGTTTTGTGCTCCATCTGGACCCCCTATGTTAAGCAAAGTGCTTGGTGGGGTCCCGATGAAGCACATACGCATTACCTGCCCGGCGGATCCTCTGTTCACACATGTGCAGATGCAGGTGCTAATGTACTGCACTATGTTAACCCCTGCATCGGCGGCTTGGCTCAACGCCATGTAAACAGGGAATTCGCCGGGCAGGTAATGTGTATGTGCTCTGTCGGGACCCTGAGCCCACAACGCAGTGGAGACCTAGCCTAAGGGAGCCACAGCAAGGAGACTGAAGAGCCACAGGCTGCCAACAGCTGGACTAGAACAACATTTTAGTGTATAGCGGATGTTTTTTCCACAGTTCAGCCTATTCATTAAATATTTGTCACTTTAACGCTCTCAGTAGAGAACCCCATGATTAGTGGGGAGCCAGTCACATGACTAGGTTCCTGCCAGTTCCCTTCTATGTTAATAGTGTCCTGAAGACATTTAAACCAATATCTCTACATCTGATCCTTCATTACTTTTCTCTTGCAGCTCGGAAACATGATCAGAATGACAGCGTTCAGGTCACAATGGATTGATAGACTTTCCCGGATAGAATGGGGAAGCAGAGACTGACGGATGCCGGGATACCCACCATTCCTGTTTGTTGCTGGCGGATCCCAGAAATGTTACCATAATGATACGCTGACTATATAATGGGGGAATATCTATCACCCACCGGGAGAGATTTTACAGCTCATGGATGCCCCAGATTTGTGGACACTTAATAGGGGCGCCCTATAAAAATGCCTCGGCTGGTAATCTGGGGCAGATTCTTTATTGTTTCCTGTGCACAGCGGCCTGTGTGAAGACTGTCCATCCTCTCTACACCTAGATCCCTCGAAGTCTCAGTACTCAGAATGAAAGTGATTTGTACATATGTTTTGTAGACTGTAAATAGGGAACAAGCGCAGAGACCTGGTGGTGACGTCACCAAGTTGTGATACAGAAAAGATTTTAATAAAAACCATGGTGGGCGGTTGGCGCTTATTTGTTGTCCTCTACTATGGATTCTGCTTCAAAGGTCTGGTAGACAGTCTCAGTTCCATGTGAAGCTTTAGGCTCTCAATACTTTGTGTAAATATAAGTGAAATAAAAGTGCTGAGATAAATGTGGTAGATTTCAGTGCTGCTTCTTTGTACCAGGTCTGGGCTATGCTGCAGGCAACTGCTTTGGGAATAAACTGTTCGCTTCCCCCGCACACACCGCTGGCATTTAATTGACACTGGCAGGGTGTAGTATGCAGAGAGGAGAGCTGCCCGGGAAACGGCTTTTCGTGCAATGAACGCCCAGGAGGTTAACACTCAGTTAATGTAAAGCTAGCCATACACGTGTCGGATTCCATGTCCAATCGATTCATCATCCGATCGATTCCGGCGATTCTGCCGGGAATCGCAGGTGTGATCAATCGGCCAATTAAGAGTATCCATCGCAGCATACCACCTTGTCCGAGCGGATTCCGGCACGATTCCGTGTGCGATTCCACCTCCGATTCCACCTCACAAATGGCAACTCCCCCTGATCCGGGCAGAATCGGATGAGAAAGACCAACATGTTGGTTCTCCGTCGGATCCGATTCTGAGCCCCTGATCGATCGGACAAGGTGGGCTGCATGCGATTCCGGCACGATCGTTTCGCGTGCACGCGCCCGGAATCGATCGTGCCGGAATCCGGTGCGAATCCGACACGTGTATGGGGGCCTTTAAAGACAAAAACGTTTGGTCCTGCCAGAAACCGTATCTGTTAGTAAATGTGTGCTCTTTGCTGACTTCCATATTTTATGAATAGTCTGATGTATACAAGATTTGTACACATAGGGCTTGTTCCCACTTGCGCAATCAGCCGCTGCCACGATTTTAAGCTGGTCGCTTCCATTTAGTTGAAAGGGCTTCAACTAAAGGTCATGATCGGATGCAGTGCGGCCTGTGATCTGAAACGCACGTCGCTGCATTTTTGATCGCGGGCCGTGGCCATAGACATAAATGGTCGCCATTAAAAAATCATGTGTCATTTTAACCACGCCCATTCACTCTCTTTAGGCGCAATCAGGCAGGGTTGGGGCATGATGTCCTGTCCCACCACCCTCTTCCACTTCCTGCCTGCAAGTACCAGTGATCTCCGCGCCGTGATGACAACCGCGGCTGATCATGTAATTGAGAACAAGCCCATATATGATGACATAGGTTCTTCTCCATAAATATTGTACAGAGATTGGCGTTGTTACTGGCAGGATCATGGGGTGAAAATAAATCAGACAAATGAAAAATGCAGATCCTGTATTTACAGAATGGAAAACTGCAGTATGCAAGTTTGGGTTTAGATACAGTTTTATCATGTTAAAATCATCACAAAAGTTGTTTTCTGTGTTTTGAATCTTCCTCCACATCTGGTAACACAATGCCTGGTGATCCTGCCATGACATTTGTTGTGTTGGTACTCCCTATTAACCTCCCTAGCGCTTCTGACGGCACCATCTCGTCCTGCACTTGCTTATGCAGTATTGCAGCTGACGAGCCGTCCAGCTAAGCTCAGATCCTCGCAGCTGCACATTCTGCTCTGTGCTGTCCGGGGATCTGAAGCAAGCCGGCATGTCACCTCTCTACCAGCCTAATTTGCGTATGAATGTACCAATTGGAATATGCATATGCAAATTAGGATATATTTAAAGAGCACACTTGGAATATCACCCCCATTGTCATTCCAGATGTGATCTTTGAAGTTAACCCTTTCAGAGGGTTGCCAAATGCCATTGTATTGGGTACAGTGATAACTGTATCCAATACAATTCAAAACAAAATAAAAATGTTATTATAAACAAACATAAATACTGTTTTGAAATCTTTCATACCAAATAAGTATTCAAGAGATTTAAGCATTCAAATGATTCAAACATTTTATAATTTATTTTTATGTACTTTTTTTTATACTAATTATGTGTTTCAAACATTATTATAGTCAGGATGTCTATTAGACCCTTGTACGGACAGTTACAGGCCTACAACACAAAACAAATTCCATTAGAGTCTATGGTGCGCCTTTGGTACAGAAATCTGGACCTTGCAAGAGCGCTAGGGAGGTTAAAGGATGACAACAATCTGAGTCTGTCTTCCTCCTGCATTGTGGACATATAGGTATCTAAAGGTAGCTATACACAAGTCAATATTTATTTTGATCGAATGGGAATTGAAAAACTAATTTTCTTTTGAAGACGATCGAATAGGAATCAATTCCTTCCCACCTGATACGATTAAAGTGATTAAAATCGAACAGAGAAGTGATTAGAGACATCGGTAACTTTCATTCATTAGTTCACATGTACATTTTGGTTTCCACGCGCCCTCCTGTGGCAGAATTAGGTAATGACGTTTAAAAAAATAAATAAAAATAAGAAACTATAATCTGGGAATCAATAACACTGTGTATTGGTACATTTGATCGATGTTTAACTGCCAATCCAACAGATGAAATGGCTCAGCTACATAAGGGGAAACCACTGTACCTGCTGATTCTAGATACCCATCTACTAGGACGCCATATTTCAGTGTTTATTGATCTTTTTAACACTAAATGTCAATGTAAAAGTACGAGACTATACCTGTGTTCATCTAATGTGCTTTACTGCTAGCACCTTTAACCTCCCTAGTGCACTGCTGAGGTGCAGATTTCTGTACCAAAAGTGCACCATAGACTACAATTGTAAATTTTTCTTTATGTTGTAGGCGTGTAACTTCCCAAAATATGTCCGTACAAGGGTCTAATAGACATCCTGACTATAATAATGTTTAAATACACAATTATGTTTTTTTAATAAAATTCATAAAAAACACAAAAATCAGGGCACAAAGCTATGCTGCTATGTAGTAAACATTGCCCAAATAATTTCACTGGTGCCCCAGATGTGCCCATTGGCAGTTAACCCTCTCTAACCTGGTGTGATGGATGTGATGAAATCACACCAGGGAAGAGAGGGTTACTGCAAATGGGCACATCTGGGGCACCAGTGACTTTATTTGGGCGATGTTTAGTACATAGGTGCACATTGAAAGCCGTTTTCTTCATAGAAAACTGCTTTCATGCAATTTAGTTTTCAAATCTCCCATCGCCCCCCCCCCCCCCCCCCCCCCCCCCTCCGATGTGACGTCATCATGTCACTCGGAGGGGGGGGAGAAGAGGCGGAGGAGCTGCAAGCCTGCCTGTGACATCGGGGACACCGGGAAAGCGCAGAACTGTGAGTATGCGCTCCCGCAGCCCCAATGTGTGCTGGACAGCACCATCTCGTCCAGTGCTATACTGGCAGTAGGAGCGCTGGGCGAGATGCTGCCGTCCTGACCGCTAGGGCGGTTAAGCTGGACATAGACGGTCCAATTTCTATCCGATCCTATGTCATGCGCGCTCCCATATCCCTTAAGGATCGGGTCGTGCAGGAATTGGATGCAGCAACCAACGAGGATTGGGCTAAAATCAGCAGTCAGATCACACAGTTATCCGTCAGGATGGTAAATTTTAGCCCGATCCCATTAGGAAGGCAGCCGCCCCCAGCCGAAGTAAAGAGCTGCACAATAAGAGTGCCATCCGATTCTCGGCACTCGCGGGCAGACTAGTGTCGAGAATCGGATAAGGAATAGACGGTAAATCGTACCGTCTATCCCCAGCTTTAGTCCTCCAGCCACCACCCCCCCATTGATGCACTTTTAGACTATAGATCAGCCTCATGTTTCTAAACTTCAGACCTCTGATTTGACCATAGATCAGGCTTTATTGCTGCACCTTTATACCTCTGATTCCAACCCCCCCCCCCCCCCCCCCCGGTTCTAAGACAGCTGAAGAGCCCCTGTTGCTGCCCACTTAGACTTTAGAATGGCCCCCATTCCTTCACCTTCAGGCCTCAGTTTGGCTCCCATTCCTGCACCTCTAGACCTCAGATTGGCCCCCATTCCTGCACCCCCAGATCTTAGATTGGCCACTATTCCTGCACCTTCAGACTTCAGCCCAGCCCCCATTCTTGCCCCTTCAGATTGGCCCCTATTCCTGCACCTCCAGACCTTAGATCGGCCACCATTCCTGCACCTTCACACTTCAGCCCAGCCCCATTCTTGCCCCTTTAGATTGGCCCCATTCCTGCACTTCTAGATAGGCCACCATTCCTGCACCTTGAGACTTCAGTCCAGCCCCAATTCCTACACTTCTAGATAGACCACCATTTGTGCTCCTTCAGATCTCTGATCGGCCCCCGTTCCTGCACCTTCAGACCTCAGATTTGCCCCCATTCCTGCAACTTCAGACCAGAACCAATTGCTGCACCTGCAGACTTCAGATCAGCCCTCATTACTGCACCTTCATATCTCAGATCGGACCCCAGCCTGAGCACCCCTTCCCCTTAATAGGCAGACTACACATTTTGAGTTTAAACAGCAGACAATTCTCCCTCATCAATTGTTTAATTGATTATAATTTTTTTTTTATTTCTTCATGCCGCCATTCCATCATGCTGACAATAGTCTCTAGGACGAATAGAAGGATTCTTATACTTCTCCACTCTAAAAACAAAACCAAAAATTGTTGTGCCTACAGTTAAGCTGGCCATACACATGTTTTTGGATGATTGACTATAAATTAGATGAGAGTTTTCGATATTTAAATATAGAATCAAAAGCTAAAAGCTATACCACATGGGTGTTTGCCTGATTACTTTTCGATCAACTTTGTGTTCGATTAAAAAATCGACCGATTAAAGGAAATATCGAAGCGTATATGGTCACCTTTAGGGCATGTTTCCACTCCTGTGTTCTACCGCGGATTGAAACGCAGCACGGTGCCTGTGGGAGATCACTAGCACCCAGCTATCTCCCGCAACTGAAACCGCAGCACGGACCTGCAGGGAAGAAATGCAGGGGGAGTGTGGCAAGATGTCCTGTCACACTCCCCCCTACCTGGCTGATGCTGGACCGTGGACAGTCGCCCCTGATTGCAGCCATAGAGATGAATGGACACGGTTAAAAATCGCATCTCCATCCATGGATTCTTAACCGCGCCCATAGAGAGTGAATGGGCACGATTAAGAATCCATGGATGGAAATGCGATTTTTTAACGTGTCTATTCATCTCTATGGCCGCGATCAGGGGTGACTGTCCACGGTTCGCAATCCAAAACTCGGTAAGCCTCTTTTCAGATTGGTGGCCGCAAGGTGTCTGCATCTGACCGCTGCTGTGGAGATGAACCCCATTCAAATGTATAGGCGCGATTATTGCGGGTGATTGCGGAAGTGGAAACAAGCACTTAGATGTCAGTTTTATGTTTAAAAAAATGCTCCAACAGTAAAAGTGTTAAAGCTTGGTAATATCTATAATGCCAGTACTAGGTTTTATGCTCTATAATGTGTTAATAAAATATTTTAATTAACAAAAAATATTGAAATAAAAAACACACACACAGTGCACACAGTATAAATTTCCATTCTCTTTAGTAAATCAAATCCTCACTCACGACTCATGTTCCAGTGTAATGTTGCCAGAAACAAAGATGGAGTCCCTGGAGCCTCCAGAATGTCGCGTCATGACTTTTCTCCAATCACGCGGCGAGAAGCGCTCAGCCAGTGAGGAAGCGGCTTCCGGGTGCAGAGCAGGAAGTGGGCGTGTCTGTGCTGTCAGTGGGGATGTGGAGGAGCTGATGGTGACTGTGAGCTATATAGTGTGTGTGGGGTTACTGAGCGCCGTCCTCCCGGCTCACTATGCCCGGCACAGCCAGGTCACCGAGCAGGACATGGCTCACTACAGGTAGGTACGACCCGGTGTGGGTGGGTGTTGACTCTGTATGTAGCCCAGCTGTGTATAGTCAGGAGCTGACATATGCAGGGACTGCTAGGGCTGCCTCTGGATGCACTGAGGGGACACACATTGTAATAGACGCACTTTAGCACTGTTATAGGTTGGGTAATTGTGACTGTTGGGGAGACTTTGTCTGACTTCCTGCTGTTAAAACAGGAAATAAAAATATAAAGGGACACAGCTTTAGAGCCAAAATGCTTTATGGAATTTACAGGGGCTCCGTAACATTTGTTTAATGCCCATTATGGAGATTTTACTTCCCGTCCTGGTGAGGTCGCTCCTCTTCTGCAGCAATGTGATATATCTCCTGGCTGTGTCCCCATGGTAGAAGGTTGCACTCTGTTCAGGTGACAGACAGAAGAGGAAGTAGCAGAGATCACCACTAATGTTGTTTATATCCCCCTCTGCTCCAGCAGTGTGACAGCTGTACTGGCTGTGTCCCCATGGTAGA